>JAYESD010000005.1:112626229-113056191 GCA_036927565.1 Tuctoria greenei
GTCGATGAAGATCTGGTGGGTGATTTCCCCAATTCTTCCTCTAACTGAGGAGCAGCACCATGATTATGATCTGGACAATTCCACTTGTCTTGGCTGCATATTGTCACTCCTGTCAGATCAGTTATGTGACATTTACATGAAACACACTACGGCTAAGGAATTGTTGGAGGCCCTAGATCGCAAATATGTGGAATCAAATGCTTGACGTGAACTCTATGTTAATGACCAGTACCACGAATATAAGATGGTTGATGACCGATCTATCGTGGAACAGGCTCATGAGATCCAGCTTCTGGTGGGGGAACTTGCGCACTTTGATACGGTCTTGCCTCACAAGTTTGTGGTTGGTGGAATTATTTCCAAACTGCCTCCATCTTGGAGGAGTTTTGCCACGAGCCTGAAACACAAGAAAGAGGTTATGACTATTGAGAGTCTAATCTCAACTCTTGATGTTGAGGAGAAGGCAAGATCAAAGGATGTGCCTCGTCCTGTTCTGCAGGAAGGGACTCCATATAATGCCAATGTGATTGAAGGTAAATCTGGTGGTGACAATAAGAACAACAAGAACTGGAAAGGAAAAGCCAAACAAAATACTAGCTTTAAGAAGAAGAAGAATAAAGAAGACCTGACTTGCTTTGTGTGCAGCGAGCTTGGCCACATAGCTAGGAAATGTCGCAATAGAAAAGGCAAGAAAGGTGGTGGTCAGAACTCTGTGAATGTCACCATTAGCGAGGGTGGAGGAACGTCTGGATCAGGGTATGTTCCAGAAGTTTTTCTAGCATGTCAATCCACCGATTGGTGGTTAGACACGGGAGCTAATGTGCATGTTTATTCTGACTACGTTTTATTTTCTTCTTATCAGGCCATCGACAGTTGCTCCGTCTTGATGGGCAAAGGGTCTAGGACTGCTATACATGGAATTCGTAGATTCAATCTGAAGTTGACCTCCGGAAGACTCTCTCTTTGAACAATGTGCAGCACGTTCCTGGAATAAATAGGAACCTGATTAGTGGTTCTCTATTGTGTCGTGATGGCTATAAGCTAGTGTTTGAGTCGAACAAATTTATTGTTTTGAAGTTTGGTTTATTTATTAGAAAAGGTTATGATAGCGGAGGCCTGTTCCACCTTTCAATTGCAGAAGATTGTAATAATCTTGTGAACTCAGTTGCTTGTTCTAGTTCTGAATGCAATGACCGGGAGGCTACTGTTTGGCACTCTCGGCTTTGTCACATTAATTATGATTGCATTATTAAATTGTCCAAACTTAATTTGATTCTAAAAATTCCTTTTGAAAGAAGATCTAAGTGTCATGCATGTGTGCAAGCTAAACAGCCACATAAGCCTTTTAAAAGTGTGGAAGAGAAGAGCTTGTCACCACTAGATCTTATTCACTCAGATTTATGTGAAATGAATGGAATTTTGACTAGAGTAGGGAAGAAATATTTTATATCTTTTATTGATGATGCTACTAGATATTGTTATCTCTATCTTATTAAATCGAAAGATAAGGCACTGGACCATTTTAAAATCTATAAGGCGGAGGTTGAAAACCAACTAGAAAGAAAAATCAAACGTGTTAGGTCCAATAGAGGAGGAGAGTATCTTTCTAATGATTTCGGCAAATATTGTGTGGAGTATGGAATTATCCATGAGACAACGGCTCCCTACTCACCCCAATCTAATGGGGTGGTTGAGCGGAAAAAAACCGAACATTGACAAACTTGGTTAATGCCATGTTGGATAGTTCGGGTTTATCCAACTCATGGTGGGGGGGGGGGGAGCCATTTTGACCGCATGTTTTGTGCTGAATCGAGTTCCATCATCCAAGGGTGAAATAACCCCATATGAAGGATGGAAAGGAAGAAAGCACGCTCTTGGTTTCTTACGTGCATGGGGCTGTTTGGCCAAGGTTAATGTGACTGCATGGAAGAAATGAAAATTGGGACCAAAGACCGTTGACTGTGTCTTTCTAGGACATGCACAACATAGTGGAGCCTATAGATTTTTAGTGATTAGATCCGAGATTCTTAACGTGCACGTTAACACCGTGACTGAATCTCGTGATGCCACATTTTTCGAGTATATATTTCCAATGAATGATAGAGTGACAGGTCATAGCGAGGCATCTACTAGTTATACTCCTGAACCTTCTCTAATATCCGTACCTTGTTCTTACACTGGAAAACCCATTGAGGATGACAATACAAATATTGTTCCTCGTAGAAGCAAGAGACAAAGGATTGAAAAATCTTTTGGTGATGATTGTACTGTCTACCTCGTTGATGATACACCTAAAACACTTTCAGAGGCATATGCATCACTAGATGCAGAGTACTGGAAGGAAGCAGTCCATAATGAAATGGAGTCCATTTTGATAATGAGACTTGAGAAATATGTGACTGTCCTGTTGGGTGTAAACCTGTTGGGTGTAAGTGGGTATTTAAGAAGAAGATCAAACCAGATGGTGCAGTCCATAAATATAAGGCTAGACTTGTAGCCAAAGGATTTAACCAAAAGGAAGGCGAGGATTTTTTGATACTTATTCACCTTTTGCTAGGCTAACCACAATTTGTGTGCTTGTTGCGCTTGCTGCGTGTCATGATCTCCTTATCCATCAAATGGATATGAAGACGGCTTTCCTAAATGGCGAGCTCGATGAGGAGATCTATAGGAAGCAGTCTGATGGTTTTTTGGTGCCTGGGCAAGAGAACAAGGTGTGTAAGTTGCGAAAATCTTTGTATGGCCTCAAGCAGACTCCAAAGCAGTGGCATGAGAAGTTCGATAGAACTATTACCTCTGCAGGCTTTGTGATAAATGATGCTGACACTTGTTTGTACTATCGGTTTGGTGGGGGTAAGGGAGTAATATTGAGCTTATATGTTGATGATATATTAATTTTTGGGACTAGTATCGATGTGATAAATGATGTAAAATCACTCTTGTCCCAAAATTTTGATATGAAGGATTTGGGAGTGGCTGATGTTATTCTAAACATCAAACTGATTAAGGGCGAGAATGAGATTACTTTAAAGTAATCTCATTATGTGGAGAATATTCTGAGTCGGTTTGGGTACTCAGATTCTAAATTTTCTCCAACGCCATATGATCCCAGTATAAAGCTTCACAAGAACAGAGGACAAGGGATTAATCAGTTGAGATATTCCCAAATTATTGGTTCTCTCATGTATCTTGCTGGTGCAACCAAACCTGACATCTCATTTGTAGTAAGCAAATTGAGCAGATTTACTTCCAATCCTGGAAGAGATCACTTGTGTGCACTAGAACGTGTAATGAGATATTTGAGAGGTATATCAACATATGGACTTCATTATACAGGGTACCCAGCTGTACTAGAAGGGTATAGTGACTCAAATTGGATCTCATATGCTGAAGAGATCAAAGCCACTAGTGGATACGTTTTCACTATTGGTGGTGTTGCAGTTTTGTTGAGGTCTCGTAAGCAGACTATATTGAAAAAATCAACTATGGAAGCGGAACTTGTAGCACTTGAGACGACCACTACTGAGGTAGAGTGGCTGAAACAACTCTTGATGGACTTGCCATTGGTCGTTAAACTTGTACTGGCCATTCTTTTCCATTGTGATAATCAAAGTGTGGTCACAACTGTAGGCAATGCAAAAGAAAATTTGAAATCCTCAAGACATGTGAAACGACAAATCAAATCCGTGAGACATTTGAGAAATACGGGAGAGATTGCCATTGGGTATATTAATACAAAAAGAAATCTTGCAGACCCTTTTACTAAGGGATTAGCATGTGTTGTAATTGAAGAAGCATCAAAGGAAATGGGTTTGAGACCCACGTAATGTTATCATACAATGGTAACCCAAACTATGTGATCGGAGATCCAGTGAAGTAGATCATGGGAAAAACAAGTTTGAAAGTGCATCTAGGATTCCTGTGGGTTTTCGATGATTGATGATGACAATTAAGTATCTAATGAGCTCAGTGATCTTAAGCATACGTGTGGATTCAAGCGGAAACACAAAACCTCAAAATGGAAAAGGATGAAAGCGGTGATGTCGACTCGAAAAGAAGAAACTAGGGTTTCTAGCGTGTTAAGTTTAGACTAGCCATATGTGTATGAGGATGTGTGTGTAAAGTGCATTGAGATCAAGTTGGGAGCTCAAAGCGGTTTAGAGATCAAAACCTATTGAGAGAAGAGAGTTGAAAGTAGTCTGGCAGGAGTGGCCGGACTAGTCCGCTCCTGGCCGGCCAAGTCCATTTTCAGCTGGACCAGAAGAGTCTGATAGAGTTAGGACTAGTCCGTAGTGGGACGGACTAGTCCGGGTAGTCATGGAGTGGGTTTTCGGGACTAAGTCCCAAAACCACGGACTTGTCCGTTTTAGTCCGAACCAAAAGGTCTTGATTGAGATCAGACTAGTCCGCCCTGGGGGCCAGACTAGTCCAGATAGGTAAGAAAGTTGGTGTGATGCCCGGTTCCGAAAAATGAACCAAGCTAACGCATATGTGTGCCCAGGATGTTCATCACACATACATGAGTGCAATCACAAAAGAGGATACAGAAAATTACCACAAGACAAGATTAATTAACCAAATTTTATTACACAAACCAGATTATCCTTGAATACAAGCTCTAATGAATATTAATGACAAGTTCAACTAATGCAGCGGAAATAAACTAATTAAGCAAACTAAATAGCTAGGCAGCATAAGCAATAGGGTATAACGCAGCTCCAATAACACCACAGGCAAAGCTGACGGTAGACATGGCCTAGAACTCCGCATTACCGCCATTAAACTCCCAATCCTGACCTGCAACTGTTGGGGGGGACTGCAAGAGTGAGTACATGTCGTACTCAGCAAGTGTGGAAAGTATGACATGTGGCTTATTCAAATGTCGACAATAATAATGGTAAAGTGCTGAAAAGTACATTAAAATGTTTGAAACGCAATATATTATACGTATGTGAAGTAAACCCATTATAATCATAAGTAATACCATAATACCAAATCTGAATTCATTACCATCATCAAAATTTCCAGATTTCACCATTGCCAATAACCAGATTCAATACCAGAAATAAATTCATAACTAGCCATAACCATTACCAAACCATAACCATCCCAATACCGAGTTCCCTCTAATCATGGAAGTTGTCCAGGTGCTCATAACCGGGAGCACGGCTATCATGATAGTTTTAATAGACTCTGTAGAGTTTGTACTACTTTACCCACGTGTTTGTGATTTCATCACCCGTCGGCGAATAAAGAACCACCCTTATACCAATTACACTTCCTTTGGTGTATGGCCAAGAGATCACAAAATAGCCTTTACAAAGGGATTACTAGTCTATTCAGACCCCACTGAGGTTTCACCGGTGGCGTTGTCTCCAACTGAGCACATCTTCAACCAAGGGCCCCCTCTTGAGGCATTCGGATCCCAGGGTAGTCCCGCCAATCCTCAACAAACCCAATCCGACTACCCCTTCCCCGAGCATCCTTGATGGTCCAAATAGCACTGGCAAAGCCCTAATTAATCATCTACGCCGCACCCATACTTGGCCTCGTGGTGGCACTGTAGTCCTGGCTTATTCTCGCATGAACCGGTCCTTAGATCTAAAGCAAGCAAACCACCGTACATCCAACCCATCCACATACCAGGCTTGCTTAGATCACCCATTACCATATCATATTTAACCAGTTCACATTAACCATAATCTCATCCATACATAATTAAGTTGAGTGATACAGTTGTTTCCCATCCCAGTTAATTAAGCGAAGCAAAAATGGTAAAAAGCCCTTCCCGACTCTCTACCATAAATTCCAGGTGACAAGGGTGGTCAACAATTCTAGTAAACTTCCTACCATAGGTTTCTCGTCAAATTGACACAAGCATGCAATTTTGCAAACAAAACATTTATTTAAAAATACAGGATCAATATGCTTCAAGGACACTTGCCTTGCTCTTGCTGTTGATTAGGGTCAAAGCCTTCAAACTCTTGATATTGTAGATCCTCCGCGGCACTCTCTAGCGCAAATCCGTCTAACCCACACAATAAACATACAAGACAAGAAACACAATCAAAGAGTGCACAAATATTACTCAATATGATATGACATGCATGGTTGATGCAAATGCAAGGTAGAACTTGTTAATTGATTGCTTTTAATGATAACTAACTAGTTCTAATAGCTTTTAACAAGTTTATACAGGTTTGGATTCGATTAGATCAAACTTTAGAACCAATTCAACACAATTTAACCAGAAAGATCGGACTAGTCCGCTAGGGACCAGACAAGTCCGCCCTCTGCGAGATCAGCAGATTAGGGTTTTCTAGATCGACATGAATTTGGAGATTAGGGGTTGAATTCACGTAAGGACAAGAGAATAGAAGGTATACCAGGTGTTTAGAACTCCAATGAATCAAGAAACTTGGAGGTAACACTTGGATCTTGATGATCTAGGGTTGGTGTCGAACTTGGAGATGAATTGGTGATGAAGAACGAAAACTTGGTGGAGATCCTGATCCTCTTTCGTTTCCTCCTCTTCTTCTCCTTGCTTGGGATCTTCTCCTCCCTCCTTGGTGGTGGCTCTCCACGAACTAGGGTTTGGGTGGGGTGGAAAAGTGGCAAATAGATGTCAAACCAAGGGGTGGGGTTGTTTATATAGAGGTGGAGGCTAGGGTTAGATGGATTTCGAGTTTGAGAGGAGTAGAGGCCGGTTTAGAGTCCCACATGGGCTCTAAAAGAGTTAGGCACGACATCCCTAGGCCCACTTAACGTGAAACCCAAGGAACAAGTCGTAAAGCAAAAGATCAACTCGAAGTCACGAAATATCGGACAAGTCCGGAAAGGACCGGACTAGTCCGAAGTTGTCCAGAGAGAAAATTGGACAAGTCTGGCCTAAAACCGGACAAGTCCGACTTTAAACAGAGAGGAAATCGGACAAGTCCGCTGGAACACTGGACTAGTCCGGGAAAGTCCAAGGACTTAGAAAATTTTCAAGGATTCTTGGAATATCAGACTAGTCCGCACAAAATCGGACAAGTCCGAAAGTTTCCAGAGCCAAAATCGGACTAGTCCGCTGCAAAGCCGGACAAGTCCGTTTTTAGTCAGAGAGAAATTGGACTAGTCCTCAGTAAAATCAGACTAGTCCGCACTTTCCTGTGTTTTAAGTGCGGTTTTGTTCCAAATCAATTTTAAATGCTCCGAATCAATTTTAAACTTGTTCCTCTTTATGTGGATCAATGTTAAACATGTATATGAATGTATGCAAGGCATGATGCATGAAAATGAGGGTGTTACAAACCTACCCCCCTTAAAATGAATCTCGCCCTCGAGATTCGACGCGGAAGAGAAAAGATAGGGAAAGTCCTTCTTGAGATCATCTTCTAGCTCTCAAATTGCTTTTTTTTCTGTGTGGTGCTTCCACTGAACCTTACACCATCTAATGACCTTGTTCCTTGTGACCCTCTCCTTAGTTTTCAAGATTTTGACCGGTTGTTCGGCATAAGTCAAATCTTCCTCTAGTTCCAATTCTTCCATTGGCACTTGTTCTTCCGGTACTCTCAAGCACTTCTTGAGCTGGGAAACATGAAAAACATCATGAACGTCTGAAAGATGAGCTGGCATCTCCAACTTATATGCTACTTCTCCTCTTTTGTCAAAAATCTTGAATGGTCGAATATAACGAGGTGCTAGCTTTCCTCTTATGTTAAACCTCTTATGACCCCTCATTGGTGACACCTTGAGGTAAACAAAATCTCCCACTTCAAAGGCTAGTTTCCTTCTCCTATTGTCCGCATAGCCTTTTTGCCTTGATTGGGCAGCCCTCAAGTTTTCACGAATCATTTGGACTTGCTTTTCAGCTTCTTGCAACACATCTGGACCAAATACTTGAGTTTCTCCTGCCTCATTCCAGAATAAAGGTGTCCTACACTTCCTCCCATAAAGCGCTTCATGTGGTGACATCTTCAAACTTGCTTGGTAACTATTATTGTATGAAAATTCCGCGTATGGCAAGCTTTTGTCCCAACTTTTCCCATGCTTTAAAGCACAAGCTCTTAACATGTCCTCTAAAATCTGATTGGTCCTCTCGGTTTGCCCATCCGTTTGAGGATGATATGCTGAACTAAAATTCAATCTCGTTCCCAAGACTTCATGCAATTTTTGCCAAAATCTGGAGGTAAATTGAGAACCTCTATCCGAAACTATCTTCTTAGGGACTCCATGTCGACACACAATATGCTCCATGTATATTTCGTCCAATCGTGCAGCTGTATATTTGGTCTTCACAGGGACAAAATGAGCTGACTTGGTTAAGTGATCCACAATTACCCAAATTGAGTCATACCCGGACTGAGTACGTGGTAACCCAACTATGAAGTCCATTCCAATTTATTCCCACTTCCATTCCGGAATCTTCAACGGTTGCAATAATCCGGCTGGCCTTTGATGTTCCGCCTTGACTCGTTGGCACACATCACACAATGCTACGTATTCAGCTATGTCCTTTTTCATGCTATCCCACCAATAGCAAGTATTCAAGTCTTTGTACATCTTCGTACAACCGGGATGAATTGAGTAAGGTGAGTCATGTGCCTCCTTTAATATTGTCTCCCGTATGTGCTTCACATTAGGCACAACGATCCTCTTTCCAAGCCATAAGGTACCATGTTCATCCTCGCCAAATCTGAATTCTCTTCCTTCTTCGGTTCTTTCCTTGATTTCCTTGATCTCCTCATCTGTGGTTTGTGTCTCTCGAATTTCTTGCTCCAAGGTTGGGTTTAACTCCATCATCTCCATCTCGTTTACAAACCCAAGGTTCAACCGTTCAAACTCCCTACATAGCTCGGATGGTATCTCTCGAACTGTGAGTTGGTGACTTACTCCCTTTCTACTCAAAGCATCAGCCACTACATTGGCCTTCCCCGGATGATAGTTGATCCCCAAATCATAATCTTTGATGAGATCCAACCATCTTTGTTGCCTCAAGTTCAGATCCGTTTGTGTGAAAATATACTTCAAACTCTTATGATTCGTATAAATTTCACACCTATGTCCAAGAATATAGTGTCTCCAAATCTTCAATGCATGTACCACGGCTGCAAGCTATAAATCATGTGTTGGGTAATTCTGCTCATGTTTCTTCAATTGTCTGGACGCATAGGCGACCACTTGACCTTCTTGCATAAGCACCCATCCGAGTCTTGTCTTGATGCGTCACAATAAATATCAAAACTCTTGCTTACATCCGGCAACACCAAAACTGGGGCTGTTGTTAACCTCTTCTTCAACTCCTCAAAACTCTCTTGACAAGCTTGAGTCCATTGGAATGTTTTTCCCTTCATTAGCAACTCCGTCATAGGCTTGGCTATCTTGGAAAAGTCCTTGATGAATCTACGGTAATATCCATCCATCCCAAGAAAACTCCTTATTTCCTTGAAATTTTGCGGCGGTTCCCACTTCAACACGTCTCTCACCTTTCCGGGGTCAACCGATACTCCTCCTCATGAGATGATATGACCCAAAAATGGCACCTCTTTCAACCAAAACTGACACTTGTTGAACTTGGCATACAATTGATGCTCCCTCAATTTCTGCAACGTAAGCCTCAAGTGTTCCTCATGTTCCTTCTCATCCTTCGAGTAGATCATAATATCATCAATAAACACCACAACGAACTTATCTAAGTACTCCATGAAGACCTTATTCATGAGGTACATAAAGTACGCAGGTGCATTTGTCAATCCAAAAGACATCACAGTGTACTCAAAAGATCCATACCGTGTCCTAAAAGCTGTCTTGGGTATGTCTGATGGTCTAATCTTCATTTGAAAGTATCCCGACCTCAAGTCAATCTTAGAGAAGACACAAGCACCCTTCATCTGATCAAACAAGTCTTCTATGCGTGGAAAGGTGTACTTGTTCTTGATTGTTACCTCGTTGAGAGCTCGGTAATCCACGCACATCCTTTGGGATCCATCCTTCTTGTCCACAAATAGAACGGGCGCTCCCCAAGGCGAAGAGCTAGGGCGAATGAAACCCTTCTCTAAGTGCTCTTGAATCTGCTTCTTGAGCTCCGCTAATTCTATAGGAGGCATCCTATACGGCCTCTTAGCTATAGGTGCAGTTCCAGGTATTAAATCAATAACAAACTCAATGTCTCGATCAGGTGGCATACCTGGCAACTCGTCCGGAAAAACATCCAAAAATTCACACACCATCGAAATCTCCTCAATTGTGGCACCATCCATATGATTCAACTCCAATTGCTTCGGTGCGGTTTGAGATGCTTCAAATTCTACGGTGATCCCTTCCTCATTGGTCAACTTCACCGTCTTCGTGGCACACTCAATAACTCCATTGTGCTTCCTCAACCAGTACATACCAAGTATAATGTCCAACCCTTGAGAATCCAAAACAATGAGGTTGGCGGAGAAGTCTACCCCCCTTATTCTAAGGCCTACTTTTGGACATACTATATTTGTCCTCATCTCTCCTCCAGGAGACTTAACCAATAGAGTAAACTTCATATGAGAGATAGGCAAACTATACTTGGCAACATACTTTGATGCAATGAATGAATGCAATGCTCCGGAATCAAATAACATAGTCGCGGGGTTGGAGTTTGCGAGAAACATACCAATGACCACATCATCCGCTTGTTGAGCATCCTCCGTTGAGACATGGTTCACGTTGCCACGAGCAAAATTTTGTTGTCCACGGTTCCCTTGTGGTTGTCCTCCATTGGGTCTTGGGTCTTGCCTCGGTGCATTGCTTCCTTGACCAAGACCTGACTTAGGACATTGATGCGCAAAGTGTCCAGCTTCTCCACAAGTGTAGCACTTCTTAAGCCCACCAGAATTATTGGGACGAGCTTGGTTTTGAACATTAGCACCTGGAAAATTAGCACGAGACGCATAAGGCATTTGAGGCCTAGGTGCTTGCATGACAGGGCGCTGCTGCTCAAACTGAGTTGGGCGTGGTGCATAACCAGGGCGCTGAGCAGGAATAGAAGAGCTGAAATGAGGCGCATTGGGTGGCGCAAAGCAAGGGCGCACATTACTTCCTTGTTGCTGTCCTTGATATGGCGCCTTCCTCTTGATTTCTTGCTCCATCTCACGGATCTTGTTCTCAACCACAATTGCTTTGTCCACAAGCTTCTGGAAATTTGCATAGTCACGATTGAGCAATTGTACTTGGATCTCATTGTTCAAGCCCCTCATGAACAAGTATTGCTTCCGGCTGTCCCGACTAACATCCTCAGGCGCATACCTTGAGAGTTGAGTGAATTTATTGAGATATTCACTCACACTTGATCTTCCTTGCCTTAAATTCTCAAATTCTTGCCTCTTAAATATCATAACACCCTCGGGCACATAATGAGAACGAAAATTTTCCTTGAATTCGGCCCAAGTAGTTCTCTCTTGGTTCTCATGAGCATTGCAATAAGAATCCCACCAATCCGCATCTGCTCCAACTAGTTGATGAGAAGCAAACAAGACCTTCTCCCAGTCACTGCATTGGACAATAGCTAGCTTCTTCTCCACGGACTTGAGCCAATCGTCCGCATCCATAGGGTCAGCAGCTTGAGCAAATGTCGGCGGCCTAGTCCTCATAAACTCTCCCAATCGGTTATGAGGAGGCGGGGGTGGCGGTGGAGGCATGTGGGGCTGATTGTTGATATTGCCAGCCTGCAGCTGTCCCATTGTTTGTATCATGGTCTGCATGAGCTGGTTTTGCATAGCCAATAGCTGCTCAATGTTGATAGCTCCCTGAGTAGATCCTTGTCCGATGTTGCTCTGAGGCACTCCATTGTTCTCCTCCTCATCATTGCCATCCCTCTGGTTGCGAGTCCTCACCATCTGAAGAAAAGCAATAGATAAGAATTAGAAAACGTCCCCAACTATATGCATCAAGGGGTATAAACTAAACAGGTAGCTACACTAGCCTAGGTGGACATGGCAATGCTAAAGCATCCCAAAATCCTCTATTAAGCACACAGGCAAGCAATATATATAGCAAACAGCACTCCAAGCAAAAACACATCAATTCCTGAGTGCTCCTATGTGCTCTAAAGTGTCCATTCTATCTAGGCTGCATCCTACGGTCAACCTGTGGCTCTGATACCAATCTGTGACGCCCGGTTCCGAAAAATGAACCAAGCTAACGCATATGTGTGCCCAGGATGTTCATCACACATACACGAGTGCAATCACAAAAGAGTATACAGAAAATTACCACAAGACAAGATTAATTAACCAAATTTTATTACACAAACCAGATTATCCTTGAATACAAGCTCTAATGAATATTAATGACAAGATCAACTAATGCAGCGGAAATAAACTAATTAAGCAAACTAAACAGCTAGGCAGCATAACCAATAGGGTATAACGCAGCTCCAATAACACCACAGGCAAAGCTGGCGGTAGACACGGCCTAGAACTCCGCATTATCGCCATTAAACTCCCAATCCTGACCTGCAACTGTTGGAGGGGATTGCAAGAGTGAGTACATGTCGTACTCAGCAAGTGTGGAAAGTATTACATGTGGCTTATTCAAATGTCGACAATAATAATGGTAAAGTGCTAAAAAGTACATTAAAATGTTTGAAAAGCAATATATTATACGTATGTGAAGTAAACCCATTATAATCATAAGTAATAACATAATACCAAATCTGAATTCATTACCATCATCAAAATTTCCAGATTTCACCATTGCCAATAACCAGATTCAATACCAGAAATAAATTCATAACCAGCCATAACCATTACCAAACCATAACCATCCCAATACCAAGTTCCCTCTAATCATGGAAGTTGTCTAGGTGCACATAACCAGGAGCACGGCTATCATGATAGTTTTAATAGACTCTGCAGAGTTTGTACCACTTTACCCACGTGTTTGTGATTTCATCACCCGTCGGCGACTAAAGAACCTCCCTTATGCCAATTACACTTCCTTTGGTGTATGGCCAAGAGATCACAAAATAGCCTATACAAAGGGATTACTAGTCTATTCAGACCCCACTGAGGTTTCACCGATGGCGATGTCTCCAACTGAGCACATCTTCAACCAAGGGCCCCCTCTTGAGCCATTCGAATCCCAGGGTAGTCCCGCCAATCCTCAACAAACCCAATCCGACTACCCCTTCCCCGAGCATCCTTGATGGTCCAAATAGCACTGGCAAAGCCCTAATTAATCAGCTACGCCGCACCCATACTTGGCCTCGTGGTGGCACTGTAGTCCTGGCTTATTCTCGCATGAACCGGTCCTCTGATCTAAAGCAAGCAAACCACCGTACATCCAACCCATCCACATACCAGGCTTGCTTAGATCACCCATCACCATATCATATTTAACCGGTTCACATTAACCATAATCTCATCCATACATAATTAAGTTGAGTGATACAGTTGTTTCCCATCCCAGTTAATTAAGCAAAGCAAAAAGGTAAAAAGCCCTTCCCGACTCTCTACCATAAATTCCAGGTGACAAGGGTTGTCAACAATTCTAGTAAACTTCCTACCATAGGTTTCCCATCAAATTGACACAAGCATGCAATTTTGCAAACAAAACATTTATTTAAAAATACAGGATCAATATGCTTCAAGGACACTTGCCTTGCTCTTGCTGTTGATTAGGGCCAAAGCCTTCAAACTCTTGATGCTGTAGATCCTCCGCGGCACTCTCTAGTGCAAATCTGTCTAATCCACACAATAAACGTACAAGACAAGAAACACAATCAAAGAGTGCACAAATATTACTCAATATGATATGACATGCATGATTGATGCAAATGCAAGGTAGAACTTGTTAATTGATTGCTTTTAATGATAACTAACTAGTTCTAATAGCTTTTAACAAGTTTATACAGGTTTGGATTCGATTAGATCAAACTTTAGAACCAATTCAACACAATTTAACCAGAAAGATCGGACTAGTCCACTAGGGACCGGACAAGTCCGCCCTCTGCGAGATCAGCAGATTAGGGTTTTCTAGATCGACGTGAATTTGGAGATTAGGGGTTGAATTCACGTAAGGACAAGAGAATAGAAGGTATACCAGGTGTTTAGAACTCCAATGAATCAAGAAACTTAGAGGTAACACTTGGATCTTGATGATCTAGGGTTGGTGATGAACTTGGGGATGAATTGGTGATGAAGAACGAAAACTTGGTGGAGATCCTGATCCTCTTTCGTTTCCTCCTCTTCTTCTCCTTGCTTGGGATCTTCTCCTCCCTCCTTGGTGGTGGCTCTCCACGAACTAGGGTTTGTGTGGGGTGGAAAAGTGGCAAATAGATGTCAAACCAAGGGGTGGGGTTGTTTATATAGAGGTGGAGGCTAGGGTTAGATGGATTTCGAGTTTGAGAGGAGTAGAGGCCGGTTTAGAGTCCCACATGGGCTCTAAAAGAGTTAGGCATGACATCCCTAGCCCCACTTAATGTGAAACCCAAGGAACAAGTCGTAAAGCAAAAGATCAACTCAAAGTTCCGAAGTTGTCCAGAGAGAAAATCGGACAAGTCTGGCCTAAAATCGGACAAGTCCGACTTTAAACAGAGAGGAAATCGGACAAGTCTGCTGGAACACCGGACTAGTCCGGAAAAGTCCAAGGACTTAGCAAATTTTCAAGGATTCTTGGAATATCGGACTAGTCCGCACAAAATCGGACAAGTACGAAAGTTTCCAGAGCCAAAATCGGACTAGTCCGCTGCAAAAACGGACAAGTCCGTTTTTAGTTAGAGAGAAATCGGACTAGTCCTCAGTAAAATTGGACTAGTCCGCACTTTCCTGCGTTTTAAGTGCGGTTTTGTTCCAAATCAAATTTAAATGCTCCGAATCAATTTTAAACTTGTTCCTCTTTATGTGGATCAATGTTAAACATGTATATGAATGTATGCAAGGCATGATGCATGAAAATGAGGGTGTTACAGTTGGTGCTTCAGCGACTAAGTCTAGGAGGCCGGACTAGTCTGCCCTGGGGGCCGGACTAGTCCGTGGTCTCCAGACTAGTCCGTTTTCACACGGAACCAAAGGTTCTGTGTGAGATCGGACTAGTCCGGTTTGGACCGTACTAGTCCGTTTTGAAGTGACCGTTTGAATTTGAAGTTTGGCGGGTAGTGTGACGATTGCTGCGCAGTGCCACAGTTGTCAGAGACGTTAGTGGTCCTAAAGGCCAGACTAGTCTGGGCTGTATGCCGGACTAGTCCGCCCAACTGCTGAAGTTAGTAGTATGGGCTGGGAACCTCTATAAATGGAGGACCCTGGGTTCATTTGAACCATTCCTTGAGAACTTTGAAACCCTAGCGCCTCCACAGCAAACTTTGAGGCTCCAAAAGCCTCCTTCTTGCCTACCTTCCCTCTAAAACTAATTCTTGTGTAGATTAGGGTTTGGTGAGGTGAAGAAGAGGAAGAACACCGCTCAAGGCTCTCGGTTTGATCTCTTGCACTTGTTGAATCTTTGTGATCTATGGCTTGAGTCATTCTTTGTGATTTGTAATCATATTTGTGGTGAGAGCCTCAGATTGTGAGAAGCCCCAACGAATCTTGTATTCACCCTTTGTGATAGTGGAGAACCAAGTTAGGCCCGTGTGGTAAACATGGTTAGGGAAGGGTTGTTGAACCCGGTCCTTCGTGGACTCCTCAACAGGGACGTAGATTCCTTTGTGGGATCGAACCTTGGGATAAAATCCTTGTGTCCCTTGTGTACATGTCTTTCACTTATCGCACATTGCTTCTAGGGTTAGCTTTATCGTATTTGTTCATCACTCTTGTTTCATTGTGATCCTTAGTCTCATACTTGCTCCATAACTTGTTAAGGTTCACTAAGTCACTCCAACATACTTTGCATTACAAGAATCGAACTAAAAATTGTTAGAAACACTTTTTAGACTTTCCCTGCAGGAGGACCGGACTAGTCCACCCCCTGAGTACTGATCTCATTTTATTAAGTCATTTCAGGTCGATTAGCCTATTCACACCCCCTCTAGGCAACTTTCAATTGGTATCAGAGCAAGGACTCTCCCAAAGAGTCTAACAACTCGGAGAGAAGATGGCCGGAGTGGGGTATGATGAGGTCTCGACCTATGAGATCCAAGCAACCCAAGAGGAGGTGCTTGTCTACCAAGACAAGTCGACAGATGACGAAGAGACTCGCCAGCCCAAGGCAAAACTTCGAGAGAAGTTGAAGATTCCAAAGGTGGACACTTCGACCTCTACAACGGGTGGCACGACCAACTACAATCAACAAGGCTACAACTATGAATGCCTTGTCTCCAACAAACACTACCTTTCCATCCCATTGGGGAAGCCTCCTCAATTCGATGGAACGGACTACAGGATGTGGAAGCACAACATGAAGATCCATCTCGTGTCACTCAACCCCTCATTGTGGCAAATTTTGTTGACCGGGGTGCATATCCCAAAGAATGAAGAAGACATCACTCCGGAGCAAGCCGTGCTCCTTCACCGCAATGCCCAAGCGGCCGGAGTGATCATCTCATCTCTCTCAAGAGATGAATTCAACCGAGTAGATGGACTTGAGGTGGCCAAAGATATTTGGGACACCCTCAAGACGGCTCATGAAGGCAATCGAGTTGTGAAGCAAGCGAAGATTGAGCTCATTGAAGGAGAGCTCGGGAGGTTTGCCATTATGGATAGTGAATCTCCCCAAGAGATGTACAATCGCCTAAAGCTGCTCATCAACAAGAGCAGATCTTATGGCTGCACCAAGTGGACGGACCATGAGGTGGTGAAGAGGATGATTTGGGCATTCATGCCTAGAAATATCTCTCTTTTCTCCATGATACGAGAAAGCCCAGGGTTTGCCAAAATGACCCCGAAGGAGGTTCTAGGGAGGATCATCAACTACGAGATCATGGACAAGGAGGCACTCTTTTACAATGACCTCCAAAGGTTCACCGCTTCGAAGATGAAGGATGTTGCACTCAAAGCGACATCCTCCTCAAAAGAGCAAAACGAAGATGATGAGGAGAGCCTTGACACCGATGAGGAAGAGGCCCTCTTCATCAACAATTTCAAGAGGATGATGAGGAGAAGAAAAGGAGGATACAAGCATGAGAGCAAGGGTATAGAAAAAGTAAGGCCCAAAACAAAGAGGGCTTGCTACAATTGTGGCGAGTACGAGCACTTCATTGTGGATTGCCCACATGAAGAGGGCAAGAAGAAGAAGGAGGGCAAGCCTCAAGAAAAGAAGTTCTACAAGAAGAAGAGGCCCTCCGATCATGCTCACTTAAGCAAGGAATGGGACTCTAATGATAAGTCCTCCTCCGAAGACTAGGAGAAGGTGGCAACCATAGCCATCGAGAGGGGCTCCAAGGGAAGCAAGCTTTTCCCCAACCTCTACGACCACAAGCCAACTTGCCTCATGGCAAAACAAGGAAGGAGAAAGGTTACTTCTAACTCATCCTCTTCCATATCTTCTCATGATGATTTTTATAGTGCTAGTGAAAACGAACACATGCTTAAGGACATAAGTAAGAGCACTTTGCGTAGAATGAAATTGCTCTCGGATGGAATTTTTTAGAAGGAGGAGCTCATAGATAGGCAAGAGGACATGCTTATCCATGAAAAGAAGAGATTTAAAGAGCTCATTGAGCTTCTTGAGCTTGAGAGAGAGAAGAGCAAGGCATTAGAGCATGAACTTGCTCTAAACAAGAAAACATGCTCATGTCTTGAGGAGACAACCATTGAGCTCAAGGACGAACTTGGCAACTTGGCAAAAGTTAACAAGATCCTTGAGACTCAAGTTGAGTCCCTCAAGACCAATGTAGCCTCTTCCTCCAAAAGCTCATCCTCCTTAAAGGTTGCATCTGAAGCAATATCTACTTGCAAATGTTCTTGATCCTTAAATTAAAGGATGAGCTTAAATTGACTCAAGGCAAATAAGCACCTAAGGGTGGCATCTTTGACAAAGAGAAGGTGGCATATACACGAAGTGCATACACCAACACAAGACCTCCCTATGTCAAAAATGGTCTTGGTTATACTAGAGGTGGAAAGCAAAATGCTAAAACCTCCAAGTATGGGAAAGACTTGATTGTCTTTGTCAAGGGAAGCTCATCCCCAACTAAAATTGGGAAGAATACTCCAACTAGCACTAACTTTCCTAAATCTGAACCGCATCCTCTCTTCCATGATTTTGATGCATCTTATATTTTAATGAGGAACAAGTATGGCAAAGTATATGCTAGATATGTTGGGACACTCCGCAAGAGCCCCAAGCCTTGCGTGTGGGTGCCCAAGTGCCTCACTACTAACGTCAAAGGACCCAACTCCGCTTGGGTACCTAAAAGGAAGGCATAATCTTGTTTTGTAGGCGTACCCCTCTGGTGGATCCAAATGGTTGCTCAATAGTGGATGCACAAACCACATGACCGGAGAGAGGAGAATGTTCGTGGAGTATGAGCAACATGATGATCCAAATGAAGGAATCCTCTTTGGGGACAATATTCGTGGGAAAATCCTTGGCTCCGGTGAAATTGTCATTTCCCCCCAACATACTCTTTCTCACATTTTGCATATTGGTTCTCTAGACTATAACCTCTTGTCCATATCACAACTATGTGACAAGGGTTATAATTGTGTTTTTACTAATGAGGGTGTGAGCGTCCTTAGAAGAAGCGACAACTCAATCACTTTTAAGGGTGTGCTTAAGGGAAAGCTTTATCTTGTGGATTTCACCTCGGATAAAGCTCAACTTGACACATGCATAATGGTGAAAACCAACATGGGATGGCTTTGGCATAGAAGGCTAGCCCATGTTGGGATGAGGAACTTACAAAAGCTTCTTAAGGGCGAGCACATCTATGGTTTGAAGAATGTTGTCTTTGAAAAGGATAGTCCATGTAGTGCTTGCTAAGTGGGGAAGCAAGTAGGAGCTCAACACCCCTCCAAAAACATCATGACGACGACAAGACCTTTGGAACTGCTACACATGGACCTTTTCGAGCCAATAACCTACATTAACATTGGCAGTAACAAATATGGTCTTGTTATTGTTGATGACTTTTCTCGTTTCACTTGGGTATTTTTCTTACATGATAAGGGTGAGACTCACGGTGTCCTCAAGAGGTTCTTGAGGAGAGCTCAAAATGAGTTTGCCTCAAGAATCAAGGCTATAAGAAGCGACAACGGCACTGAGTTCAAGAATACTCAAGTGGAAGAATTCTTGGATGAGGTGGGCATCAAGCATGAATTTTCAGCCCCATACTCCCCTCAACAAAATGGGGTGGCAGAACGGAAGAATAGGACACTCATTGAGATGTCAAGGACGATTCTTGATGAGGACAAGACATCGGTCCGATTTTGGGCGGAGGCGGTTAACACCGCTTGCCACGCCGTCAACCGATTGTACCTCCACCGCATCCTCAAGAAGACCCCCTACGAGTTTCTAGTTGGTAAGAAACCCAATGTCTCTTACTTTTGCGTCTTTGGGAGCAAATGCTATATTCTCAACAAGAAGCGTAGGACTTCAAAGTTCGCTTCAAAGTTCGATGAAGGTTTCTTGCTTGGTTATGATTCAAACACCCACGCCTACCGTGTCTTCAACAAATCCTCCGGGATTGTTGAAATAGCACGCAGCATGGTGTTTGATGAAACTAATGGCTCCCAAGCGGAGCAAGTTGATCAAAGTGTGTTAGATCAACAAGACTCTCCACAAGAGGCTCTTAGAAGGATGGCACTTGGAGATATTCGCCCACAAGAACAACCTCAAAGCTCATGTGACCAACCACAAGATGATGGAAGTCATCCCCCACGTGATCAAGTTGAAGATGGACAAGTGGCACCTCAACATGATCAAGAATACAAAAGTCAAGAGGGAAGCATACATCAAGGGGGATACCAAGAAGAAGAAAAGGATGATGATGGCTCAAGAGTTCAACCTCCACATCCTCGTGTGCATCAAAGTGTTCAATGGGATCACCCCGTTGACAACATTCTAGGAGACATTACAAAAGGGGGTAACAACTCGTTCTCATGTTGCTAACTTTTGTGAACATTACTCCTTTGTCTCTTCTTTGGAGCCCCATAAGGTTGAAGACGCATTGAGAGACCCGGATTGGGTGGTGGCCATGCAAGAGGAACTCAACAACTTGTAGAGAAACAAAGTTTGGGAGCTTGTCAAGCGTCCACAAGCAAATGTTGTGGGCACCAAGTGGGTGTTCTACAACAAACAAGATGAGCATGGCGTTGTGACAAAGAACAAAGAAAGACTTGTGGCCAAGGGGTACTCACAAGTCGAAGGTTTGGATTTTGATGAAACCTTTGTTCCCGTAGCTAGGCTAGAGTCAATTCGTATATTACTTGCCTTTGCTACTCACCATGATTTTAAGCTTTACCAAATGGACGTCAAGAGTGCGTTCCTAAATGGCCCAATCAAGGAGGAAGTCTATGTGGAGCAACCATCGGGCTTTAAAGACCAAGACTTTCCAAACCATGTCTTCAAATTGCGTAAGGCTCTCTATGGCCTCAAACAAGCTCCTAGAGCTTGGTATGAGTGCCTTAGAGACTTTTTGATTCAAAATGGTTTTAAGATAGGAAAAGATGATTATACTCTCTTTACAAAGCACTTTAATGATGGTCTCTTTGTGTGCCAAATATATGTCGATGACATCATATTTGGTTGTACTAACAAAGTGTTTTGTGATGAGTTTTCTAAGATAATAACAGAGAGATTTGAGATGTCCATGATGGGGGAGTTGAAGTTCTTTTTGGGTTTCCAAGTCAAGCAACTCAAAGAAGGCACGTTCATAAGTCAAACAAAGTACACTCAAGACATATTAAAGAAGTTTGACATGGACAAGGCCAAACCCATCAAGACTCCAATGGCAACTAAAGGACATCTAGACTTCAACGAAGATGGTCCAAGTGTGGACCAAAAGGTATATCGTTCCATGATTGGTTATTTTTTATATCTTTGTGCATCTAGACCGGATATTAATGCTTAGTGTGTGTATGTGTGCACGTTTTCAAGATGCACCTAAGGTGTGTCATTTGACCGCCGTTAAGAGAATTCTTAGATATTTAGTTCACACACCTAGCCTAGGACTTTGGTACCCCAAAGGATCCAAGTTCAAACTCATTGGCTACTCCGATGCGAATTATGCGGGGTGCAAAGTTGATAGGAAGAGCACATTCGGGACATGTCAATTCTTGGGTAGATCCTTAGTGTCTTGGTCCTCCAAGAAACAAAACTCCATTGCTCTTTCCACAACCGAAGCGGAGTATGTCGCAGCCGGAAGTTGTTGTGCACAACTTCTTTGGATGCGACAAACTCTAAGGGATTATGGTATAAACTTGCACCACATTCCACTCCTATGTGACAATGAGAGCGCCATAAAAATAGCCCATAATCCAGTTGAGCATTCGAGGACAAAGCACATTGATATTAGACACCACTTCTTGAGAGATCATTCCTTGAAGGGGGATATAGTGATTTCCCATGTGAGAACCGAGAACCAACTAGCCGATATATTCACCAAGCCCCTAGATGAGAAGCGCTTTTGTGAGCTTAGGAGTGAGCTCAATATCTTAGATTCTCGAAATGTGGCTTGAAACATGCACATCTGAATGTTTTCTTTACACCTTATTCAAAAGAACGCATGTGTTTCAGAAATTCATCTCTATCTCAATTTTCTCCAAAATATTTGAAAAAGATATTGACTTTGTGAGTTAAGGTCATAGTTTGATTGTTGATTGCTTACTGACCATATTCATAAAGTTTTGTTGTGGCAATATGTCCAAAAGGATTCACTATAGTGGCTAAAACTTAAATATATATGTTTTCAGTCTTTTAGGACCGGACTAGTCCGCCCTATGGCCGGACAAGTCCGGATCCGCACTAATCCGGGTATGGTCCGCTGACCGGACTAGTCCAGCACCCATACCGGACTAGTCCGGCCCCTGGGGACTTAAACCCCCCAGGAGATGGCTGACCCCTCCTCTTCTCCACTTTCGCTTTTCTCTCTCCCACGCGCGCACAACATCCCTCCTTGGGCGATTTTTTATTCCAACCACCAAAAACCATTTGCAATCCACGCTTTGGAAGCCCCGGAGGGGTGGGAGACTTTTCCCAATCATTCTCGACGCGATCCATCCCCGATTTCGTTGATTCATCAAGATTCAAAGTGGTATCCCTCTCTTTTCAAAAACCTACCTCATTCTTGATTCATAGGGTTTTTTATAGGTCCCTCTTCATTAAAGTTGCTCCTAGCATCCTTGTGAACATCACCTAGGAGTATTGCGACTTGTTTCCAAGATTTTTTGAAAAACTGTTAGAGTTAGGGTTTATCCTGTTCAACTCGGACTAGTCCAGTGCCAGGTGGACTAGTCCGCCGAGCGGACTAGTCAGCCCCTGGGGCGGACAAGTCCGGTGTACATAGGCCAAACCCTAACTTTGGCTGTCTCTCGTGGTTTCCTTTGCAATATGCCACCTTCTTGACCTTCTATCCCATGTTTTCCTCCTGTTTCAGCAGCGATGGCAGCAACTCGCCATTCTGCTTCTCCACCCACTGACCCTGGGTGGGAGGCGGAGCAGCTTCGCCTTGCCGATGAAAGGGCATGGGCTGAGGTTGAGGCTGCCAAGAAACTTCTCGAGCAGCAAGAGCGAGCAAAGGCAGCCAAGAAACAACAAGCTAGGGCTGCTGCTACAGCCTACAATGAAGATGAAGCTTTGGCTCGTGCCATTGAGGAGTCCCACAAGGAACTCCGCAAGAAGAAGCGATAGGAGCACGAGGCTCACATCTCTCAGGCTGCCGCAGCACCAGTCTCCAAAAGGAAGAGAATCTTGACCATGGGAGAGAAAGAAAGGGCAAGGAGCAAGCCCAAGAAGAAGTTGCCGAACGATGGATCGAGAGAGATCTGAAGAAGGGCAAGGCCTCGGCTCCTGTCGAGCCCAAGAAAAAGAAGCCCTCTGTGAAGGTACCAACAAAGAAGGCCAAGGGCGTAGTCATCAAGGAGAAGGGGCAGGCCAAACCAATTGGTCCCCTGGAAGTTCACACTCCAGAGAGGAACCCTAATCGGCACAAAGGTTCTGTGTGAGATCGGACTAGTCCGGTTTGGACCGGACTAGTCCGTTTTGAAGTGACCGTTTGAATTTGAAGTTTGGCGGGTAGTGTGACGATTGCTGCGCAGTGCGACAGTTGTCAGAGACGTTAGTGGTCCTAAAGGCCAGACTAGTCTGGGCTGTATGCCGGACTAGTCCGCCCAACTGCTGAAGTCAGCAGTATGGGCTGGGAACCTCTATAAATGGAGGACCCCTGGGTTCATTTGAACCATTCCTTGAGAACTTTGAAACCCTAGCGCCTCCATAGCAAACTTTGAGGCTCCAAAAGCCTCCTTCTTGCCTACCTTCCCTCTAAAACTAATTCTTGTGTAGATTAGGGTTTGGTGAGGTGAAGAAGAGGAAGAACACCGCTCAAGGCTCTCGGTTTGATCTCTTGCACTTGTTGAATCTTTGTGATCTATGGCTTGAGTCATTCTTTGTGATTTGTAATCATATTTGTGGTGAGAGCCTCAGATTGTGAGAAGCCCCAACGAATCTTGTATTCACCCTTTGTGATAGTGGAGAACCAAGTTAGGCCCGTGTGGTAAACTTGGTTAGGGAAGGGTTGTTGAACCCGGTCCTTCGTGGACTCCTCAACAGGGACGTAGATTCCTTTGTGGGATCGAACCTTGGGATAAAATCCTTATGTCCCTTGTGTACTTCTCTTTCACTTATCGCACATTGCTTCTAGGGTTAGCTTTATCGTATTTGTTCATCACTCTTGTTTCATTGTGATCCTTAGTCTCATACTTGCTCCATAACTTGTTAAGGTTCACTAAGTCATTCCAACATACTTTGCATTACAAGAATCGAACTAAAAATTGTTAGAAACACTTTTTAGGCTTTCCCTGCAGGAGGACCAGACTAGTCCGCCCCCTGAGTACTGATCTCATTTTATTAAGTCATTTCAGGTCGATTAGCCTATTCACACCCCCTCTAGGCAACTTTCAATTGGTATCAGAGCAAGGACTCTCCCAAAGAGTCTAACAACCCGGAGAGAAGATGGCCGGAGTGGGGTATGATGAGGTCTCGACCTATGAGATCCAAGCAACCCAAGAGGAGGTGCTTGTCTACCAAGACAAGTCGACGGATGACAAAGAGACTCGCCAGCCCAAGGTGAAACTTCAAGAGAAGTTGAAGATTCCAAAGGTGGACACTTCGAACTCTAGAACGGGTGGCACGACCAACTACAATCAACAAGGCTACAACTATGAACGCCTTGTCTCCAACAAACTCTACCTTTCCATCCCATTGGGGAAGCCTCCTCAATTCGATGGAACGGACTACAGGATGTGGAAGCACAACATGAAGATCCATCTCGTGTCACTCAACCCCTCATTGTGGCAAATTTTGTTGACCGGGGTGCATATCCCAAAGAATGAAGAAGACATCACTCCGGAGCAAGCTGTGCTCCTTCACCGCAATGCCCAAGCGGCCGGAGTGATCATCTCATCTCTCTCAAGAGATGAATTCAACCGAGTAGATGGACTTGGGGTGGCCAAAGATATTTGGGACACCCTCAAGACGGCTCATGAAGGCAATCGAGTTGTGAAGGAAGCGAAGATTGAGCTCATTGAAGGAGAGCTCGGGAGGTTTGCCATTATGGATAGTGAATCTCCCCAAGAGATGTACAATCGCCTAAAGCTGCTCATCAACAAGAGAAGATCTTATGGCTGCACCAAGTGGACGGACCATGAGGTGGTGAAGAGGATGATTCGGGCATTCATGCCTAGAAATATCTCTCTTTTCTCCATGATACGAGAAAGCCCAGGGTTTGCCAAAATGACCCCGGAGGAGGTTCTAGGGAGGATCATCAACTACGAGATCATGGACAAGGAGGTGCTCTTTTACAATGACCTCCAAAGGTTCACCGCTTCGAAGATGAAGGATGTTGCACTCAAAGCGACATCCTCCTCAAAAGAGCAAAACGAAGATGATGAGGAGAGCCTTGACACCGATGAGGAAGAGGCCCTCTTCATCAACAATTTCAAGAGGATGATGAGGAGAAGAAAAGGAGGATACAAGCATGAGAGCAAGGGTATAGAAAAAGCAAGGCCCAAAACAAAGAGGGCTTGCTACAATTGTGGCGAGTACGAGCACTTCATTGTGGATTGCCCACATGAAGAGGGCAAGAAGAAGAAGGAGGGCAAGCCTCAAGAAAAGAAGTTCTACAAGAAGAAGAGGCCCTCCGGTCATGCTCACTTAGGCAAGGAATGGGACTCTAACGATAAGTCCTCCTCCGAAGACTAGGAGAAGGTGGCAACCATAGCCATCGAGAGGGGCTCCAAGGGAAGCAATCTTTTCCCCAAGCTCTACGACCACAAGCCAACTTGCCTCATGGCAAAACAAGGAAGGAGAAAGGTTACTTCTAACTCATCCTCTTCCATATCTTCTCATGATGATTTTTATAGTGCTAGTGAAAACGAACACATGCTTAAGGACATAAGTAAGAGCACTTTGCGTAGAATGAAATTGCTCTCGGATGGAATTTTTTAGAAGGAGGAGCTCATAGATAGGCAAGAGGACATGCTTATCCATGAAAAGAAGAGATTTAAAGAGCTCATTGAGCTTCTTGAGCTTGAGAGAGAGAAGAGCAAGGCATTAGAGCATGAACTTGCTCTAAACAAGAAAACATGCTCATGTCTTGAGGAGACAACCATTGAGCTCAAGGACTAACTTGGCAACTTGGCAAAAGTTAACAAGATCCTTGAGACTCAAGTTGAGTCCCTCAAGACCAATGTAGCCTCTTCCTCCAAAAGCTCATCCTCCTTAAAGGTTGCATCTGAAGCAATATCTACTTGCAAATGTTCTTGATCCTTAAATTAAAGGATGAGCTTAAATTGACTCAAGGCAAATAAGCACCTAAGGGTGGGATCTTTGACAAAGAGAAGGTGGCATATACACGAAGTGCATACACCAACACAAGACCTCCCTATGTCAAAAATGGTCTTGGTTATACTAGAGGTGGAAAGCAAAATGCTAAAACCTCCAAGTATGGGAAAGACTTGATTGTCTTTGTCAAGGGAAGCTCATCCCCAACTAAATTTGGGAAGAATGCTCCAACTAGCACTAACTTTCCTAAATCTGAACCGCATCCTCTCTTCCATGATTTTGATGCATCTTATATTTTAATGAGGAACAAGTATGGCAAAGTATATGCTAGATATGTTGGGACACTCCGCAAGAGCCCCAAGCCTTGCGTGTGGGTGCCCAAGTGCCTCACTACTAACGTCAAAGGACCCAACTCCGCTTGGGTACCTAAAAGGAAGGCATAATCTTGTTTTGTAGGCGTACCCCTCCGGTGGATCCAAATGGGTGCTCGATAGTGGATGCACAAACCACATGACCAGAGAGAGGAGAATGTTCGTGGAGTATGAGCAACATGATGATCCAAATGAAGGAATCCTCTTTGGGGACAATATTCGTGGGAAAATCCTTGGCTCCGGTAAAATTGTCATTTCCCCCCAACATACTCTTTCTCACATTTTGCATATTGGTTCTCTAGACTATAACCTCTTGTCCATATCACAACTATGTGACAAGGGTTATAATTGTGTTTTTACTAATGAGGGTGTGAGCGTCCTTAGAAGAAGCGACAACTCAATCACTTTTAAGGGTGTGCTTAAGGGAAAGCTTTATCTTGTGGATTTCACCTCGGATAAAGCTCAACTTGACACGTGCATAATGGTGAAAACCAACATGGGATGGCTTTGGCATAGAAGGCTAGCCCATGTTGGGATGAGGAACTTACAAAAGCTTCTTAAGGGCGAGCACATCTATGGTTTGAAGAATGTTGTCTTTGAAAAGGATAGTCCATGTAGTGCTTGCCAAGTGGGGAAGCAAGTAGGAGCTCAACACCCCTCCAAAAACATCATGACGACGACAAGACCTTTGGAACTGCTACATATGGACCTTTTCGGGCCAATAACCTACATTAACATTGGCAGTAACAAATATGGTCTTGTTATTGTTGATGACTTTTCTCGTTTCACTTGGGTATTTTTCTTACATGATAAGGGTGAGACTCACGGTGTCCTCAAGAGGTTCTTGAGGAGAGCTCAAAATGAGTTCGCCTCAGGAATCAAGGCTATAAGAAGCGACAACGGCACTAAGTTCAAGAATACTCAAGTGGAAGAATTCTTGGATGAGGAGGGCATCAAGCATGAATTTTCAGCCCCATACTCCCCTCAACAAAATGGGGTGGCAGAACGGAAGAATAGGACACTCATTGAGATGTCAAGGACGATTCTTGATGAGGACAAGACATCGGTCCGATTTTGGGCGGCGGCGGTTAACACCGCTTGCCACGCCGTCAACCGATTTGTGTCCGATCTCCATGGGAAAGGAGCGCACAAGGCCAGGAAGTTGCAGACAGAAAAAGTCTACAAATATGAAAGGAGCACCGCCGACCCTAGGTTTTGGTGCGACTTTCATTGTGACTTTACCGTCTTGTCTACCAGAACATGAAGAAGCCAGTGATTGAAGCACAATGGGTAAATTGGGGGTATATGGCCCAGAAGAAACACTCTGCTTTTGATGCGGTGATTGAGGCAGCTGAGCGTCATGAGCTCAAGGGCATCATGGGATTCAAGTACAACTGGAATGTTAAGTTCATCTTGCAGTTCTACTCCACCATCTACCTTACCACTCAAGGTGATAGACGGATCATTTGGATGACTCATGGGGAGCAATACTCAGTCACCTTTGAAGATTTTGCCATGATTCTCAGACTTGAGGCTCATTTGGATCATGAGATCATTATCTCTAACCTCGAGGCCGTAGACAGAGATGAGCTGGCCTACAAGTATCCCAGTCATGTTCAATATGATGCCGGGCATGCTCGCAACGTCAAGCCTTTCTATAGCATCCTGAACAAGATTTTGAGGAGGACAATAGCACCCAAGGATGGTGATGTAGGGGTGATCCAAGGCAATATAAGGCACCTGCTGCTCATTATTGATGGCGATGAGAAGTTCAACCTAGTTGACTACATCTTCGACGACATCTTCAACATCTCGCATACCCCTAATCGTGCTTGTGGGTATGCGCCCTACATCATGTATCTCATCGAGAAGGTGTCGGGCTTGACCTTCGTCAAGGATGTCACTCATCGCCCGCTTCATCCTCAGACGCCTCCTTCAGTGCCGCCCCCTCTGCGCTGGAAGAATGCGGAGCCTCCCTCTCACTCTGCAATGCCTGCACCTCACCCCGTGGCACCTCCTTCTCTGCCTCCGCCTCAGTCGATGAGTGCTTTCTTCAAGTGCTTCAAGGCTATCTTCACCTCCTGCCGAAAGCAAGAAATCTGGAATCAATGGGCACACAAGCGCCAAGAGAAGTACCTCAAGGCGGTGTGTGACAAGCTTGAGGTCCCCATGTCACCTCCGGAGGAGAGCGCTGGCGAGATCATGCCGTTCCCCGACTTCACCGCCGACGAGCTCGCCCAACTCCAAGAGGACGGGAGCTCTTCCCGAGCGGATCCCTCGGCACGGGTCTCCAACGACGACGAGGACCCGAAGGCCACGGAGAGCGACTCCGATGAAGAGGCGGGCGATAGTGAGGAGGATGATGACTAGTGGATAGGCCTCGTTGTTCCCCTCTTCTTTTCCTTTTTGGTGTCTTGATGCCAAAGGGGGAGAGGTAGATGGGGAGAGTTGTGGAGAGTTAGATGTGTGGAGAGTAGGGGAGAGTTGTGGAGAGTTAGATGTGTGGAGAGTAGCCCTTATTTTGGATCCTTGGACATGTTGCACTTCTTATTGTAATATTTATGTCATTCGAATGTTTAAATTTGTGCAAGACTATGTTTTGAATGTTTAATATCAATATGATGCTTTGAATGTATATCTTTTCATCATACTCATATTTAATATGTCTTGTCACAAATGTTGAGCACAACATGTAGGCACCTCACCATAACGTGTGTGTGTATGAAGGACTTCCTCAATCTTCTTTTTATCATGCATTCATTTAGGGGGAGTTACTCATACACCCGCATGTTATGAAAACCAAAATTTATACTCTTATATGTGAAGACTTAATGTGTTGTCATCAATCACCAAAAAGGGAGAGATTGAAAGTACATCTTGGATCCCCGAGGGTTTTGGATGATTGATGACGACAATTAAGTATCTAATGAGCTCAGTGATCTTAAGCACAGGTGTGGATTCAAGCGAAAACACAAACCCTCAAAAATGAAAAGGATAAAAACGGTGATGTCGACTCGAAAAGAAGAAACTAGGGTTTCTAGCGTGTTGAGTTTACTAGCCATATGTGTATGAGGATGTGTGCGTAAAGTACATTGAGATCAAGTTGTGAGCTCAAAGCGGTTTAGAGATCAAAACCTATTGAGAGAAGAGAGTTGGAAGTAGTCTAGCAGGAGTGGCCGGACTAGTCCGTGCAGGTGGCCGAACTAGTCCGCTCCTGGCCAGCCAAGTCCGTTTTCAGCCGGACCAGAAGGGTCTGACTGAGTTCGGACTAGTCCGTAGTGGGACGGACTAGTCCGTGTAGTCATGGAGTGGGTTTTTGGGACTAAGTACCAAAACCACGGACTTGTCCGTTTTAGTCCGGACCAAAAGGTCCTGACTGAGATCGGGCTAGTCCGCCCTAGGGGCCGGACTAATCCGGATTGTTAAGAAAGTTGGTGCTTCAGCGACTAAGTCTGGGAGGCCGGACTAGTCCGTGGTCTCCAGACTAGTCCGTTTTCACACGGAACAAAAGGTTCTGTGTGAGATCGGACTAGTCTGGTTTGGACCGGACTAGTACATTTTGAAGTGACCGTTTGAATTTGAAGTTTGGCGGGTAGCGTGACGATTGTCGCAAAGTGCAACAGTTGCCAGGGACGTCAGTGGTCCCAAAGGCCGGACTAGTCCAGGTCGTAGGCCGGACTAGTCCGCCCAACTGCTGAAGTCTGTAGTATGGGTTGGGAACCTCTATAAATAGAGGACCCCTGGGTTCATTTGAACCATTCCTTGAGAACTTTGAAACCCTAGCGCCACCACAGCAAACTTTGAGCCTCCAAAAGCCTCCTTCTTGCCTACCTTCCCTCTAAAACTAATTCTTGTGTGGATTAGAGTTTGGTGAGGTGAAGAAGAGGAAGAACACCGCTCTAGGCTCTCGGTTTGATCTATTGCACTTGTTGAATCTTTGTGATCTGTGGCTTGAGTCATTCTTTGTGATTTGTAATCATATTTGTGGTGGGAGCCTCAGATTGTGAGAAGCCCCAACGAATCTTGTATTCACCCTTTGTGATAGTGGAGAATCAAGTTAGGCCCGTGTGGTAAACTTGGTGAGGAAAGGGTTGTGGAACCCGGTCCTTCGTGGACTCCTCAACGGTGACGTAGATTCCTTTGTGGTATCGAACTTCGGGATAAAATCCTTGTGTCCCTTGTGTACTTCGCTTTCACTTATCGCAAATTGCTTCTAGGGTTAGCTTTACCGTATTTGTTCATCACTCTTGTTTCATTGTGATCCTTAGTCTCATACTTGCTCCATAACTTGTTAAGGTTCACTAAGTCATTCCAACATACTTTGCATTACAAGAATCGAACTAAAACCTGTTAGAAACACTTTTTAGGCTTTCCCTGCAGGAGGACCGGACTAGTTCGCCCCCTGAGTAAGGATCTCGTTTTATTAAGTCATTTCAGGTCGATTAGCCTATTCACCCCCCCCCCCCTCTAGGTAACTTTCAATATGGATAACTGGAGAGTACATATTTATTACTCATTTCTGCTAGTAGATGCGTACTCTCAGTACTGCATGGAAGGTTGACTTAATGTCTTAATGTGTTCTGAGGCCTAAATAGGCAATGTACCGTCCTGCAGAGTATACATGTAAGAACACACCTATATGAGTTTGACTATCAGGTCGCAGTCTATGAGATGTGGGTAATCTCAAATAAACTCATGAATAGACATGGTAGAAGACCGTAATGCTCCAACCTGAGGCATGGCTTTAGGCGTCCTAGTATCAGCGATGCTTTCATGTGAAACTTGCTCACACAAAACTAGCAATTCAAGGCTATGTCCATTGCAAAGTTGTGAGTATGTGAATCATGGAATGCTAGGTGCAGCTCAACCTGTATCGGGTCTGCACTGCAAAGCTGGTATATTAAACTGCAGAATTGTTACTTGTAAACCTTGGCTTTTGGTTGGGATTGTTGGGATTTGGCCCATTTGGTGCAGCATATTTATGGGCTCATTTATTTGGGCCAACTCCTCTGGTGGAAAGCCAAGGTGGTGTGCAGAGTTGGCTGGGATGTTTAGTCCCAAATTGCCCACCTAGATGAGTGTTTCCCAATATATATAGTGGCCCATGTAAAGGTTCTCAACATGAGAATAATGAGAGATGAATGTTGCTACTATGGAAGACACACGCACGCACGCGCGCGCGTTTTGCGATTTTAAGCGTGATTATCACGTGACTTGTGACTTGCGACGTTGCGCGTTCGCGCCGTGACGAGTTGTGTTCTACCAAGCAGTTATTTTTTCAACCACTTATATAAAAGGGAATATTTCATCACACATAGACTGCCAGGTCAACATGAGAAGTAATTTGAGGCATAACTGCAGGTGCACGTTTAATGTGCACAAATGCCCATAACTGCTCCCATTAGTTGCACGTTGAGGGATTTCAGGGGGCGGTTTCCTGAAATTATGGCAGATCAAATCTGAGGCGATTGGATACTTGAGTATATAAGGAGACATCTTGTATACTGGAGGCACATATACACACAACACAGAATGCCTCTCTCGCTAACTGCTTTGCACTGTCGTGTTTTTCCCTTGTCGTCCCTTTGTCCGCCGTGTATCGGATTGAGGGATAACGGTGTCTCTGAACCGACGTCGGCGATCTGAAGACCTGCACGGGTGTCAGCAATTAGGTTTCTGGGAAGTGCGTTCGCACGGCCGCTCGCTGCACTTTCACCTTCCTCAACAGTTTCATCGTCTACTTCATAGCAGGACGATTTGTAAGTGGATCACTCGATCTATGGCTAAATTGACTTATTCGATGAACGATTTATTTGCATTTGTTTCAGTTCTGATTTATGTAGTACTAGCACTGTTTATATTGACTGCTAGTAGATTTGCTCTAGTCGTTCTGACATTTCGGATCATCAAATTAATTGCATGCCATGTGTATTTTCCAACACAAGAGTGGATCCAACAGTGCTGCATCCATCAAAGGCTACGAGGACGTGCCGGCCAACAATGAAGCTGCTCTCATGAAGGCTGTGGCAAACCAACCTGTGTCCATGGCTATGGATGGAGGAGACATGACATTTCAGTTCTACTCTGTTGGTGTCATGACCGGCTCGTGTGGCACTGACTTGGACCATGGTATTGCAGCCATTGGTTACAGACAGTCTAGTGATAGCACAAAATATTGGTTACTGAAGAACTCATGGGGCACTACGTGGGGTGAGAATGGTTATTCGAGAATAGAAAAGGACATCTCAAACAAGAAGGGATGTGTGGCCTCGCCATGGAGCCTTCCTATCCCACTGAATAGGCACATGTTCAGTTGCCCAAGTTCTATATAAACACACATATTGAATAATTGACGGATTGTTTTTTTATTTTGTATAGCCCATTTTGGTGTCTGTAAATTCTATAATAGATAGATCTACTATGCATATGGACTTCTATATTAAGCAAAGTTCATTTTAAAACAATCAATGTGTGATAAATAATTAAGACTTTATCTTGTCTATTTCTTTTATACTACAGTTCTATATATATGTCTGTCGAAGTGTGCGATTGACACATCCCCCGGTACTACTAGATCGTGGCCCGCGGAGGTTCTTGATTGCTTGGGGCGCTCGTGAGATTACGAACAAGACTGTGACACGAGGAGTTTTACGTGGTTCGGGCCGCTTGAGTGTAACACCCTACTCCACGGTATGCGTGTTGTATGTATGAATTTATGGCGCTTGTGAGCGTGTGAGCTTAGTTGTCTCTGTACCGTGCGACACAACCCTTTTATAATCTAAGGGCTGGCCATTACATCAGCCTAGCCCGACATGTGGCCTTGGCGGTAATTAATTTCCTAATACATGATCTGTGAATATTAAGCATAATTAATAGTATGGTAACATGCCTTAATGGCAGCGTTATCGATGTTAAGGGTTCTCTAATCGTGTGTCATTAATATGGCATTAATGACACATAATCAGGTCTTGTAACTGCTTCTTTAACTGTCCCTTGAATGTCTGCGCCGTCGGAGATCCGCCAGCCTCTTTGTTGCTGTCTCAGGTCCGGAGGCTTGACACGTGGCGGCTCTGGAGCTTCCCATCGTGGGGAGGCAGGTCCGGAGCCACTATACATGTGGCAGCACCGGAGCTTCCCTCTACTAGGGATTAGGTCCGGGGTCATTGAACACATGGCAAGACCGGAGATTCCCTATGAAGGGAGTTAGGTCCGGCCTTGTGTTACACATGGCGGTGCTGGGGCCACCCAAACGAGGGAGGCGGGTCCAGTGACGTGTAACACATGTAGTCTTCAGAGGTCTTCAACTCGGACGGGTGGAACTCCTTAGCATTTCATGCAGTATCATGGGGTATTCGATGCGCAGGGTACCGACAGTGGCCCCCAGGCCCACCTCTAGGAGAAACTCCTTTGAGTTAAGTTATTCTACCAGAGGTGGGGCCATCTTTTATTCTCGCGTTGTGGCTTCAAAGGTCTTCTGATGTGCTATTGGGATGATGGTTCGCTATTAAACTATCGTTGTGTGGCTTCCCTTGAATGCGGCAGGTGAGATCTTTGCATGCAGATCTCACGCAATTGAAGGTTGCCAGTTCCCAATACGAAAACTATATCGGTTCTGAGCGCCCTGTCAGACTGCCGCCCTTTGGCTTCCAACTTCCCATCATGATAACGGTTCACCTGGGGTAATAACTTCGGCCTTTCCGCCTAAGTGGACCTGAGCACATTCGTCATTGACAGGGTAGATTTTTTAAAGTGTGATCTTGATCCTACTACAATTTCCATCCAAGCGTTGTGGAGGCTTACTTAAGAAAGAAAGCCTGCACGGTTTGAGGACTCTTTACGCTTTCATTCAAACTTGCGCCCATAGCCTCCCAACTTTTGCTTAGCTCTTCCAACTTTTTCGCTCCACTTTGTCGCGATGGAGTTAGGTCTTCCCCGCAGCAAGATCAAGACCAATGAAGAGATGTCGAGGCTACGGACCTACATGGGGTGGTTCGGCGACTCCTGCAATAAGGACATCTTCTTCGGCGAGCTCCCCTTAAAGAAGGAGCGCTCCGGAGAGATGGTGTACTTCTCAGCATACGCCATGGTGGGTCTGATCCCACCTTTTTCGAGCTGTCTCTTGATGCTGCTGGATTTCTTTGGCCTCCAACTTTATCATCTCGTCCCCCACTCCCTAGTGCTGGTGGCGACCTTTGTCCACTTTTGTGCCTCCGTGCATTGAGCTTTTCTGGATCTTCTTCACGTTCCACACCACCAAAAAGGGGACAGTGTTGATTGGCTTCTACTACTTTGTGAAGAGCAAGAATTGCCCTATTAAGTACTTGAAGACCTTCCCCTCCGTCAAGTGGGACGACTGGAAGAAAGACTGGGTGATCATCACAATGGAGGAGCACGAGAGGTTGGAGCTGCCCAAGGGCCTCCCCAATGTCGACACCGACACTTGGAACGTAGTTCTAGCTGTCAGAAGCGTACAAGCCCATCTTGACAAGAATCCAGGAATGCGTGGAGGGTGGAGTGACCCCTCAGATGGTCTTCGGCAATTTCCCGATGAACAGGTGGGCTCCGCTGAAGACTAGGGAGTGGCCTGCATGGACTTTCAATAGTGAGATGGATCATAACGGAATTGAAGTCAGTTTGAATACCAACTTGGATGGTGAACCTTTGAAGCTCCATCTCAAGAAATTTCAGAATGGAATTATCTCCCGCGACGACTTGGCTCCGTCGGCTGCCTTTCTTCCTCTGAACATGGTTCCATAGTTTAGCAGGGAGCTCCAGAGGAGAATGTCGACAATGGATGACATTGGCGTGGTGGAGAGGCGTAGTACCTCTGTAGTTGAAATCCCCAGAGCATCAGAGAGGGTGGCCCCCACTGCTCCAAGACAGAAGGTTGATGATGCTGGCAAGGGCAAGGGCAAGGAGCCGACCGAATCTTCCAGCTGGAAGAGGAAGTTGAGGCATGCTGATGGAAGCACCGTCAAGTCAGCTCCGACATCAACAGCCCCTTCTCCCCAGTGCAGCAAATCTTCAGCAGCCACACCTGCTTCGGTGTCGGCGTCCTCTAGGGGCACTAGCTCTGGCAGATCAACTCCGATCCTAGCGCTGGCTGTGGAATCCAGGTCCGGAGGTCCTTCCCAACCGAGGGAGGTCCCGGCTCAGAAGACTCCAGCTGCTGCGGCTAGCTCCCGGTCGAGGTCCAAGGTTTTTTTCCTTACCAGATCTTGTGGAATCTCACTCCAGGCCTCAGAAGAAGAAATTCTGCGGCGACTAGGTGGTAGCATCTCCAGGTAAGCATTGTCATCTCACCTTGAGGTGCTAATCTTGTCTTTATCATATCTTTAATTTTCCTGATCTTTTGTTTCCACGGTGTCGAGAAAGAAGTCCGAGGCTTCGGCACCTGCTGCAATGACTAAGGCTGAGCGTGCGGAAGCTCTGGCTTCAACCCCTGTGCCTCCCCAAGTGGGGGAAGGACACACGACAGTTCCAGCGCTAGTTGTCGTGGACTTGGGTCCAGAGGAGATGCCAGAAACTCCCGTGGTAGCGCCGGACCACAGGGGAGAAGTTGATGAAGATGCGCCAGCGGCTGCAGCGCCAGCAGCTGAAGCTCTGGTGCAGGAGACAGAGATGGCGGAAGCTTCGGCGTTTGAGCCGGAGGTAACCGAAGCTCCGGCGCCTGTGCTGGACATTGTTGAAGATTCGGCGGTTGAGTCGGAGGTGCCCTTAATTCGGGCCTCCGTGTCGGATATTGTTAAAGCTCCGGCACCTGAGCCGGATGCAGTGGAAGTACCGGCACCTGAGCCGGCGGTGGTGGAGACTCCAAACGAAGCTCCAACGTCCGCCCCAGAGGCGATTACTCTGGAGGCGCCCATGTCCGAGCCGGAGCACCCATAGGAGTCGGCGGAGGACCCTCCACCTACAGAGTTGACGGTAGAAGATCCGGTAGGGGGACCTTCGGCGTCAGCCCCGGAGGTTGAAGTTCCCTCAGTGGGACCCTCCTCAGTTTTGGTAGAAGCAAAAGAGCTTCCGGGGGTGGCCCTAGCGCCACAGGACCTCAGGGAACCATGCTTGTGGTGTGGGACCCAACTTTTGTGCTTGAAGACCCCTTGGAGCCGACGGAGAAGACCACGGCAGGTCCGAAGCCTATTCCTTTGGCGTTCTCTATCAACGAAGCCTGCTCCAGTCTCCGTCTCACCATAGACCACAACAGCAAGGTCCTCGAAGAAGAGCGCCACGCCTTAAGACGTTGGCGCAAGTGACTTCATTTCGAAACCAAGCTGGCGTAGACAAGGCTTGCCGACCAACGGGAGTGGGTCGAGAAGGAGAAGGCTCAGATGGAATATTGGGGCCAGTTGCTAGAGGAGAGGGAGGCCTCCATCAGTGCCCTCGACGCTAAGTCTCGGGAAATTCTTGAGCATGCCATAAAGAGCAATGATGCTGCTAACGAACGTTAAGATAGCCTCAACATGTTGAACGAGATTCTCATGAAGTGCCGAGCATACCTCGATGAGAGGGAAGAGAAGCTCCTGGAGATGCAGGAGGATATTTTAAAAAGAGAGGAGGAGCTCGCCCAAGGACTGTCTCTGGGAGAGCAAAACTTGGCAGACCGGACCAAAAAGCTTGATCTGCGGAGCAAGCATGAGGAGGAGAAGCATTGGAAGCTGGGGCAAGAGCTCTCCAAAAGAGAAGTTGGTGTTGCCACCAGAGAGGACAAGGTGGGAGGTAGGGAGAAGGACCCGGCCGAATGGCAGAATCGCATCCACCTCCGGGAGACGGACGTCTCTGACCGCGAAGGGCATGTGGCTGAAAGCATTCAGCAACGTGCCAAAGAGGTCGAACGCATTGCCCGGGAGAGTTCGGAGCTTGTGGCCACCAGACGGTCACTGGAGGAACTAAGGAATGTGAGGGCGACTGAGTCCCAACGGGTCTGGGATTTATTGGAGCATGTCGACAGAGCTTTGGTGCCGCTTGGCTTCAGTCTGGTACGTCCGAAAAACCCAGCACCAGAGCTGGACTAGACACTGGTGGCACTTAGCTCTGCTTGCAGCAAACTTGACGCGATGGGTGACATCATCGTCGACCAATTGGAGACGGAGGGGAAATCTCTGGCGAAGAACATCACCGAATATGTTCTGGCATGTTACAAGAGCCGAGACCCCCAACTTTCTCTAGATCCGGTCTTCGAAGGTCCCATTGTCGACGAGGAGGATGCTGCCAGGGCCAACGTCCAAGAAGTTGCCGAGAAGGTTGCCTCATTTTTTCGCGGGACTTAGAACCTCCAGTAGCCAGGACCTTTTCCTTTTGCCTTTTACTGTAATCCTCATTTTGTAATTCAGTCCTTCTGATGAATGAAATCTACTCTTCTCGAATGAATGAATTCCATTTTGTGTTTGTCTTCAATGCATTGTCCTTTATCTTATTGGCCCCCTGGTAGATGTACACAATTTCATTGCGAACATGTACCAAAAGATTTTGACAATGTCTTGATGACTTGAACGCTTCGAGCATGTAGCCAGAACGTTTAGTTCTTAGGTCTGAAGTTTACATCCAACATCTCAAGGGACCCTATGTTGCGTCGACAGCGAGCCCCCTGGGATTTGTTGGATCTTGGTGTCTTCGCCGGTACCCACTGTCAACTCATAGAATGTCGATGGCGGGCCCCCTAGGGTTGTCAGAGCTTGGTAGATCCGACGGCACCCACTGTCAATGCGTAAAAACGTCGACAGGGGGCCCCCTGGGGTTGTCGGAGCTTGGTAGCTTCGACGGCACCAACTATTAGCGCGTAAAACGTCGACAGTGGGCCCCCTGGGATCATCGGTGCTTCCCGGCTTCGACGATATCCACCATCGACGTAGAATATGTCGACGACAAATCCCCTCGGGGTGATTTCTTTACCATCTTTGCTTGAATCATCATTATGCTTGACGTCGATGGCGGGCCCCCATGGGAGTTGTTGGAACTTTGTCAGCTTTGACAGTGCCCACTTTCAACGTCTGAAACGTCGACGGCGGGCCCCCTTGGGGGATTCGGAGCTTATTACCTCCGGCATCTTCCACCATCGCCATGAGTTTCCATTTTTCCTATGCATTAAAGACAAGAAAAATAGTAAAATTCGTCCTCTCGTCTATAACTCTTTTGCGACTTAATGTTCTTATTTGAATTTGAGATCCAAAGGAACTCAATATGATAACAAGTACATTGATGTAATCTCTCCAGATCCGAATGCCTTCTGGACCCGCCTTACTGAGGCCTGCCGGAATGTAGGTAGAGTGGCATACTTAGGGTGCTTCACTAGGCTAAGTCGATAGCGCACTCCGGACCTGACAATAGCTTTGGCATTCGGGCGAGTAGACCATTGTAACACCCTCATTTTCATCCACCACGCATTGCATATATTCTAACATATGTTTAACATTAATCCACGTAAAAAAGAACAAGTTAAAAATGAATTAGAAACAAAACCGCACTTAAGAATTCTGGGAAGTGCGGACTAGTCTGATGTTGTGCGGACTAGTCTGATTTCTCTCTAACTTCCATTGGACTTGTCCGTTTTTCTATGGACTAGTCTGTTTTTCCCTCTGGACACTTTTGGACTTGCCCGGTCTTGTGCGGATTAGTCCAGTGTTCCAAAGTCTTGGAAAATGTGCTAAGTCCATGGACTTGTCCGGACTAGACCGGTATTCCAGCAGACTTGTCCATTTTTCCCTCTGACTAAAGTCGGACTTGTCCGAATTTTGGCCATACTTGTCTGTTTTTCTTCTCTGGATATGTTCGGACTTGTCCAATATCCAGTCCGGACTTGTCCGATATCTCTCTGACCAACTTTGGACTAGTCGCGACTCTGAGTTGATATTTTGTTTCAGGGCCTATTTCTTGGGTTTTACTTAAAGTGGGCCTAGGGACATCGTGCCTAACTCTTTTAGAGCCCATGAGGGACTCTAAACCGACCTCTACTCATCTCAAACTCGAAATCCATCTAACCCTAGCCTCCACCTCTATATAAACAACCCCACCCCTTGGCTTGACATCTATTTGCCACTTTTCCACCCCACCCCAAACCCTATCTCGTGAAGAGCCGCCACCAAGGAGGGAGAAGGAGATCTAGAGCAAGAAGAAGAAGAGGAGGAAACAAAAGAGGATCAAGATATCCATCAACTTTGCGTTCTTTGTCAACAATCCACCATCAAGTTCTTCATCAACCCTAGATCGTCAAGATCCAAGTGTTGCCTCCAAGATCCTTGATTCATTGGTGTTCTAAACATCTGGTATACCTTCTACTTCCTTTTCCTTACATGAATTCAACCCCGTTTCCCAAAATTCACGTCGACCTAGAAAACCCTAGTTCGCCAGATCTGCGAAGTGCGAACTTATCCGGTCCCCAGTGGACTAGTCCGATGTTCCTGGTTAATTTCTGTCGAATTAATTCTAAATTGACTCGAATCAAATCTAAACCTGTATAAACTTGTTAAAATCTATTAGAACTAGTTCATGATCATTAAAAGCAACTCATTAACAAGTTCCACCTTGTATTTGCATTAATATTTGTCCACTCTTTGATTGTAATTCTTGTCGTGTATGTTTATTGTGCGGAATAGACAGATTTGCGCTAGAGAGTGCCGCAGAGGATCTCTAGCACCAAGAGTTTGAAGGCTTTGACCCAAACAAATCCCAAGAGCAAGGCAAGTGTCCTTGAAGCATATTGATCCTATTTTTAAAGTAAATGTTTTGAGTGCAAAACTGCATGATTGTGTCAATTTGATGTGAATCCTATGATAGGAAGTATACTAGATTTGTTTGACCACCCTTGTCACCTGGAATATATGGTAGAGTGTTGGGATGAGCTTTTTACGTTTTTGCTTCGCTTAATTAATTGGGATGGGAAGTAAACTATACCACTTAACTTAATTACACATTTATGAGATTATGGTTACCATGAACTGGTTAACATGATATGGTAATGGGTGATCTAAGCAAGCATGGTATGTGGATGGGTTGGATGTTATGGTGGATTAGCTTTCTTTAGATCTAAGGACAGGTTCGTGGAGCGATCATCCAGGATTTACAGTGTCACCACGAGGCCAAGTATGGGTGCAGCGTAGCTAGTTAATTAGGGCTTTGCCAGTGCTATTTTTGGACCATTAAGGATGCTCAGGGAAGGGGTAGTCAGATTGGGTTTGTTGATGATTGGTGGGACTACCCTGGGATCTGAATGGCTCAAGAGGGGCCCTTGGTTGAAGATGTGCTCTGTAGGAGACATCGCCACCGATGAAACCTAAGTGGGGTCTAAATAGGCTAGTAATCCCTTTGTAAAAGCTATTTTGTGATCTCTTGGCCACACACCGACGGAAGTGTAAGACGGCATAATAGAGGTTTTAGTCTTTGGAAGGTGATGAAATCACAAACACGTGGGTAAAGTGGTACAACCTCTACAGAGTCTAATTAAAACAATCATGATAGTTGTGCTCCCGGTTATGAGAAACTTGGAACCTCACATGATCAGAGGAAACTTGGTATTGGGATGGTTATTGGGATGGTTTGGTAATGGTTATGGTTAATAATATGGTTATGGTTGGTTATGAATTAAATTCTGGTTTTGTATGGTTATTGATAATGTGAAATCTGGTATATGGATGATGGTAATGGAATATGGACTGGTATTATGATGATTACATGGTTTATGATGGGTTTATTTCACATACATATAATATATTGCTTTTCAAATGTTTTAATGTACTCTTCAACACTTATCCATTATTATATTCGTCATTTAAATCAGCTACATGTCATACTATCCACACTTGCTGAGTACGACATGTACTCACTCTTGCAATTCCCCCACCAACAGTTGCTGGTCAGGATTGGGAGTATAACGACAATAATGCAGAGTTCTAGGCCGTGTCTACCGTCAGCTTTGCCTGTGGAGTGTTGAAGTTGTGCTATCCCTTTTTCTTAGTTGCTTATTAGTTTATTTCCGCTGTGTTAGTTCAAACTTGTCATTATTATTCATTAGTGCTTGTATTCGAGGATAATCTGGTTTGTGTAATAAAAGAGCTTAATTAATCTTGTTCTGCGGAATTTTCCTGTATAATCTTTTGTGAATGCACTCGCGTATGTGTGTTGAACGTCCCGGGCACACATATGTGTTCACTTGGTTCATTTTTGGAACCAGGTGTCACAAATTGATATCAGAGCCAGAGGTTGACCGTAGGATGCATCCTAGATAGAATGGACACGTTAGAGCACATAGGAGCACTTAGGAACCGATATGTTTTTGCTTGGTGTGCTGGTTGCTATATATTGTTTGCTTGTGTGCTTAATAGAGGATTTTGGGACGCTTTAGCATTGCCATATCCACATAGGCTAGAGTAGTTAGTTTCTTAGTTTCATATCCCTTGATGCATATAGTTGGGGATGTATTCTAATTCTTACCTATTGCTTTTCTTCAGATGGTGAGGACTCGCAACCAGAGGGATGGCAATGATGAGAAGGAGAACAATGGAGCACCTCAGAAAAACAATGGACAAGGACCTGCTCATGGAGCTATCAACATTGAGCAACTTTTGGCTATGGAAAACCAGCTCATGCAGACCATGATACAAACTATGGGACAGCTGCAAGCTGGTAACATCAACAATCAGCCCCACATGCCTCCACCGCCACCCCCACCTCCTCATAACTGGTTGGGAGAATTTATGAGGACTAGGCCACCAACCTTTGCTCAAGCCGCTGACCCTATGGATGCTGATGATTGGCTCATGTCCGTGGAGAAGAAGCTAGCTATTGTCCAATGCAGCGATCGGGAGAAGGTTCTATTTGCTTCTCATCAACTAGTTGGAGCAGCTGCGAAATGGTGGGATGCTTATTGCAATGCTCATGAGAACCAAGAGAGTATTTCTTGAGCGGAATTCAAGGAGAGCTTCCGTTCTCATTATGTGCCGGAAGGTGTCATGATTTTGAAGATGCAAGAATTTGAGAACCTAGGGCAAGGAAGATCTAGTGTGGGTGAATATCTCAATAAATTCACTCAACTTTCAAGGTATGGGCTTGAGGATGTTAGTCAGGACAGCCAGAAGCAATTCTTGTTCATGAGAGGCTTGAACAATGAGATCCAAGTGCAATTGCTCAATTGCGATTATGCCAACTTCCAGAAGCTTGTGGACAAAGCAATTGTTGTGGAGAACAAGGTCCGTGAGATGGAACAAGACAACAAGAGGAAGGTGCCATATCAAGGACAGTAACAGGGAAGTAATGTGCTCCCTCGCTTTGCACCACCCAATGCGCCTTACTTCAGCTCTTCTATGCCTGCTCATCGCCCTGGCTATGCACCGCACCCAACTCAGTTTGTGCCGCAGTGCCCTGTCATGCAAGCACCTAGGCCTCCAATGCCTTATGCACCTCGTGCCAATTTTCCTGGTGCAAATGTTCAAAACCAAGCTCGTCCCAATAATTCTGGTGGAGTTAAGAAGTTCTATACTTGTGGAGAAGTTGGACACTTTGCACATCAATGCCCTAAGTCAGCCTTTGGTCAAGGAAGCAATGCGCCAAGACAAAAGCCAAGACACAATGGGGTACAGCTGCAAGGGAATCGTGGACAGCATAATTTCTCTCGTGGCAATGTGAACCATGTCTCTATGGAGGATTCTCAACAAGCGGATGACGTGGTGATTGGTATGTTTCTCATAAACTCCAACTCAACGACTATGTTATTTGATTCTGGAGCATCGCATTGATTCATTGCATTGAAATATGTTGCCAAGTATAGTTTGCCTATCTCTCATATGAAGTTTACTCTATTGGTTAAGTCTCCTGGAGGAGAGATGAGGACAAATATAGTATGTCCAAAAGTAAGCCTTAGAATAAGGGGGGTAGACTTCTCCACCAACCTTATAGTTTTGGATTCTCAAGGATTGGACATTATACTTGGTATGGACTGATTGGGGAAGCACAATGGAGTCATTGAGTGTGCCACGAAGACGGTGAAGTTGACCAATGAGGAAGGGATCACCATAGAATTTGAAGCATATCAACACGCACAGAAGCAATTGGAGCTGAACCACATGGACGGTGCCACAATTGAGGAGATTCCGGTGGTGTGTGAATTCTTTTGATGTGTTTCCAGATGAGTTGTCAGGTATGCCACCTGACCGAGACATTGAGTTTGTTATTGATTTAATACCTGGAACTGCACCTATAGCTAAGAGGCTGTATAGGGTGCCCCTAAGGAATTAGCGGAGCTCAAAAAGCAGATTCAAGAGCAACTAGATAAGGGTTTTATTTACCCAAGCTCTTCACTTTGGGGAGCGCCCGTTCTATTTGTGGACAAGAAGGATGGGTCCCAAAGGATGTGTGTGGATTACCGAGCTCTCAACGAGGTGACCATCAAGAACAAGTACACCTTGCCCCGCATAGAAGACTTGTTTGATCAGATGCAGGGTGCTTGTGTCTTCTCTAAGATTTATTTGAGGTCGGGATACTTCCAAATGAAGATTAGAGCATTTGGACATACCTAAGATAGCTTTTCGGACACGGTATGGAGCTTACGAGTACACTGTGATGTCCTTTGGATTGACAAATTCACATGCCTACTTTATGTACCTCATGAATAAGGTCTTCATGGAGTACTTGGATATTTTTGTAGTGGTGTTCCTAGACAACATTATGGTCTACTTGAAGGATGAGAGTGAACATGAGGAACACTTGAGGATCACATTGCAAAAATTCAGGGAGCATCAATTGTATGCCAAGTTTAGCAAGTGCCAGTTTTGGTTGAAAGAAGTGTCATTTTTGAGTCATATCATCTCTGAAGGAGGAGTATCAATCGACCCCAAAAAAGTGAGGGATGTGCTAAAGCTGGAGCTACCGCAAAACGTAAAGGAAATAAGGAGTTTTCTTGGGATGGCTGGATATTACCGTCGATTCATCAAGGACTTTTCCAAGATAGCTAATCCAATGATGGAATTGCTAATGAAGGGAAAGGCTTTTTGGTGGACTGAAGCTTATCAAAACAGTTTTGAGGAGTTGAAGAAAAGGTTAACAACAGCACAGTTTTGATATTGCCTACATGCAACAGTTTGATATATATTGTGATGCGTCGAGGCAAGGACTTGGATGTGTATTGATGCAAGAAAGTCAAGTGTTTGCCTATGCATCGAAGCAATTGAAGAAACATGAGCAGAATTACCCAACGCATGATTTGGATCTTGCAGCCGTGGTACACACATTAAAAATTTGGAGACACTACATTCTTGGTCATAGGTGTGAAATTTATACGGATCATAAGAGTCTTAAGTATATTTTCACACAAATGGACCAGAATTTGAGGCAATGAAGATGATTGGAGCTCATCAAAGATTATGATTTGGGAATCAATTATCACCCGAGAAAAGCCAATGTAGTGGCCGATGCCTTGAGTAGAAAAGGAGTAAGTCATCAACTCGCAGTTCGAGAATAACCATCTGAGTTATGTAAGGAGTTTGAACGGTTGAACCTTGGATTTGTGAATGAGATGGGAATGATGGAGTTAAATCCGACTTTGGAGAAAGATATTCAAGAGGGCCAAACAAAGGTTGAGAAAATTTAGGAGATCAAGGAAAGGACCCAAGAGGGGAGAGAATTCAGATTTGATTAGGATGAACAAGGTACCTTATGGCTGGGAAAAAGGATTGTCCTGCCTAATGTGAAGCGTATTCGGGAGACAATATTAAAGGAGGCACATGACTCACCATATTCAATTCATCCCGGTTGTACAGAGATGTACAAAGATTTGAAGACGTGTTATTGGTAGGCTAGTATGAAGAAGGACATAGCTGAATATGTAGCCTTGTGTGATGTGTGCCAATGAGTCAAGGCGGAACATCAATGGCCAGCTGGATTATTGCAACCATTGAAGATTCTGAAATGGAAGTGGGAAGAGATTGGTATGGACTTTATAGTTGGATTGCCATGTACTCAGTCCGATTATGACTCAATTTGGGTAATCGTGGATCGGTTGACCAAGTCAACTCACTTTATTCCTGTCAAGACCGCTTTTAATGGAGAGAAATTAGCTGAACTGTATATGGGAAGAATAGTGTGTTTGCATGGAGTTCCAAAGAAGATAGTTTCGGACAGTCGTTCTCAATTTACCTCCAGGTTTTGGCAGAAATTGCATGAAGCTTTGGAAACAAGGTTAAATTTTAGTTCAGCATATCACCCTCAAACGGATGAACAAACTGAGAGAACCAATCAGATATTAGAGGATATGTTAAGAGCTTGTGCTTTGAAGCATGGGAAAAGTTGGGACAAAAGCTTGCCATATGCAGAGTTTTCATACAACAATAGTTACCAAGCAAGTTTGAAGATGTCACCATACGAAGCACTATATGGAAGGAAGTGTAGGACACCCTTGTTTTGGAGTGAGATGGGGGAGAACCAAGTATTTGGTCTAGATGTGTTGCTAGAAGCTGAAAAACAAGTTCAAATTATTCGCGAAAACTTGAGGGCTGCTCAATCAAGACAAAAGGGCTATGCGGACAATAGGAGAAGGAAATTAGCCTTTGAAATAGTAGACTTTGTTTACCTCAAGGTGTCACCAATGAGAGGTCATAAGAGGTTTAACATAAGAGGCAAGCTAGCACCTCGCTATATTGGGCCATTCAAGATTTTGGACAAAAGAGGAGAAGTAGCGTATAAGTTGGAGATGTCAGCTCATCATTCAGATGTCCATGATGTGTTTCATGTTTTCCAGCTCAAGAAGTGTTTCAGGGTACCGGAAGAACATGTACCAATGGAAGAATTGGAATTTGAGGCAGTTTTGGCTTATGCCGAGCGACCAGTCAAAATCTTGGAAACTAATGAAAGAGTCACAAGAAAAAAGGTCATCAGATGGTGTAAAATTCAATGTAAGCATCATACAGTATCAGAGGCAACATGGGAGTTGGAGGATGATCTCAATAAGGAATTTCCCTATCTCTTCTCTTCCGCGTCGAATCTCGAGGGCGAGATTCATTTTAAGGGGGGTAGGTTTGTAACACACTCATTTTCATCCACCACACATTGCATATATTCTAATATATGTTTAACATTAATCCACGTAAAAGGGAACAAGTTAAAAATGAGTTAGAAACAAAACCGCACTTAAGAATTCTAGGAAGTGCAGACTAGTCCAATGTTGTGCGGACTAGTCCAATTTCTCTCTGACTTCCATCGGACTTGTCCATTTTTCTACGGACTAGTCTGTTTTTCCCTCTGGACACTTTCGGACTTATCCGGTCTTGTGCGGACTAGTCTGGTGTTCTAAATTCTTGGAAAATTTGCTAAGTCCCTAGACTTGTCCGGACTAGTCCGGTATTCTAGAGGACTTGTCCATTTTTCCCTCTAACTAAAGTCGGACTTGTCCAATTTTTGGCCAGACTTGTCGTTCTTACCCCTATGGATAAGTTCGGACTTGTCCGATATCCAGTCCGGACTTGTCCGATATCTTTCTAACCAACCTCGGGCTAGTCCGGCCCTTCTCGGACTTGTCCGATAAGTCGCAACTCCGAGTTGAACCATTGTTTCACGACTTATTTCTTGGGTTTTACTTAAAGTGGGCCTATGGATGTCATGCCTAACTCTTTTAGAGCCCATGAGAGACTCTAAACCGGCCTCTACTCATCTCAAACTCGAAATCCATCTAACCCTAGCCTCCACCTCTATATAAACAACCCCACCCCTTGGCTTGACATCTATTTGCCACTTTTGCACCCCACCGCAATCCCTAGCTCGTGAATAGCCGCAACCAAGGAGGGAGAAGGAGATCTAGAGCAAGAAGAAGAGGAGGAGGAAACGAAAGAGTACCAAGATCTCCATCAACTTTGCGTTCTTCATCAACAATCCACCATCAAGGTCTTCATCAACCCTAGATCGTCAAGATCCAAGTGTTGCCTCCAAGATACTAGATTCATTCGAGTTCTAAACACCTGGTATACCTTCTACTTCCTTTTCCTTACGTGAATTCAACCCCGTTTCCCCAAATTCACGTCGATCTAGAAAACCCTAGTTCACCAGTTCTACGAAGTGCGAACTTGTCCGGTCCCCAGCGGACAAGTCCGATGTTCTTGGTTAATTTATGTTGAATTTATTCTAAATTGACTCGAATCAAATCCAAACCTGTATAAACTTGTTAAAATCTATTAGAACCAGTTAGTGATCATTAAAAGCAACTCATTAACAAGTTACTCCTTGCATTTGCATTAATCATGCATATCATGTCATATTGAGTAATATTTATGCACTCTTTGATTGTAATTCTTGTCTTGTATGTTTATTTTGCGGATTAGACAGATTTGCGCTAGAGAGTGCCGCAGAGGATCTCTAGCACCAAGAGTTTGAAGGCTTTTACCCAAACCAATCCCAAGAGCAAGGCAAGTGTCCTTGAAGCATATTGATCCTATTTTTAAAGTAAATGTTTTGTTTGCAAAATTGCATGCTTGTGTCAATTTGACGGAAATCTTATGATAGGAAGTTTACTAGATTTTTTTGACCACCCTTGTCACCTAGAATATATGGTAGAGAGTCGGGATGGGCTTTTTACCTTTTTGCTTCGCTGAATTAATTGGGATGGGAAGACAACTATATCACTTAACTTAATTAGGCATTTATGAGATTATGGTTAACATGAACTGGTTAACATGCTATGGTAATGGGTGATCTAAGCAAGCATGGTATGTGGATGAGTTGGATGTTATGGTGGATTATCTTGCTTTATATCTAAGGATCGGTTCGTGGAGCGATCATCCAGGATGATAGTGCCACCACGAGGCCAAGAATGGGTGCGGCATAGCTGATTAATTAGGGCTTTGCCAGTACTATTTGGACCATTAAGGATGCTCGGGGAAGGGGTAATCGAATTGGGTTTGTTGATGATTGGTGAGACTACCCTAGGATCCGAATGGATCAAGAGGGGGCCCTTGGTTGAAGATGTTCTCTGTAGGAGACATCGCCACCAGTGAAACCTTAGTGGGGTCTAAATAGGCTAGTAATCCCTTTATAAAAGCTATTTTGTGATCTCTTGGCCACACACCGACAGAAGTGTGAGACGACATAATAGAGGTTCTAATCATCGGAAGGTAATGAAATCACAAACACGTGGGTAAAGAGGTACAACCTTTGCAGAGTCTAATTAAAACTATCATGATAGTCGTGCTCCCGGTTATGAGCAACATGGACCCTCACATGATTAGAGGAAACTTGGTATTGGGATGGTTATTGGGATGGTTTGGTAATGGTTATGGTTAATAATATGGTTATGGCTGGTTATGAATTAAATTTGTGTATTAATTATGGTTATTGGTAATGTGAAATCTGGTATATGGATGATGGTAATGGAATATGGACTGGTATTATGATGATTACATGGTTTATGATGGGTTTATTTCACATACATATAATATATTGCTTTTCAAATGTTTTAATGTACTCTTCAGCACTTAGCCATTATTATATTCGTCATTTGAATCAACTACATATCATACTTTCCACACTTGCTGAGTACGACATGTACTCACTCTTGCAATTCCCCCACCAACAGTTGCAGGTCAGGATTGGGAGTATAACGACGATAATGCGGAGTTCCAGGCCGTGTCTACTGTCAGCTTTGCCTCTGGAGTGTTGTTGTTGTGCTATCCCTTTTGCTCAGTTGCTTCTTAGTTTATTTCCGTTGCGTTAGTTCAAACTTGTCATTATTATTCATTAGTTCTTGCATTCGAGGATAATATGGTTTGTGTAAAAAAGAGCTTAATTAATCTTGTTCTGTGAAAATTTTCTGCATACTCTTTTGTGAATGCACTCGTGTATGTGTGTTGAACGTCCTAGGCACACATATGCGTTCATTTGGTTTATTTTCGAAAGGAAAAGTATAATAAAAGAAAGCAAGCCTGTATAAATTTAATGCACGTGGATGCTTCCACTTCGGACTTGTCCAATAAATCGTGACTATGAATTGATCCTTTGTTTCATGACTTGTTTCTTGGGTTTTACGTTAAGTGGGCCTAGGGATGTCGTGCCTAACTCTTTTAGAGCCCATGTGGGTCTCTAAACCGGCCTCTACTCACCCCCAAACTCGAAATACATCTAACCCTAGCCTCCACCTCTATATAAACAACCCCACCACCTGGCTTGACATCTATTTGCCACTTTTCCACCCCACCCAAACCCTAGTTCGTGGAGAGCCACCATCAAGGATGGAGGAGGAGATCCCAAGAAAGAAGAAGAAGAGGAGGAGGAAACGAAAGAGGATTAAGATCTCCATCAACTTCGAGCTCTTCATCACCAAATCATCTCCAAGTTCATCATCAACCCTAGATCATGCAGATCCAAGTGTTGTCTCCAAGATCCTTGATTCATTGGAGTTCTAAACAGTTGGTATACCTTCTATTCTATTTTCCTTACATGAATTCGACCCCTAATATCCAAATTCACGTCGATCTAGAAATCCCTAGTTTGCCAATTCTTCGAAGTGCAGACTTGTCCGGTCCCTAGAGGACTAGTCCGATTTTCCTGGTTAAATTGTGTTGAATTAATTCCAAAATTAGATCTAATCAATCCCAAACCTGTATAAACTTGTCAAAAGCTATTATAACTAGTTAGTGATCATTAAATGCGACTTATTAACAAGCTACAACTTGCATTTGCATTAATCATGCATGTCATGTCATATTGAGTAATATTTGTGCACTCTTTGATTATGTTTTTGTTTGTATGGTTATTTTGTGGATTAGATGGATTTGCGCTAGAGAGTGCTGTGGAGGATCTTCAAAACCAAGAGTTTGAAGGCTTTGACCCGAACCAATCCCAAAGGCAAGGCAAGTGTCCTTGACCATATTGATCCAGTTTTTTTAAAAATAAATGTTTTGTTTGCAAAACTTCATGCTTGTGTCAATTTGATGGGAAATCCTATGATAGGAAGTTTACTAGCGTTGTTTAACCACCCTTGTCACCTGGAATTTATGATAGAGAGTCGGGATGGGTTTTTCTACCTTTTTGCTACGCTTAATTAATTGGGATGGGAAAACAACTATACTATTAATTATACATTGATGAGATTATGGTTAATATGAACTGGTTAATATGATATGGTAATGAGTGATCTAAGAAAGCCCGGTATGTGGATTGGTTGGATGATATGGTGGTTGCTTGCTTTATATCTAAGGACCGGTTCATGCGAGAATAAGCCAGGACTACAGTGTGTGACGCCCGGTTCCAAAAATGAACCAAGCTAACGCATATGTGTGCCCAGGATGTTCAACACACATACACGAGTGATTCACAAATGATAAACAGATAATTACCACAGCTCAAATTATTAAATAAGTGCTCTTATTACATAATTCATTATATCCTCGAATACAAGCTCTAATGAATATTAATGATAAGTTCAACTAATGCAGCAGAAATAAAATAATTAGGCAGCTAAGCAAGCTAAGCAAAAGGGATAGCGCAGCTCCAAGCAACACCACAGGCAAAGCTGACGGTAGACAGGGCCTAGATCTCCACATTATCGCCATTAAACTCATAATTCTGACCTGCAACTGTTGGGGGGGATTGCAAGAGTGAGTACATGTCGTACTCAGCAAGTGTGGAAAGTATGACATGTGGCTGATTCAAATGACGATGATAATAATGGATAAGTGCTGAAAAGTACAGTAAAACATTTGAAAAGCAACGTATCATATTTATGTGAAGTAAACCCATCATAAACCATGTAACATCATAATACCAGTCCATAATTTACCATTGCCGATAACCATAACCAATGTCATAAACCATGATTCCATCTCATAACCATAACCATAACCATAACCATAATATCAAACATAACCATTACCAAACCATAACCATAATATCAACCATAACCATCCCAAATACCCTCTAATCATGGAAGTTGTCCAGGTGCTCATAACCGGGAGCACGGCTATCATGATAGTTTTGATTAACTCTGCAGAGTTTGTACCTCTTTACCCACGTGTTCGTGATTTCATCACCTTTCGGCGACTAAGAACCTCCCTTATGCCCATGACCCGTCGGTCATATTACACACTTCCGTTGGTGTGTGGCCAAGAGATCACAAAATAGCCTTTACAAAGGGATTACTAGCCTATTTAGACCCCACTGAGGTTTCACCGGTGGCGATGTCTCCCGCAGAGCACATCTTCAACCAAGGGCCCCCTCTTGAGCCATTCGGATCCCAGGGTAGTCCCACCAATCATCAACAAACCCAATCCGACTACCCCTTCCTCGAGCATCCACAATGGTCCAAACAGCACTAGCAAAGCCCTAATTAATCAGCTACGCCGCACCCATACTTGGCCTCGTGGTGGCACTATAGTCCCGGCTTATTCTCGCATGAACCGGTCCTTAGATCTAAAGCAAGCAAACCACCATAACATCCAACCCATCCACATAGCAGGCTTGCTTAGATCACCCATCACCATACCATATTGACCAGTTCACATTAACCAGAATATCATTGATGCATAATTAAATGTGTAGTGTTGTTTTTTCCATCCCAATTAATTAAGCGAAGCAAAAAGGTAAAAAAAAAAACCCTTCCCGACTCTCTACCATAAATTCCAGGTGACAAGGGTGGTTTAGCAAATCTAGTAAACTTCCTACCATAGGATTCCCATCAAATTGACACAGCATGCAGTTTTGCAAACAAAACATTTATTTTAAAACAGCATCAATATGCTTCAAGGACACTTGCCTTGCTCCGGTGGATAGGGTTGCTCAAGCACTTCGAAGTCTTGATTCTGAAAATCCTCGTACACGACCTCTTGAGCACTTCCCTCTACTCGTGATAACACATACAAGAAAATACATACAATTCAATATGATGCACACACATTAATCAACATGCGATGATATGCATGCATGCAAGGTTCAATTATTAATTAACTATGGTTGTTAATTAATTAGATGTAACTAGTTCATACGTGTTCATATGAGTTTACAGGGGTTTTAGCGGGATTTAATGCTTCTGAAATTAAAAAGATGACACCACTTCGATCAAACTACGCCTATTAGGTTCAATATGGTCGCTAAATTCGCATCGGGAACATGGCCTACTGTAGATACGATGGCTTCAATGATCGCGGGATGGGGACAATGCGTAGACGAAGTAGATGGCGCAGCAGTCCTTCGGCGGCACGACGACTGCGACGATCTCCGGTGGACGACGGCACCCTCCTCTTTTTCTTCCTCTTCTTCCCCTCTTTTTTTCTCTCTTTTCTTCCCCTGGCGGCGCAGCCTTCTGTTGCCCTTTTCCTTTCTGTACCGGCGGCGGGGCTTTCGTGGAGGCGACAGCTGTTTTTTTCTGGTGGCTGGAAAACACGAGTCCCGGGGTCTTTTTTTATAGGCGGCAGTAGGGCGCTAGGTCCGGCGCGCGTGCGGCAGTTGCGCGGGAGCGGAAATCGCGGTGGCGTGGGGCCACGCGGGAGGGCTCAGGCGGCGCGCGCGGATGGGCGAGCGGGGCGAGCGGGCCAGGCGGGAGGCGGGAGCGGGAGGCGGGAACGGGGAGGCGGGAGCGGGAGGCGCAGCGGGTGGGGCCCGGGCACGTGAGCGCCGGTCGGGCGGCGGGAATCGCGCTGAGCGCGCGACCGGAAGCGGGGGCGTGGCATCGGGGCGCGTCGGAGGCGGGGTGGGACCGGGCGCAGGCGGCGGGGCACGCGGCCGGTCCGGGCGAGGCGGCGGGCGCGCTGCGGGGTGCGTGGGAGGCGGGGTGCGTGGCCAGCTGGGTCGGTCGGCGGCCTGGCCGGAGGTTGTGTTTTGTTTTTTCTTTTTTTCCATATTATTTATTTATTTACATATTTTATTCTTTATATTATATATATATTATTATATTATTATTTATATTTTATTTATTTTATTTATCTTATTCATTTATTTATTTATTATTATATATATATATATATATTTATTATTATATGATTTATTTATATATATATATATTTTTATCTATTATTATTATTATTTTATATTTATTCCCTAATACATGTTTTAGGCTATAATTATTATTTTCTATTTCTTCTTTTGCTACATACATTTATGTATGTTTTATCTTTTCTTTTATTCTATTAATATTTAATGCATGATCATGTATGCAATGCATGATGCGAAAATCGAGGGTGTTACACAGTGCCACCACGAGGCCAAGTATGGGTGCGGCGTAGCTGACTAATTAGGGCTTTGCCAGTGCTATTTGGACCATTAAGGATGCTCGGGGAAGGGGTAGTCGGATTGGGTTTGTCGATGATTGGTGGGACTACCCTGGGATCCGAATGGCTCAAGAGGGGGCCCTTGGTTGAAGATTTTCTCTGTAGGAGATATCGCCACCAGCAAAACCTCAGTGGGTCTAAATAGGCTAGTAATCCCTTTGTAATAGCTATTTTGTGATCTCTTGGCCACACACCGACGGAAGTGTGAGACGACATAATAGAGGTTCTAGTCATCGAAAGGTGATGAAATCACAAACACGTGGGTAAAGTGGTACCAACTCTGCAGAGTCTAATAAACTACCATGATAGCCGTGCTCCCGGTTATGAGCGTCTGGATGACCTACATGATTAGAGGGAACTTGGTATTGAGATGGTTTTTGGGATGGTTATGGTTATGGTTTGGTAATAGTTATGGTTATGGTTAACAACATGGTTATGGCTGGATAATGGATTAATTTCTTGTATGGATATGGTTATTGGTAATGAGAAATCTGGAATTTGGATGATGATAATGAATATGGACTGGTATTATGATGATTACATGGTTTATGATGGGTTTATTTCACATACATATGATATATTGCTTTTCAAATGTTTTAATGTACTTTTCAGCAATTAACCTTTATTATATTCGTCATTTGAATCAGCTACATGTCATACTCCACACTTGCTGAGTACGACGTGTACTCACCCTTGAAATTTCGTCACCAATAGTTGCAGGTCAGGATTGGGAGTATAACGATGATAATACAGAGTACTAGGTTGTGTCTACTGTCAGCTTGCCTGTGGTGTTGATTGGAGCTACGCTATATACCCTATTGCTTATGCTGCCTAGTTGCTTATTTAGTTATTCCGCTACATTAGTTAAACATGTCATTAATATTCATTAGAGATTGTATTCGAGGGTATTATTAATTGTGTAATAAAAGCGGTTAATTAATCTTGTTCTGTGGTAATTTTCTATATACTCTTTGTGAATGCACTCGTTTATGTGTGTTGAATGTCCTGGGCACACATATGTGTTCGCTTGGTTCATTTTCGGAACCGGGTGTCACAGATTGGTATCAGAGCCACAGGTTGACCGTAGGATGCAGCCTCGATAGAATAGACACTCTAGAGAACATAGGAGCACTCAGGAATCGATGTGTTCTTGTTTGGTGTGTTGTTTGCTATATATTGTTTGCTTGTGTGATTAATAGAGGATTTTGGGATGCTTTAGCATTGCCATGTCCACATAGGCTAGTGTAGCTAGTTGCTTAGTTTCATATCCCTTGATGCATATAATTGGGGGCGTTCTTTAATTCTTACCTGTTGCTTTTCTTCAAATGGTGAGGACTCGCAACCAGAGGGATGGCAATGATGAGGAGGAGAACCATAGAGCACCTCAGAAAAATAATGGACAGGGACCTGCTCAAGGAGCTATCAACATTGAGCAGCTTTTGGCTATGCAGAACCAGCTCATGCAGACCATGATACAAACTATGGGACAGCTACAGGCTGGTAATGTCAACAATCAGCCCCACATGCCTCCACTGCCACCCCCACCTCCTCATAACCAGTTAGGATAATTTATGAGGACTAGGCCACCAACCTTTGCTCAAGCTGCTGACCCTATTAATGTTGATGATTGGCTCAAGTCCGTGGAGAAGAAGCTTGCTATTGTCCAATGCAGTGACCAGGAGAAAGTTATATTTTCTTCTCATCAACTAGTTGGAGCAGCTGCGGATTGGTGGTATTCCTTATGCAATGCTCATGAGAACCAGGAGAGGATTACTTGGGCGGAATTCAAGGCGAGTTTTTGTTCTCATTATGTGTCGGAGGGAGTTATGATCTTGAAGAGGCAAGAATTTGAAAACTTGAGGCAAGGAAGATCGAGCATGGGTGAATACCTCAATAAATTCACTCAACTTTCAAGGTATGCGCCTAAGAATGTGAACCAGGACAACCGAAAGCAATATCTGTTCATGAGAGGCTTGAACAATGAAATCCAAGTGCAATTGCTCAACTGTGATTATGCAAACTTCCATAAGCTTGTGGACAAAGCAATTGTTGTGGAGAACAAGGTCTATGAGATGGAGCAAGATAACAAGAGGAAGGCGCCATATCAAGGACAACAACAAGGAAGTAATGTGCACCCTCCCTTTGCATCCCCAAATGCTCCTTACTACAGTTCTTCTGCGCCTTTTCAGCGCCCTGGTTATGCACCGCACCCAACTCAGTTTGTGCCCTGTTATGCAAGCACCTAGACCTCCAATGTCTTATGCACCTCGTGCCAACTTTCCTGGTGCCAATGCGCAGAACCAAGCTCGCCCCAATAATTATGGTGCAGCAAAGAAGTGTTATACTTGTGGAGAAGCTGGACACTTTCTACATCAATGTCCTAAGTCAGGCCTTGGTGAAGGAAGCAATGCGCCGAGGCAAAACCCAAGACCCAATGGAGGACAGCCGCAAGGAAACCATGGACAGTAGAATTTTGCTCGTGGCAACGGGAACCATGTCTCTATAAAGGATGCTCAACAAGCGGATGACGCGGTCATTGGTATGTTTCTCGCAAACTCCAACCCGGTGACTATGTTATTTTATTCTGGAGCATTGCATTCATTCATTGCGTCGAAATATGTTGCCAAGTATAGTTTGCCTATCTCTCATATGAAGTTTACTCTATTGATTAAGTCTCCTAGAGGAGAGATGAGGACAAATATAGTATGTACAAAAGTAAGCCTTAGAATAGTGGGGGGGGGGGGTAGACTTCTTTGCCAACCTCATTATTTTGGACTCTCAAGGATTGGACATTATACTTGGTATAGACTGGTTGAGAAAGCACAATGGAGTTATTGAGTGTGCCACGAAGACGGTCAAGTTAACCAACAAAAAAGTGATCACCACTGAATTTGAAGCATCTTAACACGCACCAAAGCAATTGGAGCTGAATCACATGGACGGTGCCACAATTGAGGAAATTTCGGTGGTGTGTGAATTTCTGGACGTGTTTCCAAATGAGTTGCTAGGTATGCCACCTGAGCGAGACATTGATTTTGTTATTGATTTAATACCTGGAACTGCACCTATAGCTAAGAGGTCGTATAGGATGCCTCCTATAGAATTAGCGGAGCTCGAGAAGCAGATTCAAGAGCAACTAGAGAAAGGTTTCATTCGCCCAAGCTCTTCGCCTTGGGGAGCGCCCGTTCTTTTCGTGGACAAGAAGGTGTTGGTGATGTGGTTAAGGCCTATTGGATATTTGATCCATAAGCAATTAGGGTACTAATGGGCCTACGACCTAAAAGCCCATAAGTACGCCTACAAATATGAGGGGTAGGGGGGGCCTAATTACCCCACCACGTGACAGCCCTAGCCACCACCCCTCGAAGGCCTCATGCCGAGACCCTTGCCCCGCACGCGGTGCTAGCACACCGGCGCACGGCATTCCTCTCCGTACGTGTGGACTCCGTGGAGGCGCTGCTGCTACTGCTGCGCTGATCGGCTACGACGAACGTGTTCGTCTACTGCTGCTGAGAAGAGGGCGAGGAGGAGACGAACGGGATCATCTACTTCCCCTACACCGACGCGCGTCTATGTTCCGCTGCGCTGCGTGTCTAGTGGTAACGATCCATGACCTCTATACTCACATGTTTTCTGGGTAATGCGGTAGAGTTGCTAGAGTAGCGTACCGCCGATTCCCTAACAACGGCATCAGAGCCGACTTGCATTGTTTTGTTCCGGATCTTGTTAGTAGATGAGTTCTACTACAGACATGTTCATACGATGAATTTTATCGCACGGTTTTTGGGGTATGGAATTGGTTAGAGTAGATTGTGATCGTATATGACTAAAGGGTCAGTTCATGCTCCTTCTCTATTGTGTGCGCAACCTATCCCTACCGGCTGGAATCACCATCGGGACTAATCGCGTACATAGCTAACAGATTGAGCCAACAGACCACGGTCATGAGTCGCGATGAGACATTCTAAATGGCTCGGATTCAGGTTGATTTGATCAATCCGATGAGATTTTCATAGTGATTTCATAGATGTGATCTATGTAATTCCGTTTCGTGTTCAGGGACTGCCGTTTTGCTGTCTGCTATAGCGATTGCATAATATAGTTTCGCGCTAGAAATCGTTCTACGCTTAACTCGTTTTTGCAGGGAATGATGTGAATGGTACGGCCTTAATGTGATGTGATGATCTGTGTGTAAATTCGTGCAGCCTGCGTGTTGCAAATTTAACACAACCGGGTTGAGGTTGTCACATAATTGTATAACGACCTGCGTGTCGACCTGTGATGCTTGATCTCTCTTGTAATTTATTTGGTAGCTATTAGTTGTATTAGCTTCTTTTATTGTCATGGAGATGTCTTCAAGCATGGTGGATGAATGTGGCCTAGAGGGGTGAATAGGCATTGAAAATTTCCTGCACACTTAATAGAGTCGTCAAAAACTTGTTTGACCGGACTAGTCTGGTTGTGTGGGCGGACTAGTCTGGTGTGCTAAAATATGTGAATTGATTAAATGTTATTTGGGAAACTAGATTATTTTAGCAGCGGAAATGAGAACAACAGATACTTTGCTTTAAGATTATTGTAAGAATGCACGTGAAAACTTATAAGCAACATAAACTGATATTTAGTAATCAAGTGATCTAATGAACAAAATGTAAAAGAAATAAGGAACAAGAGACACGAATTTTTACCGAGGTTCGATCTCACCACGAGATCTACGTCCTCGTTGAGGAAGCTCACACAGAGCCGGGTCTCCAACCCTTTCTCTCTTCAAGTCACCACACAGGCCGACTCGATTCCACTAGCACGGGAAATAACCGAGTTTGTGGGGCAACCTCACACGTTGAGGGCTCCCACGAGAATTACAACGAAACAAGCGATCAAATACACTTGAAAATATTACAATGCAGAATATGAGTGTAGAAAGATCAAACCCCAAGAGCTCGCAACGAAGGAACGACGATCTCCCAATCCCGAATCCAAGTGTTCAATTGATTTTACTCTTTTTGCACTTTAGATGTGTGGGGAGATGTGTTTTGGGCTCTTGGGACAAGGTGGCAGCGCTAGGGTTTGTATTTTCAGCAGGATTCGACGTGTGTCAACTGAGGAAGGTCGTGGATCCTCTTTTTATAGGGTTTCCAAAAAGTTACCGTTGTAAAACCCTAATACCGGACTAGTCCGGTGCAAGTCCGAACTTGTCCGGTCACAGTGGAACTCGATGTCCAGAAAGTTTGGCGGACAAGTCCGGTTGGAAACGGACTTGTCCGACCCTATGTGAAGATAGACTCTAGAAAGTCTGGCGGACTAGTCCGGTTGGAAAACGGACTTGTCCGGCCCTATGTGAGGATAGACTCCAGAAAGTCTGGAAGACTAGTCCGGTTGGAAAACGGACTTGTCCGGCCCTATGTGAGGATAGACTCTAGAAAGTCTGGCGGACTAGTCCGGTCCAAGATTGGACTAGTCTGGTGCACTATGAGATGTTAGGTTAATTTTAAAACCCTTACCCCTGCGCAAGGTCGTGAGCTCTTGGAGTGTGTCTTTCATACACACCCTATACATTTAAAATCTAATTTGTTCTTATAAATTCCATCAAAGTATTCCTCTTTGGACACCACTCCATTTTCACCTTTTTGTGTGCACCGAGTTGTTTCACTTTGTTTGTCCTGCAATCATCTCAATAGTTTCATTAGGATCTCATATGTTCGTCATCAATTAGCCAAAACCCACAAGGGATATCCTAGATGCACTTACAATCTCCCCCCTTTTTGGTGATTGATGACAACCATTTGAGATATCACAATTGAGAATAAAATTTTGATTTTCATAAGGTGTGCACATATGAGAATAATGATTAATTCACAAAAAGCTTCTCACATATGCACACACCTTATGGTGGGGTTCCTAACAGGTGTGTGATCAACAAAATGTGATGAACTAAAGATAAACAATAATGAACATAGAAGTAAGCATTAGAGCACCAATAATCATCACACAACAATAACCATCACACATAGGAAAAGAAATATTGCATTACAAGGTTTAAAAAAGGTACATGTCCTCGATCACAAAAGCTTAATAACTAATACTAGATGATAGTCTAGTCTCAATCTCTCCCCCTTTGGCATCAAGGCACCAAAAGGGAAAAATCGAGGGGAATCACCCATCACTACTCCCTTCGTCAGATTCAGTCCGATCTTCATCTTCACCATCATCGTCATTCACCGGAGTAGGATCTTCATCTGAGTCCTCGGAGGCGGGCGGTGATCCAACCGGCTCAATCTCCAGCTTTTCACTAATAGACTTGATATTGGCATTCACATACTGTTGATGTTTCTTCCTTGCCAGTTTTTCTCTACGCTGCCTGTCTTCGATCTTGCGGCAGCAGGCAAAAATGGAGGAGAGCATTTTGAAGATGCCCCCGGAGGGTTCATGGACAGGAGAAGAACCAGGAGGAGCAACTGCATCATGAGATTGTTTAGACCTCCTCTCTGTTGCGGGGGAGGGAGGAGCAGTTGGTGCTGAGGGAAGGGTGTACTCGGTGGGCTTTGGTGGCTTCAACCCCGTATGAGAAACATCCTTGACAAACTCGAGTCCGATCACTTTCTCAATCATGAACATGATGTACGATGCATACCCTTAAGACCTATTGGGAGTGATTAAGATGTTCACAATGTTCCTCAAAAACATTGAACGGTCTCCTTCCACTAATGACCTTCATTAGGGTCCTCAAGGTTCCTTGGATAGTCCCCGCATCTCCATCTTTCGGGGCTATTGTCTTCCTCAAGACTCTGTTGAGGACCACAAAGAAGGGCTTCAGATATTTGATGGTGGGAGGAACATAGGGCATACTTGTGTCATAGAGGAACTTAAGCTCATCCTTCTCCAGGGGTTTCAGATTGTGGATGACAAGCTCATGATCCAGAGTGTGTTCAAGGTGAAGAATCCTTGCAAATTCATCATAAGTGACACTATACTTGGACCCATGAGTCATCCAAGTAAGATTGTCTTCATCATCACGAGCAAAGTAGAGGGTGGAGTAAAATTGGGTAATGACTTCATTGTTCTAGTCACACTCAAAAGAAAGCAGATCCTTCAGACCGTGCCTCTCCAAAGCCTCAACCACCTCACGAAAAGCAAGATACCTCTTCGACTGCAGGTATCCAACATTCAGCCATTGACTCTCCACTACAGGATTCTTCATCTTCATGTACACGTGCTCGTAGTAGTCTGCATGGAAGTTGCTCTAGAATCTTGGGTCAGGGCATTGTTTAGGTTGATTATACACTGCAATCTTCCTGAAGTTATCAGCTAGCTCACCCCCTTTCCCAGTGTAATCCTCACTAGAAGGTTGTCTGTTACGGTGACTGGGGTTTTTCATCTTCAAGGGACCAATGGGACCACTAGCCAGTCCCTTCCCTTTATTGAGAACCCTTTTTGGCCCTGATGAGCTCTTAGCAGCAGCTTTTCCTTGAGCCTTTTTGACAATAACCTTCCTCTTCTTAGGTAGATTGTCGTCGGAGGGTGGAGAGTGGGCATTGACATCATGTCTTTTCTTCATAACTCTCTCCTTGGCTCTCTTCACTCTTTCGCATTGAACTTCTTCATCAAAGTGGAAAGAGCTATCATCTGAGCCTGAAGACATCATCCCTGATAAGGAGTTCACAGATTAGATAAGAATGAACCAAGGATTGAAGGCAATGTAGGGATTCATATATCATAGACCGGACTTGTACGCATCTGAGCGCCGGACTAGTTCGGCTTGGCATAAGAACCCTAACAATTTCCTTTGAATCAAAACTTCTATCTACGGATACAAAAGGATAGGAAAGTGGTAGGAATACATCTCTGAAGCTAATGTACAACCTTGGAATCAAGGGAAACGAGCTAGAACGAGAAAAGTTGAGAATTTGGTTTTAGGGTAAAATTTACCGAGATTTGAAGATTTGCGTTGAAGAGGCAAGAATCTGTCCGTATGAGTCCAGAGGGGAGAATCCACTCGTCGAGGAGAGGAATTCCCACGGAGAAAACTTCAATTTTGAGGGCTCAACCCGAAAATTGCTTTGGGGGCTAGGCTTTAGGAGAGGAGAGGGAGACCAAGTCCTTATGCTTTGGGGGCTAGGGTTTAAGAGATGTCTGGGTCGTCCAACCGCTCATATACGCGATGGACCAGACTAGTACGGTCAAGGTGGCGAACTAGTCCGTGCCCCTAGAAAAACCTAAGTATTTCGTCTGTCCGGACTAGTCCGATGGAAAATCGGACAAGTCCGGTTTCAACAGACCTAATACATGTAGAAATGATTAATAGTGATCCAAGGACAATAATTTTGCAAATAATCTTGGTAATTACGACGAGTAGGCAAGTAACAATGAAAGTGGTCATAAACAGCAATATTTATTCATTAAAATAGTTTTTTTAGAAGAAAAAGAGATGAGGAGCAGTTTTAACAATAAAATGTACATTTGAAGTTTCAACCAGGTATGCAACGTTTCAAGTCACATTTTGGGAGTCAAGAATGTTAAGCTCATTCCTAAGCTCACAAAACCTTTTCTCAACTAATGGTTTGGTAAAAATATCCGGAAGTTGTTTTTCAGTCCTAACATGTGAAATAGCAATGTCACCTTTTAACGAATGATCTCTAAGAAAGTGATAACGGATATCTATGTGCTTAGTTCTTGAGTGCTCTACAGGGTTGTGTGCAATTTTTATAGCACTTTCATTATCACATAGAAGCGGGATATGGCTTAGATTGTAGCCGTAGTCCCTAAGAGTCTGTCGCATCCAAAGTAGTTGTGCGCAACAACTATCAGCTGCAACATACTGTACTTCTGCTGTGGAAAGAGCAATGGAGTTTTGCTTTTTAGATGACCAAGAAACTAGGGACCTACCAAGAAATTGACAAGTCCCTAACATGCTCTTTCTATCGACTTTGCATCATGTATACTCGGTGTCGGAATAGCCTATCAAGTTAAACTTGGATCCTTTGGGATACCAAAGGCCCAAGTTGGGTGTGTGCACAAGGTACCTTAGGATTCTTTTTACAGCAATTAAGTGACACTCTTTAGGTGCGGCTTGAAACCTTGCACACAAGCAAACACTAAGCATAATATCTGGCCTAGATGCAGATAAATAAAGTAAGGAGCCTATCATGGACCGATATACCTTTTGGTCCACATTTGGACCGTCTTCATTGAGGTCGAGATGTCTATTGATGCCATGGGTGTATTGATGGGATTGGCTTTGTCCATATTGAATTTCTTGAGAATGTCCTGTGTATATTTGGTTTGGCTTATAAATGTACCTTCTCTCAGTTGCTTCACTTGGAATCGCAAGAAGAACTTCAATTCGCCCATCATTGACATCTCAAACCTATCTGTCATAATTTTGCTAAATTCTTCACAGAAAGACTTGTTAGTGGATCCAAAGATAATGTCATCAACATAAATTTGACATACGAATAGATGATCATCAAGATGTTTAGTGAAGAGTGTATAGTCAGCTTTACCTATTTTAAACCCATTTTGAGTCAAAAAATCTCTAAGGCACTCATACCAAGCTCGAGGAGCTTGTTTGAGGCCATAGAGAGCCTTACGTAGTCTGTAGACATGGTTGGGATACCTTTGGTCTTCGAATCCTGGTGGCTGCTCCACATAAAATTCCTCCTTTATCGGACCATTTAGGAAGGCGCTTTTGATGTCCATTTGATACAGCTTAAAATTATGGTGAGTAGCATATGCCAATAAAATATGAATGGACTCAAGTCTAGCTACAGGAGCGAAAGTTTCATCGAAGTCCAAACATTCGACCTGAGAATAACCTTTGGCCACCAATCTCGCTTTATTTCTTGTTACTACTCCATGTTCATCTTTCTTGTTCCGAAAGACCCATTTGGTTCCAACGATGTTCGCCCTTGGTCTCTCCACCAGCTCCCACACTTCATTTATTTTGAAGCTGTTCAACTCCTCTTGCATTGCAATCACCCAGTCTAGATCCCTTAAGGCTTATTCTACCCTGTATGGTTCCAGAAGAGACACAAAAGAATAGTATTCACAGAAATTTGCAACTTGAGATCTAGTAGTTACTCCCTTAGCAATATCTCCAATGATATTGTTGACAGGATGGTCTCTTTGCACGCTCTGATGTACTCTTGGGTGTGGAACTTGTGTAGTTCTTGTTCTTCATTATCTTCATGTGCATTGTCTCTCCCTAGATCATTGCTTCCATGATTGTCTTGATCTTCTTGATCTTCCTCATCTTGATCTTGTGCAAGAGCTCCCCCTTGATCATTGCCTCTGTGTTGAAGTTCATCTTGTGCATTTGAGTCTAACGTTCGCTCTTGTGGTAAGATATCACCAAGTGCCATTTTCTTCCGCTTCATATGGAGCTTCCTCTTTATCTAGCATACACTTATCAACTTGCTCCACTTGTGAGCCGTTAGATTCATCGAACACTACGTCACGTGCTACTTCAACAAGGTCGGACACCTTGTTGAAGACACGATAGGCGTAGGCACTCGATTCATATACGAGCAAGAACCCTTCATCGGACTTCGAAGCAAACTTCGAGGCCCTCAGTTTCTTGTTCAGAATAAAACATTTACAACCAAAGACTTTGAAATAAGAAACATTAGGCTTTTTACTGGTAAGAAGATCATATGGAGTTTTCTTTAGTAGTCGGTGAAGGTACAACCGATTTGTGGCATGACAAGCGGTGTTCACCGCTTCTGCCCAAAATCGATCTGATGTCTTGTATTCATCCAACATAGTTCTTGCCATTTCGATCAATGTTATGTTCTTCCTTTCGGACACTCCGTTTTGTTGAGGAGAGTAGGGTGCTGAGAACTCATGCTTTATCCCTTCTTCATCGAGATACTCTTCAACTTGGGTGTTCTTGAATTCTTTCCTATTGTCACTTCTGATATTCTTTATGGTTGATGAGAATTCGTTATGAGCTCTCTTCAAGAACTTCTTGAGGATTCCTTGAGTTTCTGATTTATCATACAAGAAAAATACCCAGGTAAATCTTGAAAAATCATCAACAATTACTAAACCATATTTGTTACCGCCGATGCTGATGTACGCAATTGGACCAAAGATATCCATGTGGAGAAGTTCCAGCGGTCTTGCGGTAGTCATCACATTCTTGGCGGGGTGTGGTGCTCCGACTTGTTTTCCTGCTTGACAAGTGCTACACGACTTGTCTTTTTAAAAACCACGTCCTTAAGACCATGGATGTGACCACCTTTTAGAAGTTTCTGCAGATTTCTCATCCCAACATGGGCTAGCTGTCTATGCCACAGCCATCCCATGTTGGTCTTAGCAACCAAGCAAGTTTTGAGTTTGGCTTTATCTTTGTTGAAGTCAACAAGATAAAGCTTTCCCTTCAACATTCCCTTGAATGCAATCGAGCCATCGCTTCTTCTAAAAACGATCACACCCTCATTAGTGAATAAACAGTTATAACGTTTGTCGCATAGTTGAGATATTGACAAAAGATTATAATCTAGTGAGTCTACATGTAAAACATTAGATAAGGTGTGTTGAGAGGATATTTCAAAGTTACCGCTACCAAGGACCTTTCCTTGGCTGTTGTCTCCAAAGTATATGCCTTCACTTGGATCCTTGTTGTACTCATACTCCACAAACATACCTCTCACTCTGGTCATGTGATTTTTGTATCCGCTATCTAGCACCCATTTAGATCCACCGGAGGAGTAAGCCTGCAAAATAGAATTATTCCTTGGTTTTAGGTACCCAAGCTTGCTTGGGTCCTCTCAAGTTAGTCACAAGAGTCTTGGGCACCCACACACAAGTTTTCAAGTTCTTGTGGCGTGGCCCTGTATATTTAGCAATGACTTTTCCATATTTGTTTTTCATAAGAACATACGAAGCATCAAATGTACGAAACAGTATTTGTAAATCAGATTCATGGGATTTTTTCTTAACAAAAGCGATTCTATTTTTAGCATGATTAGGAGTAGACATGTGTTTATTCCTGTCAAAACCAAGACCATCTTTGACATTAGGAGGTCTAGTGACCATATATGCACTGCGTGCATATTTGATCTTCTCCTTATCAAAAATGCCGCTTGTGGAAGGATGCATATTATGATAAGTTGAAGTATTAGAAATAACATTCTTCTTACTAGAGCAAGTGTAGGTTCCGATTTTTTTTGAACTCATATCTTTGGAGGAAGAGCTCTTGGAGGAAGAAGAGTCACTTTGCTTGAGCGACTCAACTTGCACCTCAAGGATCTTGTTAACTTTTGACAAGTTAGCAAGTTCTTCCTTTATTGCAATATGCGAGTCCTCTAGCTTTGAGTAAGTTTCCTTACTCAAGGCTAGCTCAAACTCAAGTGACTCGTTCTTCTCTCTTTCAAGCTCAAGAAGCTTTTCAACTTCTTGATATCTCTTCCTTTCACGGATGAGCATATCTTCTTGTCGGTTAACAAGTTCTTCCTTTTCAAAGATTTCGTTTGACAACATTTCCATTTTCTTTAAAGCAATTTTACTTAATCCTCTAAACATTTCTTCATTATCACTAGAGCTATCAAAGTCATCAATAGAGGAATTTAGCGTAGGAGGAGTAAGTCGAACCTTTTCCTTGCCCTCCTTAGCCATAAAGGCAAGTGTGGTTGTTCATATCCCGTCCTCCCATGTTTGGGAAGAGTGTGGCCCTCATAGTAGGTTTCTTGACTGCGATAGTGGCCATCTCTTCTTCTTCATCGGAGGAGGACTCGTCGTTTGAGTCCCACTCCTTGCCAATGTGAGCTTGATGGGCTTGTCTTCTTTTTCTGAAATTTTTCTTTTCTTGAGGTCTTGTTTCCTTCTTCTTTTTGTTTTCTTCATAAGAGCAGTCCACCATGAAGTGACCATACTCTCCGCAGTTGTAGCAAGTGCGTCGAGCCTTGGATTTCCCTTTATCCTTGCTTTTGCCTTCATTTGCATTGTTGTTGTGTCTTCTTTTCATCATGCGCTTGAACTTCTTGCTAAAGAGTACCATTTCTTCATCATCAAGATCGGTACTCTCGTCGCTTGTATCTCCGTCGTCTTGGTCTTCACGAGTTTCTTTGAGTTTGGGTCTGCACGTTGCCTTGAGAGCAACTTCTTTCCTTTTGGAAGAGGAGAGTTCGGCTAAGTCTTTGACGTATTGAGCCTCTTTCTCCATCATTTCATGATTTATGATCTTCCCCAATAACTCATCGGGAGTCATTTTGTGAAATATGGGGCTTTCTCTAATCATTGAGCAAAGTGTGACATTTCTGGGCATGAAGGCTCTAATCATTCTTTTGACCACCTCGTGATCTGTCCACTTTTACTTCCATAGGCACGAATTTTGTTGATGAGTGCCTTCATCCGTTTGTACATGTCTTGAGGTGATTCGCCTTCTTCAATAGCAAATCTCCCCAACTCTCTTTCAAGCATCTCAATTTTAGCTTCACGAACTGACCTATTTCCTTCGTGAGCTGTCTTAAGTGTATCCCAGATTTCTTTTGCACTTTCTAATCAATCGATCTTTGTGAATCCCTCTCTGCTTAGTGATGATGTGATCACCGCGAAGGCTTGTGCGTTTCTGTGAATCTCTTGTTCTTGTTCTGGAGTGAGTTCCTCATCCATGTCCACGATATCTATGCCTCTGCAAACAATGTGCCACAGACTAGGATTTAGAGATATTAGATGCATTTTCATGTTGTACTTCCACATGGTGTAGTCACTTCTGTCAAATTGTGGAGGCTTTCCCATAGTAATAGAGAGATAGTGATTGTTTGAATTGAGACGGTTGTAGTTGTAAGGATATCGGGAGTAGTCGTGATGACCACTCCCAGTCGTCTTCTCTTCTTCTTTTCCTTTTTGTGCCAGTAGTTTCTTTCTCAGGAGTGCCTTTAGCTGTCGCACTTCTTCATCATCATGTGGGCTTTCTTTCAGCACAACGAAGGCTTTAGCTTCTTGTTCCTCCTCATTGATGTTCGTCTTCGGGATATCGTTGTTCTTCTCAGAGGCCATTGATCTCTCCGAGATGTGAGTCTCGTTGACAGAGAACCTCGCTCTGATACCAATTGAATGTGGCCTAGAGGGGGGGTGAATAGGCTTTGAAAATTTCCTGCACACTTAATAGAGTCGTCAAAAACTTGTTTGACTGGACTAGTCCGGTTGTGTGGGTGGACTAGTCCGGTGTGCTGAAATATGTGAATTGATTAAATGTTATTTGAGAAACTAGATTCTTTTAGCAGCGGAAATGAGAACAACAGATACTTTGCTTTAAGATTATTATAATAATGCACGTGAAAACTTATAAGCAACTTAAATTGATGTTTAGTAATCAAGTGATCTAATGAATAAAATGTAAAAGAAATAAGGCACAAGAGACATGAATTTTTACCGAGGTTCGATCTCACCACGATATCGACATCCTCATTGAAGAAGCTCACACAGAGCCGGGTCTCCAACCCTTTCCCTCTTCAAGTCACCACACAGGCCGACTTGATTCCACTAGCACAGGAAATCACCGAGTTTGTGGGACAACCTCACACGTTGAGGGCTCCCACGAGAATTACAATGAAAGAAGCGATCAAATACACTTGAAAATATTACAATGCATAATATGAGTGTAGAAAGATCAAACCCAAGAGCTCGCAACGAAGGAACGACGATCTCCCAATCCCGAATCCAAGTGTTCAATTGATTTTACTCTTTTTGCACTTTAGATGTGTGGGGAGATGTGTTTTGGGCTCTTGGGACAAGGTGGCAGCGCTAGGGTTTTTATTTTCAGCAGGATTCGACGTGTGTCAACTGAGGAAGGCCGTGGATCCTCTTTTTATAGGGTTTCCAAAAAGTTACCGTTGTAAAACCCTAATACTGGACTAGTCCGGTGCAAGTCCAGACTTGTCCGGTCACAGTGGAACTCGATGTCCAGAAAGTTTGGCGGACAAGTCCAGTTGGAAACGAACTTGTCCGGCCCTATGTGAAGATAGACTCCAGAAAGTCTGGCAGACTAGTCCGATTGGAAGACAGACTTGTTCGGCCCTATGTGATGATAAACTCCAGAAAGTCTGGCGGACTAGTCCGGTTGGAAAACGGACTTGTCTGGCCCTATGTGAGGATAGACTCCAGAAAGTCTGGCGGCCTAGTCCGGTCCAAGATCAGGCTAGTCCGGTGCACTGTGAAATGTTAGGTTAATTTTAAAACTCTTACCCCTGTGCAAGATCGTGAGCTCTTGGAGTGTGTCTTTCATACAAACCCTATACATTTAAAATCTAATTTATTCTTCTAAATTCCATCAAAGTATTCCTCTTTGGACACCACTCCATTTTTCACCTTTTTGTGTGCACCGAGCAGTTTCACTTTGTTTGTCCTGCAATCATCGCAATAGTTTCATTAGGATCTCATATGTTCGTCATCAATTAGCCGAAACCCACAAGGGATATCCTAGATGCACTTACAGTTGAGATGGAGATCACCACAAGAAGGGAGGCATGGCAGCTCAGATCTTGATGGAACCATGGCGATGGAGACCATTATGATTCTAAAGGCTGTACTATTCACAGTGTGATATGATCATATGCCTGTGATGCTTATTACTATTCTTTTCATGCTTTTCATATGGTGGATGTTTTGTCATGATAGAATAGCTTCCCTCACAAAAGTTGAGCATTTGATGCCATTTACCAATAGCTACACCTATGATATTTTGATCGTTGTGTGGTAGGTTTGCCAAAGCAGAGTACCATCATCTATCGTAATATCATAGGGTGAATGTTGGACATTCACATGCATAGTGTTGGTTTACTCAACAAAGCTATCAAAATGGTTTTGGGCTTTATGGCATAGAGTTGGGAACCAGGGCATTGGATGTCACCCAACAAACAAGAGTCATATAGGGATATGATTAACAATGGTTGTTTACCTATGTCACTAATTTCCTAGCAGTGAAGCCAAAGCTCACTAGGAATTAGTGAATATGGATCTTGAACCACTATATGTCGTTAGAGGGAAGACGATGATCATATAGTCGTGATATCTTTTATTAAACTGTTAATAGAAGATTGGTACATAACATAGTGCTAAACCTTGCATATTTATTTTTTATTGTAGATAATGTCTGCTAGTAACAAATCCGGTTTCAATTTGCGATATGTGCTTGAAAAGGAAAAGCTCAATGGAGCTAACTTTATCGATTGGTACCACAACCTGAGAATCATTCTTAGGCAAAAGAAAACCGAGTACGTTCTTCGGCAGCCTTACCAAGATGACCTCCCAGCTGATGCAACTAATGCAGCATGTAGAGCTTATACGAAGCACTATGATGATGCGCTTAATGTAAGCTGCCTCATGCTCGCCACTATGTCCCCTGATCTGCAAAAACAGTATGAGCATACAGATGCTTATTCTATGATTGAGGGATTGCGTGGAATGTTTGAGAATCAAGCAAGGGCTGAGACATACAACATCTCAAAGTCCTCGTTCTCATGCAAGCTGGCAGAGGGTAGCCCGGTCATCCCTCATGTAATCAAGATGATTGGTTACATTGAAACTTTGGGCAAACTTGGTTATGAACTCAAGGATGATCTGGCTATTGACGTTGCTCTCCAGTCGCTCCCACCGAGCTACAAGCCATTCATATTGAATTTTCAAATGAATGGCATGGAGAAAACTATGGCTGAATTGCATGGGATGCTTAAAACAGCCGAAGAAAGCATTAAGAAAAATGCCACACATGTGATGATGGTGCAAAAGGAGAATAAAAAGAGGAAGCGTGTGACGCATCCTAAAGGCAAAGGCAAGGGAAAGGTTCCCGATGAGCCCTCAAGCTCAAAGTATAAGCCAAAGGGCAAATCTAGCCCTTCTCCTGATGATGAATGTTTTCACTATCATGGTAAGGGGCACTGTTCTAGGAACTGCAAGAAGTACTTGGAGGATATGAAGAAGAAGAAGAAGGGAAGTGAGACTTCCGCTTCAGGTATAAATGTTATAGAAATTAACATTGCATTATGTCCTAGAGGGAGTGAATAGGCTTTGAAAGTTTTCCTGCACACTTAATCAAATCGTCAAATACCAGAGGGACCGGACTTGTCCGGTTGGTGGTACGGACTAGTCCGGTTGTTTAGTTCAATGAAACTATTAAGCGATTATGCAGGAATTTCATATGAAATTGCAGCGGAATGTAATTACTATTATTTCAACTTGAACAAGAGATAAGATTACTTAATGCTCATGTGGATCACAAATTATTTGATTAATCAATTCTAATGCCCTAGATGATGAAACTTGCAAAAGTAAAACAATGGAACACGCAAGACACAGATTTTTACCGATGTTTGATCTCACCAAAGAGATCTACTCCTCGTTGAGAAAGCCCACACAAATCCGGGTCTCCTCAAACCCTTTCCCTCATCAAGTCACCGCACAAGGCCGACTTGATTCTACTATCATGGGTAATCACCGAGTTGGTGGGGAAACCTCACACGTTGAGGGCTCCAACAAGAATTACAGCAGAAAAGATGATTGAATACACTCGAAAAGATTACAAGTAATGCAAGAGTGTATAGAGATCAAACCCCAAGAGCTCAATAACGCATAGACAACGATCTCCCAATCCCAAATCTGAATACTCAAAGAATTTCACTTTTGAGGATCTTAATTGTGTGGGGAGATTTGTTTTTGTGCTCTTGGGACAGGTCGCGGCGCTAGGGTTTCAATTCTGAATACTAGAGTGTGAGAGTTGTAATTGTGGGGTCGTGGATCTCCTATTTATAGTGTTTCCAAAAATATTACTATTAGAGATCCGGACTGCTGGACTAGTTCGTACTGGGGACCGGACTTGTCCGGTGTGCTGTGAAAAATCGGCATGACATGTGCAGCACACTAGAAACTCTAAATTGTGTGAGATATACCGGACTAGTCCGGTAGGAGTCCGGACTTGTCCAGTGCCCTATGAATTGGAACATCAGAAAGTTTCTCGGACTAGTTCGGTCCATAAACGGACTTGTCTGGTGCAATGTGTTATGAAACATTAGAGATTTCAACGGACTAGTACGATTGTTGAATGGACTTGTCCGGTGCACAGTGTATTGAGTTTACAAAAAGTTGAACGGACTAGTCTGATCCATAAACGAACTAGTCCGATGCACTGTGAAGTGAGGTTCTAGAAAGTTGATCGGACTAGTCTGGTGCACTGTGAAGTGAGAAACCAAACAGTTGAACAAACTAGTCTGGTCCATGAACGGACTTGTCCAGTGCTCAATTAATTTTAAGATTGATTTTAAGCTCTTACCCCTACACAAAGATTTGAGCGCTTGGGATGTGTCTCTCACACACATCCTATACAATTAAGTCTACTTTGCGCTTCATTCATCAGTTGGGCTTTTCTCATTCTTCATCACTTTATTTTTCACATTTTGAGCACACCAAACTATCTTATTTGAGTTGACCTGCATTCATCTCAACAAGTTCATGAGGATCTCATTCGTTTGTCATCAATCGTCCAAAACCCACAAGGGATTGCCTAGATGCAATTTCAATCTCCCCCTTTTTGGTGATTGATGATAACCAATTGAGATTTCATAATTAAGAGTAAAAATTGATTTTCATAAAGTGTGCATATATGACAAAGATAAATGAGTAACAAAAACTTCTCACATATATGCACTCTTTATGGTGGGGTGCCTATAGAGTGTGTGATCAAATGATGTGATGAGCAAGAGATAGGAACTTAACAATTATAGCAACAATCATCACATTAACATTAAACTAAGCATCACACATTAAATAAAGTAAGCACATCCACAATAGATTACAATAATATGAAATTGAGATACATGTCCTCAATCATAAGTCCTTAAGGCTACAAAATAAGCTACTAGTCTCAATCTCTTCCCCTTTGGTAGCGAGGCACCAAAAAGGAAAAAACTGAGTGGAATCACTCATCACCACTGCGTCCCTCACTCTTAGTCCTATCTTCATCCTCTTCTTTATCTTCAGGTGCTTGCTGAGGAGGAGGAGCGGAGACACTAGCTAGACCAAATGATGCCAACTCTTGCTCTGAGAGGGGTGCCATTTCAGTAAAATCCTCTTCAAAATCCTCTGAAATCTGAGGTGACCCCACTGGCTCAATGTTTAGCTTCTCATAGATAGCTTTGCTGTTGGTCTTCACATATGTTTGATGTCACTTCCTAGCCAGACTTTCCTTGTGCTGCTTAATTTCCACTTTGCAGTGGGATGCAAAGATGGAGGAAAGCATTTTCAGCACACCACTAGAAGACTCTCTAGAGTGTGGAGGAGCAGGAGTAGCAACCTAGGTCCTTGAGCCTTCATGAGCCCTCTTAGATCTTTGTTCCACTACAGGTGAGGTAGGACTAGAGAGAACAGTGTATATTGTAGGCTTCTGGGGCTTGAGGCCTGTGTGAGGAACATCTTTGACAAACTCTAGTCCTGTCACCTTCTCAATCATGTACATGATATAGGGTGCATAGCCACAGGACCTGTCTGGAGTAATGGAGATGTTCACAATGTCATTATAGATGTATTCAAAGACATTGAAGGTCCTTCTCTTGCTTATCACCTTCATCAAGGTCCTTAGAGTCCCTTGGATGATTCTTGCATCTCCTTCCTTGAGAGCTATGGTCTTCCTTAGAATTCTGTTCAAGTCTGCAAAGAATGGCTTCAAATATTTGGTAGTTGAAGACTTGTAAGGCATTCTTGTGTCGTAGACAAAATCTAGCTCCTCTTTCTCCAGAGGCTTCAAGTTATGAATAATGAGATCATTTTCTAAGGTACCTTCAAGAAGAAGTATCCTGGCAAATTTCTCATAGGTGACACTGTAGTTGGATCCATGTGTCATCCATATCATCTTTTCCCCGTCATCATGGGCGAAGTAGAGAGTGGAGTAAAACTTAGTTATAACCTCATCGTTCCAGTCCCACTGGAAGGATATGAGATCCTTCAACCCGTGTCTCTCCAATTCCTCCAGGACCTCTTGATAGGCTTGGCACTTCTTGGATTGGAGGTAGGTAATATTGACCCACTAACTTTCAATCACAAGGTTCCTCATCTTCATGTAAACATGCTCATAATAGTCAGCATGAAAGTTGCTCCAGAACCTTGGGCCAATTGACTGTTTAGGCTGCTCATAGACCTCAATCTTCCTATATTTGTCAGCTAGTTCATTTTCTTTTCTAGTAAAATCATCACTTGATGGCTGCCTGTTGCGGTGAATAGGACCCTTCATCTTCAATGGGCCAATTGCACCACTAGCCAGTCCTTTGCCCTTGTCGAGGCTTCTCTTAGGTGCCAACGAGCTGCCAGCACCTTCCTTGCTCAGAGGATTCTTCACTACCACTCTCCTCTTCTTAGGAAGAACATCGTCGGGAGGAGAAGTGTAAACATTGTGGTCACGCCTCTTCTTCATGACTCTCTCTTTGGCTCTTTGCACTCTTGCATGATCACGCTCTTCGTCATAATCAAACGAGCTATCCTCAGAAGATTATGATATCGTGCTTGACAGGGAAATTCAAGGATTGATAAGAGTTGATTGTAGACTTTGTTCAAATAAGAATTTAGAGGTTCAAATTTTCAAGGTACCGGACTTGTCCGTTTTCAGAGTGTTGGACTTGTCCGGAGTACCGGACTTGTCCACACTTGAACACCGTACTAGTCCGGGTAGACCTATGAACCCTAACTTCCTATTTTCAACAAATCTAGCTCGAATGATGAAGAACGAGTAGGAATAACATAGGAATACATCTGGAAACGTAATGTATGTCCTAGGAATCAAGAAAAATAAGCAAGATTGAAGAAAAGGTGAGAACTAGGGTTGAGTGAGATTTTACCGAAAATTTTGAAGATTGGAGTTTGAGGAGTGGAGCAAGGTCTAGATTAGTCTGGAGTGGGGAAGCTTCACACCGAGGAGAGGATTTCCCTTGGAGAAATCTTCGATTTTGATGGCTAGATGCAAAAATCGCCTTGGGAGCTCAAGGTTGAAGAGAGAGAGAGAGAGAGAGAGAGAGCAAAAGCAATTATGAGAGGAGGGAGATGAAATTCTGGCGGTGAGCTAGGGTTAAGCCCGAAAAATGCGGACTAGTCTGGTAGGGACCAGGCAAGTCTGGTATGCCGGACCAGGGCTGGACTACTCTAAGACAACGGACTATTCTGGTGCCGACGCCAGACTAGTCCGGCTCACCTGGACATAACAAAATGGAACAAATTGATTTTGGGAGTTTAAACTAATAGTGATCTAAAGGACATCATTTTACAAATAATTTTGATGAACATGACCAGTAAGATATCACAATCATACAATGGCCATAATTCACCAAGATTCACTAATTTAAATAGTTTTCAAGACAAAATTGAGATAAGGGGCAAATTTTCGCAAAAATGAGTAAATTTTGAAATCACAACCAGGTATGCAGTGTTTCAAGCCACATTTCGAGAGTCAAGTATATTTAGTTCATTTCATAGCTCACAAAACCTCTTTTCATCTAATGGCTTGTTGAAAATGTATGCAAGTTGTTTTTCAGTCCTAACATGTGAGATTACTATGTCACCTTTTAATGAATGATACCATAAGAAATGATGACGAATATCTATGTGCTTAGTTCTTGAGTGCTCTATTGGGTTGTGTGCAATTTTTATAGCGCTCTCATTATCACATAGGAGTGAAATATGGTTCAGATTGTAACCATAATCCCTTAGAGTTTGTCGCATACTACCGGCTGCAACATACTCCGCTTCGACTGTGGAAAGAGCAATGGACTTTTGCCTTTTAGATGATCATGAAACTAGGAATCTGCCAAGAAATTGGCAAGTCCCTGACGTGTTGTTTCTATCGACTTTGCAGCCTGCATAGTCGGCATCGGAATACCTATTAAGTTAAAGTTGGATCCTTTGGGATACCAAAGGCCCAAGTTGGGTGTGTGCACAAAGTATCTTAAAATTCTTTTTACAGCTATTAAATGGCACTCTTTTGGTGCAGCTTGAAACTTTGCACACATACAAACACTAAGCATGATATCTGGCCTAGATGCACATAAATAAATTAATGAGCCAATCATAGACCAATATACCTTTTCATCAACATTTGGACCATCTTCGTTGAGATCGAGATGTCCATTGGTTGCCATGGGTGTTTTGGTGGGCTTGGCTTTGTCCATATTGAACTTCTTGAGGATGTCTTGCGTGTACTTGGTTTGTCTTATGAAAGTGCCTTCCCTTAATTGCTTCACTTGGAATCTCAAGAAGAACTTTAATTCGCCCATCATTGACATCTCGAATTTGTCTGTCATAATCTTGCTAAATTCTTCACAAAAAGATTTATTAGTAGAACCAAAAATGATATCATCAACATGGATTTGACATACAAATAGATGATCGTCAAAATGTTTTGTGAACAAAGTATAATTACCTTTTCCAATTTTAAAACCATTTTGAGTTAATATCTAAGGCACTCATACCAAGCTCGAGGAGCTTGTTTGAGGCCATAGAGAGCCTTACACAGTTTATAAACATGGTTAGGGTACTCTTGATCTTCAAATCCCAGTGGCTGCTCCACATATACTTCCTCCTTAATAGGGCCATTGAGGAAGGCACTTTTGACATCCATTTGATACAGCTTAAAATTATGGTGAGTAGCATATGCCAATAAAATATGAATGGACTCAAGTCTAGCTACGGGAGCGAAAGTTTCGCCAAAGTCCAAACCTTTGACTTGTGAGTAACCTTTTGCCACAAGTCACGCCTTATTTCTGGTTACCACTCGATGTTCATCTTCCTTGTTCCAAAAGACCCATTTGGTTCCTACAATGTTCGCCTTTGGTCTTTCTACAAGCCCCCATACTTCATTTCTCTTGAAGTTGTTCAGCTCTTCTTGCATTGCAATCACCCAACTTTAGTGCTTCCTCTACCCTGTATGGTTCTAGAAAAGAGACAAAAGAGTAATGTTCACAGAAATTAGCTATGTGAGATCTAGTGGTTACTCCCTTATCAATGTCTCCAATAATGTTGTTGACGGGATGATCTCTTTGTATACTCTGATGTACTCTTGGGTGTGAGACTTGAGAAGTTGCTTCCACTTCATTTTATTCATTGTCAATGTCTTCCCCTCATCATTGCTTCCATGATTATATTGATCTTCCTAATCTTGATCTTGTGCATGACCTCCCACTTGATCACTGCTTTCCTGTTGAGGTTCATCTTGAGCACTTGAGTTTTGTGGTTGCTCTTGAGGTCGAATATCACCAAGTGTCATCCTCCTCAACGCTTGGCATGGGGCTTCTTCTTGATCTAGCACACACTTATCAACTTGCCCTACTTGGGAGCCGTTAGTTTCATCGAACACTATATCACGTGCAACTTCAACAAGGCCAGAGACTTTGTTGAAGACACAATAGGCGTAGGCGTTCGAATCATAACCAAGCAAGAACCCTTCATCAGATTTTGAAGCGAACTTAGAAGTCCTCGATTTCTTGTTCAAAATAAAACATTTGCATCCAAATAATTTGAAATATGAAACATTTGGTATGTTACCAGTGAGAAGCTCATATGGTGTTTTGTTCAAAAGTCGATGAAGATATAGCCGGTTTGTGGCGTGACATGCTGTGTTAACCGCTTCAGCCCAAAACCGGCCTGAAGTCTTGTATTCGTCTAGCATCGTCCTCGCCATTTCAATAAACGTCATGTTTTTCCTTTTTCGACCACTCCATTTTGTTGTGGGGGTAGGGTGCCGAAAACTCATGTTTTATTCCTTCTTCATCTAGGTACTCCTCAACTTGTGTATTCTTGAACTCCATTCAATTATTACTTCTAATGTTCTTCACAGTTGAAGAGAATCCATTTTGCACCCTTTTCAGAAATTTCTTGAGGATTCCCTGAGTTTTTGATTTATCATACAAGAAAAACACCCAGGTAAATCTAGAAAAATAATCAACAATAACCATTCCGTATTTGTTACCACTGATGCTTATATAAGCAATTGGGAAAAAGAGGTCCATGTGAAGAAGTTCCAGCGGTCTTGAGGTAGTCATCACATTCTTGGCGGGGTGTGGTGCTCCAACTTGTTTTCCCGCCTTGCATGCACTGCACGTCCTGTCTTTCTCAAAGACAACATCTTTTAAACCTCGGATGTGACCACCTTTTAGAAGTTTCTGCATATTTCTCATCCCAACATGGGCTAGCCGTCTATGCCACAGCCATCCCATATTAGTTTTAGCAACCAAGCAAGTGTTGAGTTCAGCTTTATCATTGTTGAAGTCAATGAAATAAATTTTCCCTTCGACATTCCCTTGAATGCAATCGAGCCATCGTTTCTTCTAAAAAAGTCACACCCTCATGAGTGAATAAAAAATTATAACCTTTGTCGCACAGCTGAGATATGGACAAAAGATTATAATCTAGAGAATTGACATGTAGAAATTTGAAAGAGTATGTTGAGAAGAAATTTCAATTTTACCACAACCAAGGACTTTTCCTTGGCTGTTGTCTTCAAAGTATATTCCTTCACTTGGGTCCGCGTTGCGCTCATACTCCACGAGGATACTCCTCTCTCTGATCATGTGATTAGTGCATCCACTGTCCAACACCCATTTCGATCCATCGGATGAGTAGGCCTGCAAAACAGAGTTAATTCTTGGTTTTAGGTACACAAGCTGGTTTGGGTCCTCACAGGTTAGTCACAAGAGTCTTGGGGACCCACACATAAGTTTTTGAGTTCTTGTGGCATGGCCCTGCATATTTAGCAAAGACATGTCCAGATTTATTTTTCATGAGTACATAGGAAGCATCAAAAGTATGGAACAATATTTGCAATTCAGATTCATGTGATGTTTCCTTAACAAAAGTAATTTGCTTCTTAACTTGAACATTATTGGACATGTTTTTATTTTTAGTGAACCCAAGACCATCTTTGATGTTAGGAGGTTTAGTGACCAGATATGCACTACGTGCATATTTAATCTCTTCCTTGTCAAAGATGCCACTTTGGGATGGATGTTTAGCATGTGAAATGGAAGAGTCATATTTAACAATATTTTTCTTACTAGAGCATGTGCAAGTTACAGTTGTTGTCGAATTTACACCTTTGGAAGGTGAGCTCTTGGAGGAGGAATCACTTTGCTTGAGTGACTCAACTTGCACCTCAAGGATCTTGTTAACTTTTGACAAGTTAGCAAGTTAATCCTTGATTGCAAAGTGTGAGTCTTCTAGTTTTCAGTAAGTTTCCTTACTCAAGGATAGCTCATGCTCAAGTGACCTGCTCTTCTCCCTCTCAAGCTCAAGGAGTTTCTCAACCTCTTGATATCTCTTCCTTTCGCGGATGAGCATATCTTCTTGTCGGTTGACAAGCTCCTCCTCAAAAATTTGATCCGACAACATTTTCATTTTCTTTAAAGCAGTTTTACTCAACCCTTTAAACATTTCCTCATTTTCACTAGAGCTATCAAAATCATCAATGGAGGAATTAATCGAGGGAGGTGTAAGTCAAACCTTTTTCTTACCTTCCTTAGCCACGAGGCAAGTATGATTATGAGTCTCCCATCCTCCCATGTTCGGGAAGAGCGTAGACTTCTTAGTAGGCTTTTTGATGGCAATGGTGGCCATCTCTTCTTCTTCATCGGAAGACTCGTCATTTGAGTCCCACTCCTAGCTAATGTGCACTTGGTGATCTTGCCTCCTTTTATTGAAGGTTTTCTTCTCTTGAGGATCCGCTTCCTTCTTTTTATTTTATTCATATATGCAGTCAACCATAAAGTGACCGTACTCACCAAAGTTGTGCCTTCCTCATCTTGTACTTCACGAGCTTTCTTTCCTTTAGGCTTGCAAGTTGCTTTGAGAGAAACATCCTTCTTTTTGGAGAAAGTAAGTTCAGCCATGTGTTTGATGTATTGGGCCTCCTTCTCCATCATATCATGGTTGATAATCTTGCCCAATAGTTCATCCGAAGTCATTTTGTGAAACCTCGGGCTTTCACGGATCAGGGAGCACAAGGTGACATTTCTTGGCATAAATGCTCCTATCATCCTTTTGACCACCTCATGGTTAGTCCACTTCTTGCTTTCATAGGCACACATCTTGTTGATAAGTTCCTTCATTCAGTTGTACATGTCTTGAGGTGATTCGCCCTCCTCAATGGCAAACCTCCCTAATTCTCCTTCGATCATTTCAATTTTCACATCACGAACTGGGTGATTTCCTTCATGTGCGGTCTTCGGTGTATCCCGATTTCCTTGGCACTTTCTAGTCCATCAATCTTGGTGAACTCTTCTCGGCTCAGAGATAAAGTGATCACCGCAACATCTTGTGCATTGCGGTAATTTCTTGTTCTTATTCCGGAGTGAGTTCATCATTTGTATCCGGAATATCTACACCTATACACGCAATATGCCAAAGACTGGGGTTCAAGGAGATTAGATGCATCTTCATATTGTACTTCCACATGGTATAATCATTTCTGTCGAACTGCAGTGGTTTTCCCATAGGAATTGAAAGATAATGATTGTTGGAATTTAGATGATTGTAATTGTAAGGATATCTGGAGTAGTCATGATGACCACTCCCCGTCGTCTTCTCGTCTTCCTCCTTGCCCTTTTTGCCTAGAAGTTTCTTCCTCAAAAGTGCCTTGAGTTGACGCACTTCTTCATCATCGTGTTGATTTTCCTTGAGTACATTGAATGCCTTTAAGTCTTGTTCTTCTTCAGTGTTGGGCACCTTCGGGATCTTGTTGTTCTTGTCCAGAGCCATTGATCTCTCCAAGCGGTGAGTCTCGTAGATGGAGAACCGGCTCTTATACCAACTGAATGTGGCCTAGAGGGAGTGAATAGGCTTTGAAAGTTTTACTGCACACTTAATCAAATTGTCAAATACCAGAGGGACCTGACTTGTCCAGTTGGTGGTACGGACTAGTCTGGTTGTTTAGTTCAATGAAACTATTAAGCACTTATGCAGGAATTTTAGATGAAACTGCAGCAGAATGAAATTACTATTATTTCAACTTGAACAAGAGATAAGATTACTTAATGCTCATGTGGATCACAAATTATTTGATTGATCAATTCTAATGCCCTAGATGATGAAACTTGCAAAAGTAAAACAATGGAACATGCAAGGCACAAATTTTTACCGAGGTTCGATCTCACCAAAGAGATCTACTCCTCGTTGAGGAAGCCCACACAGAGTCGGGTCTCTTCAACACCTTTCCCTCGTCAAGTCACCGCACAAGGCCGACTTGATTCCACTATCACGGGTAATCACTTAGATGGTGGGGCAACCTCACATGTTGAGGGCTCTCACAAGAATTACAACAGAAAAGATTACAATGATCTCCCAATCCCAAATCTGAATACTCAAAGAATTTCACTTTTGAGGATATTAAATGTGTGGGGAGATGTGTTTTGTTCTCTTGGGATAGGTGGCAGCGCTAGGGTTTCAATTCTGAACAGTACAATGCGAGAGTTGTAATTGTGGGGTTGTGGATGTCCTATTTATAGTGTTTCCAAAAATATTACCGTTAGGGATCCCGACGACCGTACTAGTCCGTAATGGGGACCAGACTTGTCCGGTGTGCTGTGGAAATTCGGCGTGAAATGTGCAGCACACTAGAAACCCTAAATTGTGTGAGGTATAGCAGACTAGTCTGGTAGGAGTCGGACTTGTCTGGTGCCCTGTGAATTGGAACATCCAAAAGTTTCTAGCACTAGTCCTGTCCATAAACGGACTTGTCTGGTGCAATGTGTTACGAAACTCAGAGAGTTCAATGGACTAGTCTTGTTTTTTAATGGACTTGTCCGGGGCATAGTGTATTGAGTTTACATAAAGTTGAACCGACTAGTGCAGTCCATAAACGGACTAGTCTGGTGCACTGTGAAGTGAGATTCCAGAGAGTTGATCGGACTAGTCCGATCCATAAATGGACTAGTTCGGTGCATTGTGAAGTGAGACAACAGAGAGTTGAACGGGCTAGTTCGGTCCATGAACGGACTAGTCCGGTGCTCAGTGAATTTTAAGATTGATTTTAAGCCCTTACCCCTACGCAAAGATTTGAGCTCTTGGGATGTGTCTCTCACACACATCCTTTAAGTCTACTTTGCGCTTCATTCATCAGTTGGGCTTTTCTCTTTCTTCATCACTTCATTTTTCACTTTTTGAGTGCACCAAAATATCTTATTTGAGTTGACCTACATTCATCTCAACAAGTTTATTAGGATCTCATTCGTTGGTCATCAATCGTCCAAAGCCCATAAGGGATTGCCTAGATGCACTTTCAACTACCCTTACATCTCCTCTAGAGAACATAGTCATAGCCACCCATCTATGCCTGAATCGTAAAGTAGGGTTTTGTAAGTGGCTATTCCTAGGTGCACTACATCTAACCTCAGTAGTTAAATCTTGCCAAAAACTTTTTTTGTTAAACTTAGGCAAATCATCTAAATCTAGCAAATAACATTTATGGAAGCCTAGGATTTCACTTAATTCTTTCCATAGGATGGTGTATTCTTTTTGAAATAATATAAAAGTAATACCATCAAATCCTATTTTCAGTGTGCAAAGGAATTCACTGGAGAGAAGGCGTGAACCTCTCTCCTCTATGTGAGCAAATTTTTCCCATCCTAGTGCAAGCCAAATAGAAAAGAATTCTGAATTTGTACCTATTTTGGAGATCAAATCCAGATCATAAGCCTTCGTATGAGAAAACTCACGATCTTGGAGGAGCTTGTGTGTTTGATCTTCAACTTCACTTTATATGTTGAGGTCGTCATTGTCAAGAAGTTGGTGCTGGTTGCTCCTCTCACCCATGGGAGTGTCCTCACCTAAACTCCTCCTCCGTGAACTTGGTGTAGCAACGGAAGAGGGGCGTGCACTTGAATCTCCACCATGGCTTGAGCTTGCAGCCTCTTTCCTCTTTCCGAACAACCTCTTCATTCCTTCCATGGCCACAGCGAACAAGAACACAACAAGGCAAAAACTCGAAAGAGGTGATGTTAGGAAAAGCGAAAACCCCCGACGAATTTTCCCATAAAGATCTTGAGAGCAAATTGCAAATGCAAACAAGAGCAAATATTTTTGAGTTGGATTTCTGGCAAGAGTACTTCAATGAAGAGCAAAAAAACAATGTGAGCAAAAGTGACTTCCATTTATAGTGTGCACTCCCCAACGGTCACTAGGGAACCAAATGTAGCCATTGGAGGAGAGAGAGCCAAAATGGCCCTTTCCCCATGTCGGCCGAATAGGGGGGTCGGCTGAACTGACAAGTGGCCCCCCCTGGTCTCCCTTTTTGCAGGTGGCTCCCGCTGGTCTCAACTTGATAATAAAAATCAAACATGCACTGGGGAAAAATCAAACTAAAAGGGGTACACCAAATGAAGAGAAAAGAAAAACAAAGAAAGGATAACTACCGATTTCACCTATTGGCTAGATCTCACCACCGTCCGATGAGATGGACATTCCTCCTTCTTCATTTCTTGACATCTGAGCCCGGATGGATGGGCTCGGATGGCTTTTCTTTCTTCTTTCGCCATTCCTTCTTTGGCGGCTTGGTGGAATTGGGCCTTTGGGGAGGCCCGAACTTCTCCGTCTTCTTGGGGTGTCGATGTGGATGATAAGACGGGTTCTTCGCATAGATAAAATTTCTCATGAATGCAATGAGTGGGTCAACCTTTGGTGGTGTGATTTTGACCTCTTGAATGTGCTTAACATTCATCCCATACATGATACGGATCATGGAGCATTGCTCCAACTTTGGGCGAAAGTTAAACTTATCCTCCTTGCCATTGATATGGAAGTGGATTTCTTCAGCTCCCATATCTATGCGGGCCTTCGCGGTGCTAAGGAATGGTCGCCCAAGGATGAGCGACATATCCTTCTCGACCTCCATGTAGAGCACCACGAAATCAACGGGTATGAAGCAATTCCGGATTTTCACCAGAACATCTTCAGCGATAACCGCCGGATAATGGACTGAAGAATCAGCCAGTTGAAGTTGCATTGGTGTTGGAGTAAGCTCCGTAGTTCAGCTGGTCGAAAACAACCTTGGGCATCACACTCACACTTGCTCCAAGGTCAAAAAGGGCCTTGTCAAAGTGGTCAGCCCCAATCGAGCAAGATATTGTAGGACATCCAGAGTTCTTCAGCCATTTGCCTCCTTGTAGAGAAATCATGTTGACATTTTCCACAGGAGGTTTAGGCTGTCCTGGCATCTTGTCATTCTCCACTAGAGGAACAACAGCTGCCAGTTGAGCCAAGTGAGTTTCCAACATCTTGTTGAAACTCAATTGATTCTTGAAGGCTAAGGATTGTCCTTCGACTTTGGCATTAATGCTCTCTAGGGTCTTTTCATTAGCCGACAATTTCATGGATAGAGTATCATTGATCTTAACCTAGCTAATGGCAAGTTCTCTCAAGTTGGGTTGATTTCCATTATTGTCATTGTTGTTGTACCCTCCTTGAAAGAATGGGCATGGTTGGCCCCACCCTTTACCTCCTGGAGGATAGCCATTGTTGTTTCAATTGTTGGCTACATAGAGGGCATCCTTAAGGGTTTCTAGGCAGTCATTGCCCAAATGGCTCGTGTTGCCACAGACTTCACAAGTGATGTGACAGTCTAAGGCATAGGCATTACCACATACCTCACCATTGCCTTGTCCATCAATATTCTTTATAAGGAGGTCCAATTTGGCAGTGATCATGTCCACCTCCTTCAAGGTGTGCATGCCTTGCTGGCGGGTATGGAGAAACTCGTCGCTCCAACCAATATTTGACATGATCTTCTCAATCAAATCTTTAGCTTTGGGCACCGTCAATGAGAAGAAGGCACCTTGTAACACACTCATTTTTATGCATAATTCATTGCATACATCCTCATACATGTTTAATGTAAAACAATCTTAAAAGGAACAAGATTAAAATGAATTTAGGCTTAATCAGGGATTTAAGTCTGTCAGGGTACGGACTTGTCCAGCTAGGAATCCAGACTAGTCCGGTGTCCCTATTCTTTTTCAGAAAATTCAGTTGCTTCAGAACCGAACTTGCCCGACACATTGCACGGACTAGTCCGTTTGTGTCTCTAATGTTTCTTCGAACTTGTCCGATTCCCAGCGGATTAGTCTGATCTCGTCCAAATTTCTATTCGGACTAGTTTTTCTATCCACCCCGGACTTGTCTGGGCAAGTGTACTAAATTGGTCCGAAATAGTTTATGTTCCAAAACGAACTTGTCCGGCCAGGAATCGAGACTAGTCTGGCCTACTGAATTCAACTCGGATTCTAATATTCTTCCACAATTGGTCATTGGGTAATTGCCTTAATTGGGCCCAAGAACTTTGTGCCCAACCTCAGAGGAGACCAAGTGGACCCCACCTCAGCCCCTACACGTATACACTTGGAATTCAAACCAAAACCTTACCTCTCCACCCCTATATAAACAACCCAATACCCTCACCTTTCCAACCTTTGAGAAAAACCCTTGCTGCCACATTTGCCTTGTCGCCGACGTCAAGAACAAGTCCAGAAGCAAGCAGAAGGAGGAAAAGAGGGAGAAGGATCAATCAAGATCAATCTTCATCAACTTTTCGACAATTGACATTCTTCATCAACAAATCTTCATCATCATCTTCATCAAGCCCTAATTGACAAGATCCAAGTGTTGCACCCAATTCTTGATCTTTGGATCTCAAAACACGTGGTACACCCTCTACATCCAAGTTTCTACGTCAATTCAACCCCAATTCTCACTGATCAAAAAAACTATAATTTGCAGTTTAGTATAGGGCGGACTAGTCCGGCCCCTATACCGGACTTGTCCGGTGTATGAATCTGGTTCAAGCTGAATTAAATCCAAATTGACTCAAATCAATTCTGAACTTGTTCAAACTTGTTAGAAACCATTGTAACTAGTTGGAAAACATTAATAGAAACTCATTAACGAGTTTTACTGCACAATTGCATTAATCGTGCATATCGCGGCATATTGAGTAATATGAGCATTTATTCATTGTAATGTTTGTTTTGCATGTTTGTCGCGCGGAAATAAGGCCTCGCTGTAGAGAGTGCTTTCAAGGACCTGCATAACCAGAACTTCAAAGCTTTCAATCCAAACCAAGCTTAGGAGCAAGGTAAGTGTCCTTGATCATTTTGATCTAGGTTTTTAAATGTTTTGTTTGCAAAACTGCATGCTTGTGTTGATTGATGGGAAAACCCAATTGTAGAAGTTTACTAGTCTTGTATGACCACCCTTGTTGCTTGAACACTATGTAGAGAGTCAGGGTATTTTTACACTTTTGCTTCGCTATACTCAATTGGGTTGGGAAACAATCATATTACTTAATTATGAACTATTGTACACTTTAATGATGAGAATTGATAATAATGACCTTTTAGCAACATGGTGCCTAGGTATCTAAGCAAGTCAATTCTATGGGATGGGTTGGACTGTTTCAGTGGTTTTGCTTGCTTTAGATCTAAGGACCGGTTCGTGGAGCGACCACTAGGATTTATAGTGCCACCACAGGGCCAAGTATGGGTGTGGCTTTGCTGAATAATTACTGTTTTGCCAGTACTATTTAGACCATTAAGAATGCTCGGGGAAGGTAGTCGGATGGGTTTGTAGAGATCGGTGGGACTACCCAGGGATCCGAATGGCTCAAGAGGGGGCCCTTGGTTGGATTGGCTCAGTTGGAGACATCACCACTGGTGAAACCTCAGTGGGGTCTAAATATGGTAGTAGTCACTTTGTAAAGGCTATTTTGTGATCTCTTGGCCACACACCTAAGAAAGTGTGAGACGGCATAATTGAGATTCCATCGTCATCGAAAGGTCATGAAATCATGAACTTGTGGGTAAAGTGGTACAACCTCTGCAGACTGTGTTTCAAACTATCATTATAGTCGTGCTCCCGGACATGAGCAACCTAGACTCTCACATGATTAGAATTTCGACTTTAACATGGTTTAATGGCTGGTATTGAATTGGGAATTGGTATTGGTTAATTAATTAGTTTTGGTATATGGAATTGATGAAAATGGGACATATGAGCAGTTATGAGTTGGACATGAATTATTATTTTTGGTATTAGTTATTTAAGTTGAAATTGATGATATTTGAGTTATTTTAGGAAGGACCTCACTTAATGATCATTTTATTGCACTTTCAACTGTTTTGAATGTACTTTTATGCAATTAGACATTTTATTGTCATTCTTTGTTTAAGCTACATGTCATACTTTCTCACACTTCTTGAGTACGACATGTGCTCACCCTTGCTATTCCCCCAACAAATTCAGACGCGTGCGATAATGTGGAGTACCAGAAGGTATTTGAGAAGTTCTAGGTGTGCGTGTTGCCGTCAAGCTTGCCTGTGGAGTTTGGAATCATAGTGTTTAGTGTTTTCCGTTGTAGTTGTTTAGAGATTGTATTCAAGACTATTTGGATTTGTAATAAGGTACTATTATAAGTGTTATTATTCATGACATGGTTATAATTTGTTTATCGTTTGTGAATCACTTGTGTATGTGTGTTGAACATCTTGGGCACACATATGCATTTAGCTTGGTTCATTTTCAGAACCAGGTGTCACAAATTGGTATCAGAGCCGTGTTTGACCGTAGGACGCGTGCGTAGTTAGAATGGACACCACAAATCACTTAGGACTTCTTTCCTATTCAAAACTAGCCTGTTCTGCACTATTTTGCCTTCCACTAGCTATATAGTGTGGAAAATTTTATGTTTTTTGTTGTTGCTGCAATTTTTGCCACTTTTTCATCTTTTTGAGCAAATGCGCATCCTCTCACCTTATTTTATGGCTATTGCGCTGAAACTGGAATTTTCCACTTCTTCCCCATTGTTGCCATGTCTTTTCTTGTCTCTTTTTGTTGAAATAGAACATGCTTCCCAACTTGCACCGACCATCACTTCACACACCGATGACCCATCCTTAGACCATCCATGTAGATCGTTAGTGCTCGCTTGGATTTGGTGCGCTGATTGTATGATTGCTTGTTTGTGTGCTTGGTGTGCATTGTGGAGACGCCTAGCGTTTCGTCCACATCTGCACGTAGTAGAGAGATGTGGGATCATTGTCCACATCTTCTAATAGGGTTATTAGTATTAATAAAGGAGTTATTTAGTTACATATACCTTGATGCATATAGTTGGGGTGTTTCTTTCAAATTCTAAATTCTTCCGTATATACTATTCTTTCACCAACAGATGTCGAGGACCCGCGACCAAAGGAATGCAAATGGTGAGGAGGAGAACAATGAAGCACCCCAGAACAACCAGGGACCTACCCAAGGAGCTATCAACCTTGAGCAACTATTGGCTATGCAGAACCAGCTCATGCAGACCATGATACAGACCATGGGACAGCTGCAAGCTGGCAACAACAATCAACCTCACATGATACCACCACCACCACCCCCGCCACCCCACAATCATTTGGGAGAGTTCATGAGGATCAGGCCGCCTACCTTTGCTCAAGACACAAATCCTATGGAAGCTAATGACTGGCTGAAGTCTGTTAAGATGAAACTTGCTATTGTTCAGTGCAGCGACAGAGAGAAGGTTCTTTTTGCCTCACACCGGTTGGTTGGAGCTGTTGCAGATTGGTGGGAATCTCTATGCAATGCCCATGAAAATCAAGAGAGAATCACTTGGACTGAATTCAAGGAGAAGTTCCGCTCTCACTATGTGCTAGAGGGAGTTATGATACTGACAAGACAAGAGTTTGAAAACCTCAGGCAAGGAAGGATGAGTGTGAGTGAATACCTCAATAGATTCACTCATCTGTCTCGATATGCTCCAGAGGATATCAGCACTGATAGCAGAAAGCAATATCTGTTCATGAGGGGTCTCAACAATGAAATTCAAGTTCAGGTACTCAGTGCTGATTATGCAAATTTCCAGAAGCTGGTTGACAAGGCCATTGTGGTTGAGAACAAGATTCATGAGATGGAGTTGGATCACAAGAGGAAGATGCCATATCATGGACAGCCACAAGGAAGCAATGTTCGTCCTCGCTATGCATCACATGCTGCACCATATTACAACCTGTCTGTTGCTGCATATCGCCCTGCTTATCCACTGCGACCACAATAGCCAATGCAGCAACGCCCGCCCATGCAAGCACCTCGCTTACCTATGCAGCCTGCGCCATGCCCAAATATGCCTGTCTATGCTCAGAATCAGCCTCGCCCTAACTTTTTTGGCGCCACTGGTGGAAAGACCTGCTATGCTTGTGGTCAAATGGGACACTTTGCAAATCAATGCCCAAGGTCAGGACAGGGTCAGATGAACAAAGTTCCAAGGTAGAATCCAATTCCCAATGGAGGAGCAACTCAAGGCAACCGAGGACCAAAGAATTTTGCTCGTGGCAAGGTGAATCATGTATCTACAGAAGAGGCTCAGCAAGCTCAAGATGTTGTGATTGGTATGTTTCTTGCAAACTCCAACCATGCGACTATATTATTTGATTCTGGAGCATCTCATTCATTCATCTTATCAAAGTATGTTGCAAAGCATAGCATGCCTATATCGTACCTGAAGTATAGCATGTTGGTTAAATCTCCTGGAGGGGAGATGAGGATGAATATAGTTTGTCCAAAAGTAAGTATTTCCATAAGGGGGGGTAGATTTCTTCGCCAACCTTATAATCTTGAATTCGCAAGGCTTGGACGTCATACTTGGATGGATTGGTTAAGGAAGCATAACGGAGTAATTCAGTGTGCCACTCGGACAGTGCGATTGACAAATGAGGAAGGAGTTAGTGTGGAATTCAAGGCAGTTCAGCCGACAACCGAGAAAGCAATGGTAAATCACGCAGAAGGAGTAACCTTGGAGGAAAATACGATTGTCCGTGAGTATACAGATGTGTTTTCTGAGGAATTGCCAGGTATGGCATCTGATCGTGACATCGAGTTCATCATTGATTTAATACCTGGAACTGCACCTATAGTAAAGAGGCCATATAGGATGTCTCCTAAGGAATTAGCAGAGCTCAAGAAACAGATCAAGAGCAGTTAGAGAAGGGTTTTATACGCCCAAGTTCGTTGCCATGGGGAGCCCCAGTGCTTTTTGTAGATAAGAAAGATGGATCCCAAAGAATGTGTGTGGATTACCAGTCTCTCAACGAGGTGACGATCAAGAATAAGTATATGCTGCCACGCATAGAGGATCTGTACGACCAGATGAAGGGAGCCAGAATATTCTCTAAGATTGATCTTCGGTCGGGATATTTCCAAATGAATATTAGACCATTAGACATACCTAGGACAGCTATCAGGACACAATATGGATCCTATGAGTATACGGTCATGTCATTTGGATTCACTAATGCACCTGCATACTTCATGTATCTCATGAACAAGGTATTCATGGAGTATTTGGATAAGTTTGTGGTAGTTTTCATTGATGACATCATGATCTACTCGAAAAATGAAGAGGAGCACGAAGAGCATTTAAGGCTGACGTTGCAAAAATTGTGAGAGCACTAGTTGTATGTCAGGTTCAATAAGTGTCAATTCTGGTTGAGGGAGATATCATTCTTAGGCCATGTTATATCTGGAGGAGGAGTGTCAGTTGACCCGGAAAAAGTTAGAGATGTGCTAAAGTGGAAACTGCAGCGGAATGTGAAGGAAATAAGGAGTTTTCTTGGAATGATAGGATACTACCGTCGGTTCATCAAGGACTTTTCCAAGATCATGAAACCCATGACTGAACTGTTAATGAAGGAAAAACCTTTCAAGTGGACTCAAGCTTGTCAAGACAGTTTTGAGGAGCTAATGAAAAGATTGACAACTGCACATGTATCGGTATTGCCAGATGTGATCAATAGCTTTGATATCTATTGTGACACTTCAAGACAAGGACTTGGCTGTGTATTGATGCAAGAAGGCCGAGTACCCTATATAAACAACCCAATACCCTCACCTTTCCAACCTTTGAGAAAAACTCTTGCTTCCACTTTTGCCTTGTTGCCTACGTCAAGAACAATTCCAGAAGCAAGGAGAAGGAGGAGAAGAGGGAGAAGGATCAATCAAGATCAATCTTCATCAACTTTTCAACAATTGACACTCTTCATCAACAAATCTTCATCAAGCCCTAATCGACAAGATCCAAGTGTTGCACCCAATTCTTTATCTTTGGATCTCTAAACACGTGGTACACCCTCTACATCCAAGTTTCTACGTCAATTCAACCTCAATTATCGCTGATCAGAAAAACCCTAATTTGCAGTTCAGTATAGGGCGGACTAGTTCGGCCCCTATACCGGACTTGTCCGGTGTCTGAATCTGGTTTAGGGTGAATTAAATCAAAATTGACTCAAATCAATTCCAAACTTGTTAGAAACCATTGTAACTAGTTAGAAAACATTAATAGCAACTCATTAATTAGTTTTACTTCACAATTGCATTAATCGTGCATATCATGGCGTATTGAATAATATATGAGCATTTATTGATTATAATGTTTGTTTTGCATGTTTGTCGCGTGGAATAGAAGGTATCGCTATAGAGAGTGCTTTTGAGAACCTACAGAACCAGAACTTCGAAGCTTTCGATCCAAACCAAGCTCAGGAGCAAGGCAAGTGTCCTCGATCATTCTAATCTAGGTTTTTAAATGTTTTGTTTGCAAAACTGCATGCTTGTGTCAATTGATGGGAAAACCAATTGTAGGAGTTTACTAGTATTGTATGACCACCCTGGTCGCTTGAACACTATGTATAGAGCCAGGAAGGGTATTTTTACACTTTTGCTTTGCTATACTCAATTGGGTTGGGAAACAATCATATTACTTAATTATGAACTATTGAACACTTTAATGATGAGAATTGATAATAATGACCTTTTAGCAACATGGTGCCTAGGTATCTAAGCAAGTCGGTTATGTGGGATGGGTTGGATTGTTTAGGTAGTTTTGATTGTTTAGATCTAAGGACCAGTTCGTGGAGCGACCATCCAGGATTTACAGTGCCACCACAAGGCCGAGTATGGGTGCGGATTAGCTGACTAATTAGTGTTTTGCCAGTACTATTTAGACCTTTAAGAATGCTCGGGGAAGGGGTAGTCGGATGGGTTTGTAGAGATTGGTGGGACTACCCTGGGATCCGAATGGCTCAAGAGGGGGCCCTTGGTTGGATGGGCTCTGTTGCAGACATCACCACCTGTGAAACCTCAATGGGGTCTAAATATGCTAGTAATCACTTTGTAAAGGCTATTTTTTGATCTCTTGGCCACACACCTAAGGAAGTGTGACATGGCATAATTGAGATTCTATAGTCATCGAAAGGTGATGAAATCACGAACTTGTGGGTAAAGTGGTACAATCTCTGCAGAGTGTGTTTAAAACTATCATGATGGTCATGCTCACGGACATGAGCAACCTGGACCCTCAAATGATTAGAATTTGGACTTTAAGATGGTTTAATGGCTGGTATAGAATTGGGAATTTGAATTGGTTAATTAATTGGTTTTGGTATATGGAATTGATGAAAATGGGACATATGAGCAGTTATGAGTTGGAAAAGGATTATTATTTCTGGTATTGGTTATTTAAGTTGAAATTGATGATATTTGGGTTATTTTGAGAAGGACCTCATTTAATGATCATATTATTGCATTTTTAGTTGTTTTGAATGTACTTTTATGCAATTAGCCATTTTATTATCATTCCTTGTTTAAGCTACATGTCATACTTTCTAACACTTGCTGAGTACGACATGTGCTCACCCTTCTATTCCCCCAAAAAATTCAGACGCAGGCGATAATATGGAATACCAGGAGGTATTTGAGGAGTTTTAGGCGCGCGTGTTACCGTCAAGCTTGCCTGTGGAGTTTGGAGTCATAGTGTTTAGTGTTTTCCGCTGTGGTTGTTTATAGCTTGTATTCGAGACTATTCGGATTTGTAATAAGGTACTATTATTAGTGTTATTATTTGAGACATGGTTATAATTTGTTTATCATTTGTGAATCACTTGTGTATGTGTGTTAAACATCCTGTCACACATATGCATTACGCTTGGTTCATTTTTGGAACCGGGTGTCACACACCTCCAGCATCAGCATCAACATGGTCACAGCCGGAAGGAATCAGCCCGTTGTAGAAGTTTTGGATAATTAGCCAATCGTCCATCCCATGGTGGGGACAGGCTAGGATATACTCCTGAAGCCTTTCCCAAGCCTCGAGAATAGACTCCTTGGTATCTTGCTGGAAGCTAGAGATTCTCCCACGTAGGGCATTGGTCTTGTCGTAGAAAACTTCTCCCAAGTGTCTACAGCACTTCAGTTCACGTAGAACCGCTGTTTCACTCTCCCAAAAAGATAGAACGGAAACAGCCTAAGACGGACACCATCAGGATATTCGTCCTTGATCTTAAAAGTGCTACAGATCTCAAGGAATTGTTGCAGGTGAGCACTTGCATCCTCGTTAGCCTTCCCACAAAATGGAATGGCTTGCACCATAGTGATTAGGCCAATCTTGATTTCAATGTTCACGTCTCCCGTGTTAACTGTGGGCCCAACTGGCACATTGTTAGCAGAGGGAGTCGAAAACTCACAAAGGGTCTTCTGGGCCATTGACGTTTCGGTTGTTGGTGCAGTTGCACTGGCTTACTTTGCCGCACGATGCTTTTGAGGAGTAACGACATGAGGTCGATCTCTCAGAAGGGATTTGAGATCTTCAACAAAGTTTTCTAGCAAGCAGAAACCAGACATACACTACCCTATTTTCACATAAATGCAAAAAAACAAAGAAGGGTTACCCTACTAAAACCTACAAGGGTCCTATCCTATTCGCTCAATCATGCAATACTTTTGTTGCCTTCCTCGGCAATGACGCCAGAAATGCTTGTTGATATTTCCTACGCACTACTAACAATTCATACCTAGCAGGGGTGATAGAAATGCTTGTGTATAGTTTTTAGATTAAAGATGCAAGTCCGCAAGTGCACGCAATCTATCGATGTAGCATTTCGCTTTTAAAGTATTCCCATAGGTTGTTGTCGGTACCCTGCGTACCGGGTACCCCCTGACACCTCAAGCAAAGTCGAGGAGTTCCTATGTCCAAGTGGCAGATGTACGAAGGGGATACGCATCCCGCGTAGCCGGACCTACCTCCCCCCTTAGGGTAGATCTGGTAGAGCCACGTGTCTAGAAGAGTCGGACCTGCCTCCCTCGTTAGGATAGCTCCGGGGTTGCCATGTGTCCTGCAGAGCCGGACCTACCTCCCTCCTTAGGGAATCTACAACACTGTCATGTGTCCTGCAGCACCGCACCTATCCCTCAGTAGAGGGAAGCTCCGAAGCTTCCATGTGTCAATGCTTGGACCTACATCAGCAACGAGAGGACAGCGGAATCTCCAATGGCGCGGACATTCAAGGGCTATCAATTAGTCATTACAGGACTTGGTTAACGCGTCATTAATGCCATATTAATGATGCACGATCAGGGGAATATCAAGACTCGTAATGCTGCTATTAAGGCACGTTATGACACAATTAACCCCTCATTACACTATGGATTGTGTACAGGATAGTTAATACAGTCGAGTCCACTTGTCGGGTCGGGCTTTAACTGTAACAGTCAGTCCTTAGCATATAAAAGGGTTGCGCTGCACGGTAGAAAGCAGGCAACCTTATATGCACACAAGCTCATACTCGCTCATACAATCAACACACACCCCTTGGAGTATGGTATTATTCTCAGGCGGCCCGAACCACGTAAATCTCTTATGTCACGATCTTGTGCTTGATTTTGCTTTGCACCCCAGTTAGTTCCGAACCTCCGCAGACTACTCCTTAGTAGAACCGGGGGAAGTGTCCTAGTGCACACTTCGACATTTGGCACGCCAGGTAGGGGGGCGGCTTTCAAGATTCAAGGTGGTGAATTCCGTTGCCGCTTCATCCAACAGGCCGACTATGCAGCCTACTGGACGAAATCTCTCCAATGTGCAGCAGCCAGCCAACATTGTGATTCCAAAGGGTGTCGTTCCACCACCACATCCACCATCTCAGCAGGATGGTGTATTTGTGTCGGTCTCTGCATCGACAAACAACCCTGAGAACACGTTGAATGCAGTGTGAACTCTGCTTCAGCGTCCTCCAGTGCAAGGAGCTCCTCTGAGAGTGATGGAACAATGTGCGTAGATGTAGAGCTTTTGGTTGTAGCCACATCCAATGCAATCAACAATCAAGGTTCGCCCCATGTTGGGTAGGCACCTTCAAGGAACAAGACCTTGTCTAATAGAGTTGGTCCTCAGGCGCCACAGCACACGAGACGTGTGCCCTCCGAGCAAGTGACGTCACTGCCCTCCGGGGCTCGCCGCACTCATACGGCATTGAGGCTCCCGACGCAAGACCTCCGGTCTAAGCTCGACCCCCGTTACATGAGGCAGGACAGTCGCGTACACATCGAGCGCGCTTGCGAGAGGCGAGTTGCTCGCGAAAACCCTTCTCCCCTGGGAGTGGGGGAAGGATGTTCAGCTCTGTCCATGCATCTTTGCATGGTCGAGTGGTCACCTAAGTTCCAGCCTCATTTGCCAAAGAAATACGACGGGACAGTCAACCCCGTCGAGTTTCTTCAGATTTACTCCACTGCCATCCTCGTAGCTAGAGGCAATGAGGCCATGATGGCCAACTACTTCCCATGGCTCTAACCAGAACCGCAAGGTCCTGGTTCATGAGTCTACCTCCATACTCTAGCTACAGTTGGGAGAAGCTATGTTGCCATTTCACCGCCAACTTTGGGAGCTCCTACACCCGGCCATGCACAGAGCTAGACTTGTTTGACGTACAACAGAAATCGGGAGAGTCGCTGCGATCGTTCATCCAGCGGTTTTCTCAGGTACGGAACACCATCCCTTCAATCTTGAATGCTTCTGTCGTCGTTGCATTCTGATAGGGGGCTCGAGATAAGAAGATGTTGGAGAAGCTGGCAACCAAAAACGTCAGTAGCGTCACGGAGCTCTCCAGCCTAGCAGATAAATGCACCAGAGTTGCGGAGGGCCGTGAAATGCACTCCAAACCAGCTGCGGGGGTTGCTAAATCTTCCTCCAAAGCTGAAGTTGCTACCTCCGGTAGTGGAAGAAAGAAGAATAAGTCAAGTGGCAAGAAGAAGTCACTGACCGAAAAACCAACCGATGTTGCTGCTGCAGCACCTGGTGGCCGGGGGCCATGCCCCGAAAAGCGACCTCTACCATCATCTGATGATGGCGACGGTGAAAAGATGTGGTGTCCGATTCACAAATCGACAACCCACAATCTTGAAGACTGTCATGAGGTCAAAAGGCATGTTGAACGCAGCAACGAGCGTCAAGAAGAACCTCCTTTCCGACAACGAGAAGGAAAGCAAAAAGTCAGTAAAGCTCCATCTGATCAGGAGCTAGGCTTCCAATACACCAAGAAGGCGTTAAAGGCGGTCTACAACACTGTTGATAACGACTCTGATACCTCTGACAATGAGCGCCGGAAGACTCTCCATATGATATATGGAGGGTCTTGGGATATCACCTCTCGGCGCATCCTGAAGACCATGCATCGGAAGATGGCTGTTCCAGCCCCTACTACCAAGGCAGAGCCACATCGGAAGTGGATGGGCACTGCCATCACCTTTGATGCTTCGAACTGCCTCAAGAACATGATCGGAGCTGGTCAGTTACCCTTGATGGTCTCTCCAACTATCAATAACATCCAGCTCTATCATGTCTTGGTGGATGGAGGTGCGGCGCTCAACCTCCTCAGCTTTGCAGCTTTCGTGAAGCTCGAGCTCAACATCTCGGACCTCCGCCCCTCACGTCCCTTCTCCGGAGTAGGTCCAGGAGCCATCACTCCTCTCGGATTAGTTACTCTTCCGGTGACCTTTGGGACTCGGGACAATTATCGGTCTGAGAAGCTGGTATTTGATGTGGCACACATCAGCCTTCCTTTCAACGCAATCCTAGATAGGCCAGCCCCTTACAGGTTCATGGCCATAGCTCATTACAGCTACCTGGTGTTGAAGATGACAACTTCGACAGGCATCCTCCGGATCCGAGGGGATCGCAATGCTGGAGTAACTGCGCTGGAAGAACCTCATGCGCTTGCTACAGTGCAAGAAGAAGGGTCTGGCAAGGAGCAAGCTGCTCAATCTCCGAGCTCATGTCAGCTTTGCTCATCTTCTGCAGCTCGTGTGCAACCAAGTGGTGACACCGACATACCTGTCAAAGTCGTCCAAATTTATTCTGATGCCAATCAGGCTACCCGTATATCGGGGGGTCTGACTAACAAATAGGAACTCGCGCTCGTCACTTTCCTCCGGGAAAATGTTGATGTGTTTTCATGGAAACCATCACAAATGTTTGGGATCCCCAGGGAGGTGATCGAGCATCATATGAAGATATACCCCAATGCACGTCCCATACAACAGAAGCCCCGGAAGCAATCCGTTGAGCGGCAGAACTTCATCGGACAAGAGGTCAAGAAGCTACTCTACACAAGATTCATCCGGTAGGTTCATCATCCACGATGGCTGGCAAACCCAATCATTGTGCCCAAGGCTAGAAGAAAGCTTCGGATGTGCATCGACTACACCACACTCAATAAGGCATGTCCAAAAGACCCATTTCCACTATCTAGAATAGATTAGATAGTGGATTCTACCTCCGGGTGTCCGTTACTATGTTTCTTAGATGCCTATTCTGGTTATCACCAAATTCCAATGTCTAAGGAAGATGAAGAGCATACTGCCTTCATTACAGTATGGGTCGTACTGTTACACAGCTATGCCTTTTGGTTGAAAAAATGTTGCCTCAACTTTTGTGCGAGCCATGCATAAAACCTTTGGGGAGCTGATTAGGGACCTTGTGGAAGTCTACGTCGATGATATTGTCGTCAAGGTGAAGAACCAAGACTCACTCCTAGAAAATCTCCAAGCTGTCTTTGACAAGCTACGCCTGACGCGCATGAAGCTCAACCTAGACAAGTGTGTCTTTGGGGTTAGCTTCAGGAAGCTCCTTGCTTTCTTGGTGACTCACCGAGGAATTGAGGCAAATTCGACCAAGATTAAAGCCATTGAAGAGATGCAGCCTCCAGCCCGTATCAAGGACGCTCAGAAGCTATCTTGATGTCTAGCTTCGCTCAGCCAATTCATCTCAAGGATGGCATAGTGGGCACTACCCTTCTTCAAGTTGTTGAGGAAGTCTGGACCATTCCATTGGTCTGAAGAAGCAAAGAAGGCATTCCAGGAGCTCAAGCAACTCCTCACGACACTACCAATCATGGTAGCTCTGAAGCCTGATGAGCCTCTTCTGCTTTACATCGCTGCAATTATGGAGGTTGTCAGCATGGTTCTAGTCGCGAAGATACCAGAAAAATCTTCAAATCAGGAGCCTAGACCCCTCTGGGAGGGTCTGAAGCTACCTGAAGGCGAGTTTGGGTCGCAGCCCCTAGGCATGGATCCTAAAGGCAAGGTGCCTGTGCATCGACCTCCCTCATCCGAGGGAGTTTCTACTCAAGAAGAAGGAGAAGGTTAGGACCCCTCAGGGAGGGTTTGGGTTGATCAAGAAGAAGCTTTGGACCCCTCTAAGAGGGTCCGAACTGTCCAACTGCTGGTGTACTTCATCAGCGAAGTATCGCACGATGCCAAGACTTGATATATTGAGGTACATAAGCTGTTGTACACAATGCTTATTGCCTCAAGGAAGCTTCGTCACTAATTCCAAGCCCACAAGATTTTAGTGGTAACTTCTTATCCACTGCGAGCTATTTTACATAATCCCAATTCAATGGGAAATATCGCCAAGTGGGCAGCGGAGTTGGCAGAATTCGACCTCAAATTCCTGCCTCAACATGCGATCAAGAGTCAGGCGCTAGCTGACTTCATGGCGGAGTGGGCACCTTCTTCATCAACCCCAGGAGGACCTGATGAGTAGAAGCTAGAACCTAAGGTCCCGGTCTTCACCGAGCCTCACTAGACTCTCTACTTCGACGGCTCCATGTAGAAGCAAGGGGTCGGAGCTGGAATACTCCTCCTCGCTCCGACTGGGGAGAAGGTCAAGTACATGGTGCGCCTCAACTTCAAGGCAACCAACAACATGGCGAAATACGAAGCTCTCATCTTCAGACTCAAGGTGGCGCTATCATATGGCGTCCGGCAGCTTCTGGTGAAGGGTGATTCACATCTCATCATCAAGCAAGTCAAAGGTGAATGCAGTTCCAAAAACCCCCAACTTGGTGCTTATTTACTTGAAGTCCAGAAGCTGCATAAGGACTTTCATGTCCTCGATATCCATCATGTCTAGCGTCTCAACAATGTTGAAGCCGACGACCTCTCGACGAAGGCTTCAACTGAGCCTCAAGCTCCCGACGAAGTTTTTGTCAGAAGATTTTCTCACATGCTGCTCTGTATGCTGAACTGAGAGATGAGGGTGAGACCAACACCCCAAAGCTGGCGGTCCCAGTGGCCCTGTTACCATGGCGTCCACCAAGGATCGTAGGCGCCACAGGAAGCACCAAGCAACCAAGTGCACAAGATCCAGAATCTCAAGTGAGCTCTGATGCATGAATCTCGAAGGTCCAGAGCTACTTGAAAGAAAACATCCTTCCTGAAGACGTTGTATTCGCTGAGCGAATTGTCAGATTGGCTAAAAGATACATGTTGGTAGAAGGCGATCTCTACCGATGTGGTGCCAACAGCATTCTAATGCGGTGCACTTCTCAGGAAGAAGGTCGCGGGCTCCTCGTGGAGATCCATGGAGGTGAGTGCAGGAACCACTCGTATTCTTGCATGTTGGTTGGTAAGGCCTTTTGGCATGGCTTTTATTGGCCTACAGCACTCTAGGATGCAGACGAGTTGGTCAAGAAGTGCAAAGTGTGCCTGTTTCACGCGAAGCAAATCTACACACCAACTCAGTCACTTCAGATGATATCTCCCACATGGCCTATTGCTGTGTAGGGGATGGACATTTTGGGACCTTTCCCAAAAGCCATTGGAGGTTATCGGTTCTTGTATGTCGCCATCGACAAGTTCACGAAGTGGCTGGAAGCTACTCCAGTTGTGACTATCAACAAGCAATCAGCCATCAAGTTTTTGAAGTCCATTGTCTGTAGATTCGGAGTTCCGAATAGAGTAATCATAGACAACGGAACCCAATTCACAAGTGCAGCAGTCCAAGAGTACTGCGAAGACCTCGGCATACAAGTTAGCTACGCCTCAGTAGCACAACTAGCAAGTAATATCCAAGCCAAGAGAGCAAATGCAGAGATACTCAAGGGACAAAATATGCGCACTTAGCGCATGGAGAAGCATGGCACCAACCAGATAGAGGAGCTCCTGTGTGCTTTGTGGGCAAGCTAGACAACACCCAGTCGGGCTACGGGAGAGACACATTTATTCCTAGTGTACGGAGCTGAAGCTAGCTTTGGTTAGCTCCGGCGCTAGGTCCTGCTAGCTTCGGTAAGTTCCGACACTAGATCCTGTTAGTTTCAGTAAGCTCCGGTTCAAGGTCCGATTAGCTTTGGCAAGGTTTGGAGTTTGATCGCAGTGGTTCTACTTTTAATTTGCAATGTTTTGAACTTTCTTTTTGGATTATGGAAAGTTTTCTTAGTTTTATTTTACTAAGTTTTTGGTGTGTTTTGGTTGTTATGGTTGATATCTTTTTGCTAAGGTTTGCAACATATTTATTTGAGGTGCTCACGTAAGGTGTTGTGGTTATCAGAACTAACGAGGGTCAAATCAAGGACTTGTGCTCGAAAATATTGGTTGTTTATTCATGTGCAGGTGTTGCTTGAGTTCAAGACATGGCTGGTGACAGGATCTATTGAACTAGTCTTAGGGAGAAGATGAGGTTCAACAACCAAGTTCAGGAGAAATTGTGGTTGAGTTGATCGGGAGGTTGCGCAGCATGTTTGAATCAAGAACAATGCATATGAAGGTATCATGGACATCGCTGGAAGATGTTTGCACGTGTGCAAGGAGTGCAAGGATGTGGCTACATCGTTCTGATGTGTGATGAAGAGATGTGGACATAAAAAAATGGTCGGAAAGGTCCAACCGACTAGGTAATAGACTCAGGTTGCGGCTGAGTCGTGTTTGACTCAAATATGGGAAGTTTTGAGTTGGTTATGATAGGAATTCGTGTGGTCCACGAATTTTAGTTGTTTAAGGAATGTGTGATACGTTCCTAAGGTGTTTGGAAGTCTTAAGATTGCTTCTATATGTGTATAGAAGAGTCTTAAGCAGTTATGGAAAGTTTCGATTCGTGAATTGAGTAGGATTAGAGTCCTAGTTAGTTTTGGGTTGGGCTAAGGGCTGGTTATATAAGAAAGTGAGGCCAGAGCTCGTGGTAGACGAATTTGGGGTTGTTCCTATTGTGTTTTAATCAATAAAATTCATAGTTGAAGGAACTTTTGTGCCTTGTTTGTCCGACTTGTTTTCTTCAAGTCTTTCTCGTTGAGTTTCTACATAGTACTACCTTGCTTCTTAGCGATCCGATTGACGTGATTCTTATTTGTTTGTCTTCACAACTTGATTTTATATCATCTGTGAAAATTTCACGATCATTGGATTTGTGGTTTATGATCTACACGAGTTTTTTTGCAGTGTTCCAGAACTGTTTTTCTCGGGTAGGACAGATTGATCTTTGTTCGATCTTTCAATTGTAACTTGAGTTTCTCTCAACAAATTTCCGTGATTCTTGTTGTGACGTCTTCATGAATTTATTCTCTACAATATATACTTGTTTTGTCACAATTGAACATGTTTAGATTAGTCGCACACACGGTTTCTTTAACAGATCAGTTTTCTGCCGGGGGGTGTTTTCATTGCTTCCGCTGAGAAGTTTTAATCTACCATTCACCCCCCCCCCTGGTAGATTTACATGTGCTCTTCGATCCTACAATTTGTATCAGATCCACGGTGCTCCAATATTTTAGATTTGCACGTGTTTTGACTAATCGACATGGAAAAATACTCGGAAAAACCTTGTGTGTTTGTTGGCATTGATTTTCAGGTTTGGAAGGCACGCATGGAAGCTTTTATACAGGCGCAAGGCTTCGCAATATGGGAAAATGTGTACAAGCCTTACATGTGCCACCAAACGATCAAGTCACGGCTACGAATTTATGAGATGTCGACAACAACAATAAGGCCCGGAACTTGATCATACAGGGACTAACTCAAAGCGACTTCGATCATGTTGCACACCTCCGATCGGCGTGCGATGTCTGGAGAGCACTCTGTGACTACCACGATGGATCCAACACAATCAAGGAGTTAAGACAAGATATGTTCAAAAAGGAATACATGCATTTCGAGATGCAACCCTGTGAGTCTATCGACGATCTCTTCGCTCGCTTTAACAAAATTCTCAGCAACTTGCATCGTGTCAACGTTAACTTTTCAGATGCTGAGAATGCTAGGCAGTTACTGAGTGCATTAGACATGTCAATCTGGGAGATTAAAGTTATATCCATTCGTGAATCTACTGTCATGAGTACACTTACTTTAGATGTGCTATATTCCAAGTTAAAAACTCATGAAATTGACAGAATATCACGTAAGAACCCTAACAAGTCTCTTGCTTTTGTTTATCAACGTGACATGTCTAGCTCCGGTCAATCTTCATCTTGTGGTACACTTGCTTTGTTGTCCTCTATAACCCTTGAACAGATTGAGGAGTTTCTAGAGGAGGAGCTAGAACTTCTCTCTAGTAGGTTCTCAAAAGCATTGCAAAATGTGAGAACTAGAAGGAGAAGAAGCTCCAGATCTCAACGATGCTTCGAATGTGGTAAGATAGGACACTTTTGTACAGATTGTCCTAACCTTTCAGGTCCTACTTCCCGGGAAGAAAAAAATCAAGGACGAAGCACTCCTCAACAAACGATAAGAAGAAGAAGAAGAAGGTCTTTACACGTCGCCAACTGGTGAACAGTTTTATCTCTGCACTCCAGGAACTTGGCTCAAGCGACATGGATATTGGAAGTGACGAAGATGAAGATGATTTGGAAAACTTGTACTTCATGGTAGGCAAGTCAAGATCAAGTATGGAGGAGGCAGAACACAATAGCGACAATGAAGAGGTAAGTCCTACTTGCGAAGAAATGTATGATGCTATTTCTCGTGCCACTGTTATTGTTAAGAAAAAGCACAAAAAGCAAAAAAAGCTTGCTGCAATTAATATTGGAAACTTAAAAGATGCTTCTTGTTCTACAATTTATTTGCATTGTTCTAGTTGTGATGATCTTGATAAGAAACTGCAAGATGATGTGAATGAGATTTCTTTTTTGAACAATGCTTTATGTGCTCATGAAGTTAAATATTGTTCTAATTGCAAATTAAAAGGAAAAACTTCATTTGAAAACTTCCTAGAATTGTTTAAGAAACTTGATGACATGAATAGGACACTAGAGCAATTTTGTATTGGGAACAAAAATCTAAACTTGCTACTGAATTCATCCAAATCTTGCAATGATAAAACTGGTTTAGGTTTTGATTCTCATGCTCATGCTAAAGCAAATCCACCTAAAATTGTAAAGTCATTAGGAAGTGGTTTGATTAAAACAGTTCCTAAACTAAAAAAAAGAGGTGGATTTTAAATCTGCAGGAGTGTTGTCACGTTCTAGTTCAAATAAACATATTGCATGCTCATCTATACATGAACACAAATTTAAATTTTATTGTACCTATTGTGGTAGAGATGGTCATATCATAGATTTTTGTTATAGACTAGTTAAACAACATAAACAGGAAAAAATGCAAGCTAGATCTTATAACTCTTATGCAAAATTTGCTGCATATACTAAATCGAATGTCAGGAACATGCATCCTGCTGTTATGAGTCAAAAACATTCAAAGTTTACCTCTGGACCTTCTGTTTTTGCCTCCGGTGCTACTAATTTTTGTGCTACACAAGTAACACCTTATAGGTCAGTAGTTAAGAACAAAAAATCTCAAACTTTGACTCATAAACCTGCTGTTTTATCTCAGCTTTCGCATGTTTTTACTAGATTCCTAATGCCTTTTGACTAACCCCAGTATTGAGTCATCGACGTATTATGCTTCTATGTAGGTTAAACGCTTGAGGAAGGAGAACATTTTGATTGTGAATTTAGGTTGCTCACACCACATGACCGGTAACAAAGAATGGTTATCCTCCCTCTCTTTTGTGTCACATGTAGAGAACGTTACTTTTGCCAATAATTCTTCAACTCCTATATTTGCTAAGGGTTCGATTAGAGTAAATGATCACTACACTTTGAAGGATGTGGAACTTGTTAAAAATTTGAAATACAACTTGCTTCCTGTTTGACAACTGCTAGATGAAGACAAATTATTTTCACTAAAAATTGCTGCAAAGTTGTAAATTCAAATAGTGAGCTTATTTTTAACATGTCTCGGTTTGGAAAAGTTTTTAAAGCTGATTTTCATATGTCTTTGTCGGTGGTTTGGATCCGGCAGATCTCCCGACACTACTAAAGTGTTCGAGGAGTTTGTGGTTCGGTGTGGGCACGCGGAAATTCAAGAAGGTGAATTAGAAATGACACAGGAGACACAGAGGTTTACGTGGTTCGGGCCGCCTGAGCGTAATACCCTACTCCACGGGTGTGTTGGTGTTGTATTAGCTGTATGAACTTGTGTTGAGCGTCTATGGCGCGTGTGTTGCCTCCCTGAACGTGTCATCGGCCTGTCCTTTTATAGTACAAGAGCAGGCCGTTACAAGTTAGCCTGGCCCGACATGTGGCCCCGGCGGTTACTAGTATTGATATTCATTCAACGCGTTTAATTGCCCTTAATGACCGGGTAATGGGCTTTGACAGCACCGTTACTGGTAATTAAGGTCATCCGACCGTGTGTCATTAATATGGTATAATGACACTTAATCGGGACTTGAAGTCCTTGATTCCCCTTTGAAGATCTGGAGCTGTTGTGGAGTCTTTCGGAGGTTAGAGGCTGAAGATCCGACGGTTGGACACGTGGTAGCTCCGGAGCGTACTGTGGGAAACAGGTAGCTCCGGAGCTACCTGACACGTGTCAGGTCCGGAGCTTCTCTCGGTCTGGGGTTAAGTCCGGAGGTGCCATTTCGGTACATGGCCCGGAGCTTCCCCCTTGTGGGCGGTAGCTCCAGTTTGATAGTACACGTGGTGACCCTGGGATTAACCATGTTGGAGAAGCAGGTCCGGTTATATCTGACATGTGGGCCTCTGAAGGTCTTCAAATCAAGTAGATGACTTTCCTTTGAGATCTTTGTAACCTCAAGGGGTGTACGATTTCCAGGGTACCGACGGTGGCCCCCTGGTCCCACCTCCAGGGAAGACCACTGGGGTGAAGTCATTCCGCCGGAGGTGGGTCCATCCTCGCGACTTTTGAACTGAGTCTTCAAAGGTCTTCGGATGTGCTTTTGGCGAGGGTTTAGAGTTAAATCCTCGCCGTGTGGCGTATCCTGCGTGCGGCAGATGAGATCTTTTGCGTGCGGATATCACGCAATTGAAGGGCGCCGGTTCCCGATACGAAAACCGTATCGGTTCTGCGCGCCTTGTCAGGCCGCCGCCTTCGGGCTTCCCGCCTCATGATGACAACCGTTCGCCTGGGTAAGAACCTCGTCTTGATCGTCGGGGTGGTCTCGGACCCTCTTGTCATCGGCTGGGTGGAATTTTTGAATGGTATCTTCGACTTCCTTGCGGTTTTCATCCAAGCATTGCGAGGGCTTACTTAAGAAGGAAAGTGCGCACTGTTGGGAGTTCTTTATGCCTCTCATCTGTTCTTGCGCTCAAACTCCCAACTTGTGCTTCACTTTTCCTCTCTTGCCTTGCTGTGCCGCGATGGAGTTAGGTCTCAACGAAAGCCGTTTGAAGACCGACGGTGACCTGAAGAAGGTCCGGACCCTCATGGGATGGTCCTCGGACTTCATCAACCGCTCGGTCCATGCTGGGGGAGAGCTCCCGTTTGAGAAGGAGCACGCGGGCGAAATGGTGTACTTCTCCTCGTACGCCATGGTGGGGTTGATCCCACCTTTTTCTTCCTTTTTCCTGATGCTGCTGGACTTTTATGGTCTGCAGCTATACCACCTTGGCCCTCACTCCATTCTCCTCGTGTCTATCTTTGTCCACTTCTGTGAAATGTGGGTGGGCATCCCCCCTGCACTGAACTCTTCCGGGCCTTCTTCACCGTCCACACCACCGGTAGGAGCAATGAGTACCTTGGCTTCTACTACTTCATGAAGCGCAAGAAGTGCCCATTCAAGTACCTCCGGTCGTTTCCCTCTGGGAAGTGGGATGACTAGAAGAAGGACTGGATAGTCATCCGGGTGGAGGAGCACGAGAGGCTGGAGCTGCCCGAAGGCCTCCCCAACATTGACACGATGATCTGGAGTGAAGCTCCGGTGCTGGCGGACGCCTTCAACCCTGTTCTGACCAGGATTCGCCAGTGTGTGGAGGGGGGATTAACCCCTCAAGCGGTGTTTTGTAACTTCCTGGTCAACAGGTGGGCACCACTGAAGAGGAGAGAAAAACTCGCTTGGGCCCTCAACAGCGTGATGGACGACGACCGGGTCGAGACCAGGCTGAAGTCCAACATGGTGGGGACAACCCTGGTGTTTCATCTCAAGAAGTTCCAGCACGGCATCGACGTCAAGGGTGACGATCTGACTCCGCCATCAGCTTTTCTTCCTCTGAACGTGGAAGTTGATTTCAGCAGGGAGCTCCGGCGGAAGATGCTCGTACTTGACAACCTTGGTGTCGTCGAGAGAAGATCAATCACCAGGGTGGTGATCCCTGGAGTGTCCGAAGGTGGTCCTGCCCCGAAGCCGAGGGTCGAAGTCGTCGGCAAGGGCAAGGAGCTGGCAGACGAACCCTTGAGCCGGAAGAGGAAGCTGCAGCATGCCGATGGAAGGTCCGTCAGGCCTGCCACCTCTGCATCGGCTCCTTCTCCTCGGAGGGGGAGGTCTTCTTCGACCGCGGCGATTGTACCCGCAGTGGGATCCTCCCGGGGAGTTAGCTCCGGGCATGCGACTCCAGCGCCGGGGCCGGTTGAGGCCTCCAGGTCCGGAAGTTCTTCCCGGTCGAGGGGAGCCTCGACCAGGGAAACGCCCATGGCTTCTACGAGTTCCGGGGGGCCTTCCGGAGCTCCCACGCCGGCTATGACCAGCCCAGAACGCCCGGGAAAGAGGTTCCGCGCAAGCTGGTGCGGAAGCCTCCCAAGGTAATTTTTAATATTTACCTTGGACAGTTGTTTTGTTGTAGTAATTGCTTTTTTAAGTTTCTTCATCCATCATCTGCAGCGTTCCCAAGAAGAGGAGTGAGGCTCCACCCTCAGCCACAGCAACTGAAGCTGTGAGGGCAGAAGATTCTGCTCTTGTCCCGGTGCCGCCCCAAGTGGTGGCTGAAGCTGCGACAGCTCTGGCGCTAGCTGTCGTGGTCATGGACCTCGACTCATCCCCAGAGACTCCAGTGGTAGCGCCGGACCGTGGGTGAGAAGATGCGCCAGCAGCACCTGTCCTGGAGGCTGAAGCTCCAGGTCCTAGTGCTGAGATGATGGAAGCTTTGGCTGTTGAGCCGGAGGAAGCAGTAATTCCGGTCTCAGGGCCGGAAATTGTCAAAGACCCGGCGGTTGAGCCGGAGGTGATTGAAACCCTGGCGTGCGCGCCGGAAGCTGAGGAAGTTCCGGCAGTTGGGCTGGCTACCTCTGAAGTACCGGCCGCAGAGTCGGTCATTGTTGGAGCTTCGGCCGCAGGGCCGGTCGATGCTGAAGATCTTCCGGCTCCCGAGCCGGTTGTTGAAGAGGCGTCGGAGCCCGAGCCCCCATCGGAGGAGGTGCCCAGACCGGAGCCAGCAGTGGCCCTTGCTCCAGAAGTGACGACGTTGGAGATACCCGTGGCCGAGCCGGAGTGCCCAAGCGAAGTCGCTGGCCCCCTTCCTGAGGGGGTGAACGAAGACCTAGCGGCGGGGCCTTCCTCGATGGCGACTGAGGCCATCCCGGAGGACGGCGCTAGTGCCATGGAGACTCAGGGGACCACTCTTGTGGAATGGAACCCAATTTTTGTATCTGAAAACCCGCTGGAACCAGTAGAGAAGACCCCAGCAGGTCCGGAACCTATCCCGTTGTCGCTGTCTATTGACAACGCATGTTCCAATCTGCGTCAAGTCCAACTGGCCTTCTTCCACGACAGCAAGGCTCTTGAAGAGGAGCACCAAACCCTTAGGCGGTGGCGTAACCGGCTCTACTTCGAGACCAAGCTGGCGCAGTCGAGGCTAGCGGTTGACAAAGAGTGGATCAAGCGGGAGAAGATCCGCCTGGAGTACTGGGGCAAGTTACTGGATGACAGGGAGAGTATGACTCGTGCCCTCGACACTCAATCCCGGGAAATCTACGAGTAGACCAAAGCAGCTAACAGTGCGGCCGATGAACGCCAAGAAAGGCTTGAGGCTATTAACACTACACTCATCAAGCGCCGGGAGGCACTTAAGGAGAGGGAGAAACAGCTCGAGGATGAAGAGCAGAAACTCCTAGAGCTGCGGGATGACGTCCTGAGGAGGGAGGAGGAGCTCACCGAGAAGGTGGCTCTGGCTGACAAGGGCCTCGAGGAGCGCGCCAAGAAATTGGAAGAGCGATGCCATGAGGAAGAGGAGAAGGCCTGGGTGCGAGGGCAGGAACTCTACGAGCAAGAGTGTGCCCTTACTGCCAGGGAGAAGAAAGTGAGGGGCAGAGAGAAGGACCTGGTCGACCGCTGGAACAAGATCCACCTTCGGGAGGAGGAGCTCGGAAAACTCGAGAAGCGGGTTGCTGAGAAGATTCAGCAAAACGCCAAAGAAGTTGAGCGCCTTGCCCGCGAGAATTTTGAACTGGTGGCGGCCAGAAGATCCCTGGAAGAAATAAAGGGCTTGAGGACTGTGGACTCCCTACAGATTTGGGAGTTCCTGGGCAAGGCCAACGACGCGCTGACACCGATGGGCTTCAGCCCCGTGCGCCCGGATGATCCGGAGCCGGAGCCGGACCTGGTGTTGCAGGCGTTGAGCTCGGCAGGCAGCAAACTCTCCAAGGTGAGCGATGTCATCACGGACCAATTGGAGGTTGAGGGGTAATCCCTGGCGAAGAACGTCGCAGAATATGTGCTGACGTGCTACACCAGCCGGAACTCCCAATTTCCTCTGGACCCGGTGCTCGAAGGTCCGGTTGAAGGAGAAGGCAAAGCTGCCCGAGCCAACGTATCGGAGGTTGCCCAGAAGGTCGCCCAATTCTTCCATAGGGTCTAGGACCATCTCTGTAGTTCTCACTTGTACTTTCTCTTCTTCTTCCTCGATTTTGTAATCCCTTGTCTCCAGATGTAATCCCTTGTCTCCAGATGAATGAAATCCCCAAATTTTTGTGAATTTCACTTTTTGTCTTCAACACTTTTGTCTTCACTTGGACCCCTGGTAGATGTACACAATTTTATTGTGAACATGTACCAAGAGGATATTGCGTTTTGTTGAAGACTCATTTGCTCCGAACTTGTAGAATTTAGGTCTGAAGTCTTCGATAGTGAAGGCTCCCTGAGGTTATCGGAGCTTAGAAGCTCCGGCATTGTCTATCGTTGGAGCTTAGTAGCTCCAGCAATAGTCTCTATCAACGCGTAGAGCATCGATAGTTAGTCCTCCGGGGTGTCAGAGCTTAGTAGCTCCGGCAGTGACCTTTGCCAACACTTAGTTTGTTGGCAGCAGACTCCGTTTGCGGGGTCTTCTCACCATCTTTTATTTAGCGTCGATGGCTGGCCCCCCTAGCTTTATCGGAGCTTGATTACTCCGGTGATGCTCGTTTTCAATGCGTAACATTGATTATAAGCCACCTAGGGGAGTCGGAGCTTTGTTAGCTCCGGCTTTTCTCCATCAATGTAGATTTTATTTTTCCTGCACACTTAAGCCAAGAAAAATAGTAAAATTCGTTTCTTGTCTATAACTTCGTCGCGGCTTACGATTCTCAAGAAGATTTTGAGTCAAACGTGATTCTAAATACAACCGAATGCGTTGTCTTTTCTTCCAGATCCAACTGTACATGGACCCGCCTTACTTCGGCTTGTCGGGGTGTAGGTAGAGTGGCGTACTTAGGGTGCTTGACCAGGCTAAGTCGATAGCACACTCCAGCCCTAGATTGGCTTGGCGGCTTTCAGGCGAGTTGGCCATGAACAATATTTGAATCCAAAATAATTGACAATACAACTCGTATCGTATATGAATCGGTCGAACTAAAAATTCTTAAGAATTGCACGTCCTTGTTATAGACAAGAAAGAGAAAAATAAAAAATGTTGAGCCTGTACAAAATAAATGCACGTGGAGTCTGTTTCACCTGAAGATGTCTTTCATTTCTCGTTTGACCCAGGGTAGCTAGCCACACTTTTAGTCCTGAGACTGTGACAAGTGTTGCTTGAACTTTGCAGACCTTCCGGGAAAAGGTCCGGCTGTTCTCCCGAAGGAACTACCCGACTCTGTACAATGACTCTATTACATACACCTCAAGTTACTACAGACTCACCTCCGTGATATTAAGCGTAGAACTTACGGAGGTGCTCAATGTTCCAAGGATTTGGGAGAGGTGTCCCATCCTCGGTAGCCAAGCGAACGCTCCCGGGACGGGATACTTTAATCACTCGGAAGGGTCCCTCCCAGCTGGGGGAGAGTTTGTTTAACCCTTCTCTGGATTGTATTCTCCGTAGCACCAGGTCGCCTTCCTCAAGCTGTCGATTGTGTACATGCCGCTGATGATAGCGCCGAAGGGCTTGGCAGTATCGGGCATTCCGAACAGCTGCTTGGCACCTTCCCTCCTCAAGGAGGTCTAGGTCTTCACGTCGGAGCTGGTCCTGCGTGGCTTCGTCGAAGGTCCGGACCCGGAGTGACCCCAAGGTGATTTCTAGAGGAAGGATTGCTTCAGCTCCATACACGAGAAGAAGGGTGTCTCTCCAGTTGACCGGTTTGGAGATGTCCTGTTGGCCCAGAGAGTGGGCGGGAGCTCTTCAATCCAGTTGGCACCATGTTTTTTCAAGCGCTCATAGGTGCGCGTTTTGAGTCATTTAAGGATTTTCAGCATTTGCTCTCTCAGCTTGGCCATTGCTTGTTGGGTGAGCTACGGAGGCGTAGCAAACTTGAATGCCGAGGTCTTCGCAATATCCTTGAAATGCAGAGCTTGTGAATTGAGTCCCATTATCAGTGATGATTTTGTTTGGGACTCCAAATATGCATACAATGGACTGCAAAAAGTTGATAGCAGATTGCTTGTTGATTGTCACAACTGGAGTCGCTTCCGGCCACTTGGTGAACTTGTCAATGGCGATGTACAGGAACTTGTAACCTCCAACGGCTCTTGGGAAAGGTCCCAAGATGTCCATCCCCCACACAGCGAAGGGCCATGTAGGAGGTATCATTTGTAGGGGCTGAGCTGGTGTGTGAATTTGCTTTGCATGAAATTGACATGCTTCGCATTTCTTCACCAGCTCAGTTGCATCCTAGAGTGGTGTAGGCCAGTAGAAGCCATGCCGAAAGGCTTTACCAACCAGCGTGCGGGAAGACGCGTGGTTCCCACACTCGCCTCCATGGATTTCTGCGAGGAGCTCGCAGCCTTCTTCCCTTGTGATGCACCGCATTAGGATGCCGTTGGCACCGCGCCGATAGAGATCCCCTTGTACCAACGTGTATCTTTTAGCCAATCTGACTACCCGGTCAGCGGATACATCATCGTCAGGAAGGATGTTGTCTTTCAAGTAGTTCCAGATCTCCGAGATCCATGCATCAGAACTAACTTGAGCATTTGAGTCTTGTGTGCTGGGTTGCTCGGAGCTTCTGGCAGCACCTACGACCCTTGATGGCTGCCATGGTAACAGGGTCATCGGGACCGTCAGCTTCGGGATGCTGATCTCGCCCCCTTCGCTTAGTTCGGCAAGCTGAGCTGTGGGTTTTGACAACCTCCGGACAAAAGTTCCGTCAGGAGCCAGAGCTCCGGTTGACGCTTTCGTCGAGAGTTCGTCGGCTTCAGCGTTGTGGGCGCGCTGGACATGGTGGAGATCTAGGACTTCGAAGTCCTTCTGAAGCCTCTGGACTTCAAGGAGGTAAGCAGCTAGCTGGAGATTGTTGCAGGAGCATTCACCCTTCACTTGCTTAATGATGAGCTGTGAATCTCCCTTGACCAGCAGTTTCTTGACACCTTATGACAGTGCCACCTTTAGTCCATAGATGAGTGCTTCGTACTCCGCCATGTTTTTGGTCGCCTTGAAGTCAAGGTGTACCATGTATTTCACCTTCTCCCCGGTTGGTGCGAGGAGAAGGACTCCAGCTCTGGCCCCCTGCTTTTGCATGGAGCCGTCGAAGTAGAGGGTCCAATGAGGCTCAGTGAAGACCGGAGCTTCGTGTTCAGGATTCTGCTCACTGGGGCCCCCAGGGTTTGATGGAGAGGGAGTCCATTCCGCCACGAAGTCTGCCAATGCTTGACTCTTGACTGCTTGCCTTGAAATGAATTCGAGATCGAATTCAGCCAATTCCGCTGCCCACTTTGCAATATTCCCAGTTGAATTGGGATTATGCAAAATTGCTCGAAGTGGGTAAGAGGTCACCACTGAGATTTTGTGAGCTTGGAAATAATGGCGAAGCTTCCTGGAGGCAATAAGAACTGCATAGAGCAGCTTATGCACCTCTAGGTATCGAGTCTTGGCATCATGTAGTACTTCACTAATGAAGTATATTGGGCGCTGAATGGTTCGGACCCGCCCAGAGGGGCCCGGAGCTTCCTCTTCACTGACCTGGATCCTTCAGGAGGGATCCGGAGTTTCTTCGGGGACCTCCGGGTTCTGGCTGGAGGAACCCGGAGCTTCTTCAGAAGTGACCTGGACCCTCCCGGAGGGGTCTGGGTCTTCTGGAGTGGTTTCTTGTGGGTTTGAATCTGGGAGCTGGGACCCAGACTCGCTTTCAGGAACCTCCGGACCCTCCCGAAGGGGTCTGGATTCCTGAGTATGGGGTAGCTCTGGTCTCTCCGCAACCAGAACCATATTGACAACTTCGTCAGTAGCTGAAATATAAAGCAACAAAGGCTCACTAGGGTTCGGAGCTACCAGAGTTGGTAGGGTGGTGAGGAACTGTTTTAGCTCCTGGAATGCCTTTTCTGCTTCTTCAGACCATTGGAATGGTCTGGACTTCCTCAATAACTTGAAGAAGGGGAGTGCCCGTTCCGCCAGTCTTGAAATGAACCGGCTGAGGGCTGCTAGACATCCAGTTAGCTTTTGGACATCTTTGATGTGGGCTGGTGGCCGCATGTCTTCAATGGTCTTGATCTTCGCCGGATTAGCTTCTATGCCCCAGTGACTTACCAGGAAACCAAGAAGTTTTCCGGAGCTAACCCCGAAGACACACTTGTCTGGGTTTAGCTTTGTGCGGGTGGCCCGCAGCTTATCGAAGACAGCCTGTAAGGTGTCAAGAAGTGACTCCTTGTTCTTGACTTTGACCACGATGTCATCAACGTACACTTCCACTATGTCTCTAATGAGGTCTTCAAAGGTTTTGTACATAGCTCGTACAAAAGTTGAAGCTGCATTCTTGAGACCACATGGCATGGCTGTATAACAGTACAATCCATCTACTGTGATGAAAGAGGTATGCTCTTCATCTTCCCTAGACATTCTGATTTGATGATACCCAGAATATGCGTCTAGGAAACACAATAACTCACACCCGGAGGTGGAATCCACTATCTGATCTATTCTAGGTAGTGGGAATGGATCTTTTGGACATGCCTTATTTAGTGTTGTGTAGTCGATACACATCCGAAGCTTCCCGCCGGCCTTGGGGACAACGGCTGGGTTTGCCAGCCATTTTGGATGGAAGACTTCTCGGATGAATCCAGCTTCGAGCAACTTCTTCACTTCTTGTCGAATGAAGTTCTGTCGCTCTACAGATTGCTTCCGAGGCTTCTGGTGCACAAACTGGGCGTCTGGATAGATCTTCAGATTATGCTCAATCACTTCCCTGGGGATCCCAGGCATTTGCGACGGTTGCCAGGCAAACACGTCGACATTAGCCCGGAGGAAAGCGATGAGCGCGAGTTCCTATTTCTCGTTCAATCCTCCCGATATACGTGTGGTCTGAGCGGCATCAGAACCGATTTGGACGACTTTGACTGTAATGTTGGTGTCACCGCTTGGCTGCACACGAGGTGCAGATGTCGAGCCTCGTTGACGAATGCTCGGGGGTTTTGGAGCTTGCTCCTGCCTGGAGTCCTCCTCTTGCGCCGTGGTAAGTGCATGGAGTTCTTCCAGAGCAGTTACTCCGGCAGTACGATCTCTGCGGATCCGAAGAACGCCTACTGGTGTTGGCATCTTTAACACCAGGTAGCCATAATGAGCAGCTGCCATAAATTTGTACAAGGCAGGCCTACCCAAAATGGTGTTGAAGGGTAAGTTGATCTGAGCAACGTCAAAGACCAACTTCTCGGTGCGATACTTCTCCCGCGTCCCGAAGGTAACTGGGAGAGTAATAGCTCCGAGTGGGGTAATGGCTCCTGGACCTACTCCGGAGAAAGGTCGAGAGGGGTGGAGATCCGAAGGTCAGAGCTGAAGCTTGGTGAAAGCTTTGAAGCTTATGAGGTTAAGCCCTGAACCTCCGTCTACCATGACATGGTGGAGCTGGATGTTATTGATGGTAGGAGATACCATCAAAGGCAACTGACCTGCTCCAACCATGCTTCGAGGGCAGTCCGAAGCATCAAAAGTGATGGTTGTGTCCATCCACTTCCGATGAGGCTCCGGTCTGGCTGTAGGAGCTACAGCAGCCATGTCCCGACGCATATTCTTGATGACGCGACGGGAGGTGATGTCCCATGATCCACCAAAGATGGTGTTCATGGTCTTCCGACACTTGTTGTCAGAGACGTCGGAATCATCGTCGACGGAGGTATAGATGGCCTTCAGGACCTTTTTGGGATCCTGAAAACCTAACTCCTCCTCAGCCGGAGCTTCGTCGACTTTTTGTTTTCCTTCCCTCTGTTGGAAAGGAGTTTCTTCCCGGCGCTTGTTGTAGCGCTCGGCAAGGTTTTGGACCTCCCGGCAGTCTTCCAAACTGTGGCTGCCCGTTTTGTGAATTGGACACCACACCTTGGGTTTGCCACCATCTTCAGAAGACGGTCGAGGTCGCTTCTCGGGGCATGGCCCCTGGCCACCCAGAGCTGCAGCAGCTGCAACATTGGATGTACCGGCCGACGGCTTCTTCTTGCCGTTGGTCTTCTTCTTCTTCTTACCACTCCCAGAGGTAGCGGCTTCTTCTTTGGAGGATTTATCGTGACCCTCCGGAGTTGGTTTGGAGTGCATCTCACGGCCCTCCGCAGCTCTGGCACATTTATCGGCCAAACTAAAGAGTTCCGTGACACTGGTGATCTCCTTGATCGCCAGTTTCTCCAGCATCTTCTTATCCCGTACACCCTGTCTGAATGCCACAATGACAGAGGCGCTAGAGATAGAAGGGATAGTGTTTCGTACTTGAGAGAACCTCTAGATGAATGATCACAGGGATTCTCCCCCTTTTTGCACGACTGCAAAAAGGTCCAGTTCAGTGCCTGGCCGGGTGTATGAACTCCCGAAGTTGGCGGTGAACTGCTGGCACAGCTCCTCCCAACTGTTGATAGAGTTGGGTGGAAGGCTCATAAACCAGGACCTGGCAGTCCCAGTTAAAGCCACTGGGAAATAGTTGGCCATCACGGCCTCATTTCCTCCAGCTGCCAAGATAGCAGTGGAGTAGATCTAAAGAAATTCAACAGGATTGACGGTCCCATCGAACTTCTCCGGCAGGTGAGGCCGGAACTTCTGTGGCCACCTGACCATACACAGATGCATGGCTAGGGCTGAACAGCCTCCTCCCACTCCTTCAGGAGCAAGAACGTCCTGAGCTTCTTGTCTTTCACGAGCACGCTCAATATGGACTCGGCCGTCCTGTTGGCGATATCGGCGATCAAGCTCCGCCCGGAGGTCATGAGTCGAAAGCCTGGATACCGTGTGGGTGCGTCGTGCCCCGGAGGGCAAAGACGTCACCTGCTGTGATGCAGCTCGTCTCCTGTTGTTGGAGACATGCGGACCAAGTCTACCAGACAAGGTCCGTCACTGCGATGGGGCCCGTCCTGAAGGAGGAGGACCCTGGTTACTGATGCGGTCGGCTGCTGCTGCAACCAAATGTTCCACATCCGCCCTCCACTGCTCCAGTGCATACCGGGATGCATCCGGAGGTGGTGGGCGTTGGAGAAGAGCACGTGCTGCATGGAGCGCGTGTTCCGGGTTGTCATGATTTCCCGACGCAGCGACTGACGCCGGTGCACCATCACGTTGTCCAGCTTGATTTGCTGGTGGAGGCGGCGGTGGTGGCAGTGTGACTCATGCTGGTGCTGAAGCCCCTACTGGTGGCTGCATATTGGAGGGATTGCCTCCAGCAGCTTGAGCAGCAGGGTGACCGTTGGATGATCCAGCAGCTGAGTTCACCATTCTCGAAATCTCAGGCGCCCCTACCTGGCGCACCAACTGTCGGTGGTTTGGATCCGGCAGATCTCCCGACACTACTAAAGTGTTAGAGGAGTTTGTGGTTCAGTGTGGGCGCGCGGAGATTCAAGAAGGTGAATTAGAAATGACACAGGAGACACAGATGTTTACGTGGTTCGGGCCGCCTGAGCGTAATACCCTACTCCACGGGTGTGTTGGTGTTGTATTAGTTGTATGAACTTGTGTTGAGCGTCTATGGCGCATGTGTTGCCTCCCTGAATGTGTCTTCGGCCTGTCCTTTTATAGTACAAGGGCAGGCCGTTACAAGTTAGCCTGGCCCGACATGTGGCCCCGGCGGTTACTAGTATTGATATTCATTCAACACGTTTAATTGCCCTTAATGACCGGGTAATGGGATTTCACAGCACCATTACTGGTAATTAAGGTCATCCGACCGTGTGTCATTAATATGGTATTAATGACACTTAATCGGGTCTTGAAGTCCTTGATTCCCCTTTGAAGATCCGGAGCCGTTGTGGAGTCTTCCGGAGGTTAGAGGCTGAAGATCTGACGGTTGGACACGTGGCAGCTCCGGAGCGTACTGTGGGAAACAGGTAGCTCCGGAGCTACCTGACACGTGTCAGGTCCAGAGCTTCTCTCAGTCTGGGGTTAAGTCTGGAGGTGCCATTTCGGTACATGGCCCGGAGCTTCCCCCTTGTGGGCGGTAGCTCCGGTTTGATAGTACACGTGGCGACCCTGGGATTAACCATGTTGGAGAAGCGGGTCCTGTTATATCTGACATGTGGGCCTCCGAAGGTCTTCAAATCAAGTAGATGAATTTCCTTTGAGATCTTTGTAACCTCGAGGGGTGTACGGTTTCCAGGGTACCGACAGTCTTTCTCTAAGCATAGGTGTCTAGTTGCTAATGATTTAAAGGACTTATATTTTTGGCATCATAGACTTGGCACGTATGCTAGATGGTTGCAGGTTCACATACTCCTCTCACAATGATCATGACAACTAAACCGGGTCAACTTTTGCACCTTGACACCATAGAACCTTCACGTGTTTAATCCTTCAGAGGTAAATGGTATGTTCTTGTGATTGTTGATGATTATTCTAGATACTCTTGGGTTTACTTTATGGCATCTAAGAATGAAGCTTTTAGTCACTTTAGAACTTTATTTCTTATATTATCAATTGATCACCTAGGATCTTTAAAAGCAATTAGAAGTGATAACGGAACTGAATTTAAAAATCAATCTTTTGATCACTTTTGTGCTTAAAATGGAATAGATCATCAATTTTCTTCACCATATGTACCTCAACAAAATGGTGTTGTAGAAAGAAAGAACAGAACCTTAGTTGAAATGGCTAGGACTATGCTTGATGAATATCAAACTCCTAGGAAATTTTGGGCTGATGCGTTAGCAACCGCTTGTTATGTCTCAAATCGTGTTTTCTTGCGTGCTAAGCTAGATAAAACACCATATGAGCTCTGGTTTAGACATAGGCCTAGTGTTACACACTTTTGGGTCTTTGGTTGCAAATGCTTTGTTAAGAAACATGGTGCTAGCTAAGAAGCCATCCTCCAAGGTGCCTGCTTCTAGGGCTACCACCTGCGGTGGCCCTAGTGCGGCAAGTGCCCGCCTAGTAAAAGGCAAGGGCAAAGGAATAGCAACAGGTCCGGTTGGCCCGTTGAAACTTCATGCTCCAAGGGAAGGGGTCCGGGACCCCAATGAAGAGAAGCTCAACGGGAAGGGCAGTGACTCGACGGCCAAGTTCAGAAGCATCGATTGGTATGGCCGACAGAAGCAAGCTGCTGATGGAAGATTCTGGTGCAACTTCCATGCTGATTTCTACAGATCGGTGTATCTCCCAATGAAGACACCAGTTGTGCGCAGTCAGTGGATTGACTGAGCACATTTTGAGAAGAAGGGTTGCTCACCGTTCACTGAAGTAGTGAGAGCCATTGAGAAACATGGTCTGAGAGATCTTTTCGCTTTCAGAAATAACTGGAATGATGAAGTGATTGCACAGTTCTATGCAACCTGTCACTTTTCTAGTGAAGATGAGGAGAGTGTCACTTGGATGACCCATGGATCCAAGTACAGTATTACTCGAGAAGAGTTTGCTAACCTGCTTCACCTTGACACCACAAAATCTGATTGCTTGGTCATACACAACATAGGTGTCATTGACAAGGATAGTATGAAGTTCCTATATGAGCCAAACTCAAAGTTCAACCGCCCCCCCCTCCACCAAAAATATGAAGCCATTCTTTGTGGTGTTGAACAAAGTTTTGAGGAAGGCGATTGCTCCTAAGGATGGAGATGCTGGATGTGTGCAAGGATACCTCAGGACTCTGATGAGGGTCATAAGCAAGGACCGACCGTTTGATGTGGCGGAATACATTTGGAACGACATGGTGAACATATCTTGCACTCCCAACAGGTCTTGCGGATATGCTCCTTATCTAATGTTTGTGATTGAAAAAGTCACCGGGATTGAGTTTGTGAAAGATGTGGAGCATCTCCCTTTGAGGCCTCAAATGCCTCAAAAGCCGAGTGTGCAGGCTGCTCCCTCACCATCCTCCAGTCGTGAGGCACCGACAAGATCAAGAGAAGATGCTAGGGCTGCCCCTGCTTCTGGTGCATCCCCTCAAAAAGGTTCAGCCAGTGGAATTCTCAAGTACCTGGCTGCAATCTTTGCCTCCTGCAAAAAGGCCGAAGCGAAGGCCCATAAGCTCAACAAGAAAAGAAAGGAGGACATGAAGTATATCAATGCAAATGTGAAGCAAATTTGCTAGAAACTGGAGATTGAGCCAATTGGGTCTCCAACAATCTCTGAAGACTCAAATTCTGATTTCATCGAGCTCGGGCCCTTGACCCCCTCTGAGCTTGCCTACTTTGGCATTGGGGGCTCGAGTACCTCCGCACCTCCTCATCATCATCATCATCAAGCCAAAGATGAAGATGATGAAGACGACGATGAGAGGACCGACAGTGAAGAGTGAAGACCTAAGGACCCTCCTCTCCTTCTTTTTGGTGTCTTGATGCCAAAGGGGGAGAGATTGAGGGGGAGTCTTAGTTCTAGCTGTAGTTTGCAAGGAGAGAGCCCTATGCTATATTTTTTTTAACTCTTTTGTGGCTTGTAAAGTCTTAACATTGATCTTAAGTTAATTTTGGTTCTGTGATGCAATGATTTGCTCCTTTGAGTAGTATTTATAAAAACTGTGTTTTTGCTCTAGAATGACATATATGCTTGCTATTGGGTAATTAATGTCAATTATGTCATTCTCAGTGTTTTAGTGCACTTAGTTATGCATCCCACCATAAAGAATGCACATATGGACTATGCTTTCACTACTTGATGTGTTTTGGACTCATATGTGCATACTTTATGAAAATCTCAATTTTTATCATATTTTGTGAAATCTCAATTGGTTGTCATCAATCAACAAAAAGGGGGAGATTGAAAGTGCATCTAGGGCTCCCTTGTGGGTTTTGGATGATTTATGACGAGCAATTGGGATCCTAACCTCTTTGTTGATATGAGTGCAGGTTTTTAATAGAAAAATGAGCAAAGTACCAAAAAGAAGGAAGAATGAGGAGCAAAGTAGAAATGAGCTCAAGGAAGAAGAATAGTAGATCATTGTGTATGGAGTGTGTTAAGAAAACACATCCCAAGAGTTCAATCACATTTAAACACACACATTGCACAAAGTTACACAGGACCAGACTAGTCCGACTGACACCGGACTAGTCCGATATCCTTTCTACACGAAATCGGACAAGTCCGATATCCATCAGACTAGTCCGATATCCTCTCTGACTAGAATCGGACTAGTCCTCCCCAGTGCGGACTAGTCCTCAAAACACTTCACAAGTCACACAAAATCGGACAAGTCCAATCACAACTGGACTAGTTCGATATTCTCTCTGATCCATATCGGACAAGTCCGATATTTGCACGGACTAGTCCGAAATACCATCTGAACTAAATCGGACAAGTCCTCCAAGTGCGGACTTGTCATCCTATACACTTAGGGTTTCACATGTCTGGACAAGTCCGATGACTATCGGACTAGTCCGAAGATTTCCAGTAGCGAAATTGGACAAGTCCGTTCCTAGCCGGACTAGTCCGATATTTCGGGACACTTAGGATTTGCTACACACAGCACACCAGACTAGTCCGGTGACCACCACGGACTAGTCCGATCTTTCTGAACCCTAACGGTCACTTTTAGAAACCCATATAAATAGAGTTGCACGGACATATTTTACAATCTCTCGAACTCGAGCACCATCACACCTCCCAAGAGCCTCAAAAACCACTTCTCTCCATGAAATTAAGTGCAACAAAGATCAATCCTTTGAGGATTCACTCTAGTTCATTGGAGAGACATGTTCAACACCACATTGAGCTCTTGGTTTGATTCTCTAACACACTCCTGCGATTTAATTGTAATCATTTGAGTGTGTTCTTGGTGGTATTTCGTGTTGTAATCCAAGGAAGCTCTCAACGTGTGAGAAAGCCCCTTGAATTCGGTTATTCACCCCTTTGAGATAAGTGGAAGAGGATTGGCCTTTGTGGTGATCCGACGAGGGTAGGGTTGGAGAAGACCCGGTCCTTTTGTGGACTCCTCAACGTGGACGTAGGTTGCCTCTGTGGGAACCGAACCATGGGATAAATCTCTTGTGTTTCTCTTTTGTGTTCATTGTCCTTTACATTATATTAATCTAGGGTTACAATTGATCTTGATTACTTTACGTTGAAATATCAAGTATAAGATTGAATTGTGATATAACCCGATACATAACCTTGTAACAATTTGTTTAATCTTATATTTCCGCTGCATATATCGAAAAATAAAGTTAATCGATCAAACCCAATCAGTCTATTCCGTATACACCGGTGTCCGCACTTTACCGGACTAGTCCGATTTCTCTGGTTTTGAACTGGTTGTTAAGTGTTGCAGGATCCGACAATTTTCAAAAAGGCCTATTCACCCCCCCCCCTCTAGCCCACATTCAAAAGCAAGCAATCTCATACGCACACAAGCTCTTACTCGCTCATACAATCAACACACACCCCGTGGAGTAGGGTATTACGCTCAGGCGGCCCAAACCACGTAAAATATATCGTGTCACCATATTGTGCTTGATTTTGCTTTGCGCCCCAACTGAATACGAACCTCCGCGGACTACTCATTAGTAGTACTGGGGGAAGTGTCCTAGTGCACACTTCGACAGGTGTCATTTATATTCTCCCAAAGGAAGGCTAGGTGGAAGCAAAGCAATCTTCAAATGGAGAGGCTAGGTTTGTCTAGGTAGGGTTCTAGCAAGGATGGGTAATTGATAGTTTGGAGGTACTGTGACACACACAAGAGCATTTTATCTTAAGGGTGGTAAATGAGGTAGAGAGGAACTAGGCTAAGAGTTAGTTAGATACTCCTATTGTGCTTCTAATGTATAGGGATGGCAACGGGTCGGGTTCGAGTCGGGTTGAACGAAAACCCACCCGATTTGAAAAGGTCTGCGGGTGGATTTTAAAACCCGAACCCGTACCCGCGGGTGAAGATCCACACCCGAACCCGCACCTGATGGGTTTCGGGTGGGTTTCGGCTGAAAAAACACATTTAAAGTGATACTAAAACTGCATCAACTAATTTCACAACAAGTACAATAAATAAGAGGTTCAATGGTTTATAAATATTCAATCATCATATGAATAGAACACAAAATCATAAATATTACAAGCTGAGAAAGTTCACAAAGCCACAATAAACAGAACTACACAAGCTGACACAAGTTAAATGGTTATACAAGTGTACAACAAGGTAAGAAACAAAGTAATGTGCAGTGGAGCAAGGTAAGGAACAATATATTAACATGCAAAACATCCAACCAATATATGAATAATTAAACAAACCTGCATTGGAGGTTAGGAACATGGAGATGAACATTTTTTTAGTCACACTAACACAGTTCAAGCATATTCCCTAGATTGACATGTTAAAAATGAAAAGGGACAGAAACAAACTAAGCATAGATACTACATGGGTTGTGGATGCGGGCTGTTGAGCTGTAGTGGAGTGGGCCAAAATAGTTTTTGGGCGCCCACGGGTGGATCCGCGGGTGGAAAAAGAAACCCGAACCAGCAAAGTGGTGGGTCGGGTTCGGATCTGCCCCGCGGGTGAAAAGTTGGACCCGAACCCGAACACGTCGGGTGCCAAACCCGCGGGGACCCGAACCCACGGGTCTGAATCACCATCCCTACCAATGTACATATACATAGCCTAAGTAAGTTACTAATGATTATATCAATTATGAATTCTCATGCTAAGTAGATTAACACATCAAACACGAGTTTACCCCTAGCAATACTAGGACGACTCCCACCAACAGCCTGTGGCATAGCCGAACGTGGAGGATTACAAAGGACGGGTAGGACTGTCACCACCTACTGCCTACCTCTTCAATCCGTGGGTCTACGAGACATTCAACGCTACTCATCTATCCTAGCACCATGCTAGCATATTAATTAATTACCTTAAGAGCCTAGGAACAAGCCATCCTAAGGCAATGAACTAAATCATCGTTGAACCAATGTTAATTTATAGCATAAGTGATTCATATTAACATAATCATGTCATGGCTAATTAGACTATAGTGGAGGTTTGTAGTGTTTATGATGATATAATGAAAATGGTATAGCATGATCATAAATAATACTCCTACCACATATATGGAATCCACAATCAAACAAGAAACACTTCATCCAAGTATATGAACAATAGAAGACTAAAGATAACATATTTATTAAGAGCAAAGTCACAAATACAAATAGGAATATGAGAGCCATACCTTTCCCAATTAGGAATTGGGAAGAGACTCCTTCTACTCCTCTCCTACTTGGACTATGGACTAGAGGTTCTCCTCTCTACAGCCTATACTCCTCTAAACCTATGGAGAATAGTGTATACAATGGATGAATACTCAAGTGGTGTGTGTGTGAAATGAGGGTAGGGGGTCCTATTTATCGGTGGAGAAGGGTCGGTTCCCGCCACCAAAAGCGTGTGAATTAGTCACCACTGACTTCTTCAAGTCGGGAGGAGCCAACACATGGCGACTGACTGAGTTTGGCGCCAGAACTAGGTCGGCCGACTAGGGGGGTCGGTCGACCTGGTATTTGCACCATTTCTCGTGTGCTTTCTCAAGGACACTTTCAGGTGGGTCCCATTCCTTGATATGGGTGCTACAATGTTGGATGGCCACAGATACTTCTGTTTGTGGGCCATTTGATCCATGTGGTGCCACATGTTGTCGCTTGATTGGCTGGGATGGTATTTTATAGGATTGTTCCCCCTCTTTTACCTCATTTCCTGCAATAATTCCTTGCATGCACTATTTCTCCAAGGACAAGTGGAAATAGGTTAAATAGAAAGGTGATGTGTGCAAGAAATGACAATTCCTTCACATTGAGTTATATTGACGGGTGAAATTGGTATATAACACCTGTCAATAGTCCTCCTCAGCAGGGAGGTTGGGTCCAGAGCTGCAGGACACATGGAAGTAAAAGAGCCCTCCTCAGCGGGGAGACTAAGTTCGGAGTCGTGGGACGCATGGCAGCACCGGAGCCCTCCTCAGCGGGGAGGCCGAACCCAGAGAAGCAGGTCATGTCGTTGTGTCGGAGCCCTCCTAGGCAGGGAGATGGGGTCTGGCCTCGCAAAGTATGTGGTAGCCTCTGGGTACCTCCCTTCTTGGGAGAAGGGACCCCCTGTCTTTTCTTCTTTTTATGCGGGGGTACCCGATATGCAGGGTATCAACAGTTCCCCAATCATAATGTCGAAGACTTGGACTTCGAACACATGGAAGTCAAGGAGAACCTCAACACTTTTGTTTCTTGCTAACACCTCTTGTAAAATCTCATATCCTTCAAAATTATTTTCAAATGTATCTCAGAAGGATTTTTGTGTTGGTGCCACTAGCACATTGCCCAATACGGCGAGAGCACAAGTATCAGAAATGATATTTACTCCAACATAGAGATTATATAGGACTCACATTGTTGCTCCTCTAATATGACATAGAATGGTGGCAGAGGGTGAGGTCATTTGAAGGATATCGAGTGAGTTCTCAGCCTCTGCAATCCATTTCGAACTCAAAATAGAGGTCAACTCCTTGACCGCCTCTTGGAGGAATACTCCATCAGGTGGGTCAAGTGGAGTTGGAGGCTACAATGGATTTACTTGGTAATAGTACCTCGATGTATTTCCGTAATCTTCAAAAATCTCTTCCTCGAAGTAGAACGGGAATTCTGAAGGTTGAATTTCTTCATCATTCGATGGTTTAGGTTCAGGAAAGGATTCTAAAGGCAAGGCAAGTGATGGGCATGATTCTGGCTCTTCCTTGGCTATAGGAGTGTCCTCGACGCTCGATGTGGCTTCCTATGGGGGAGGTTCATTAAGACCCATAATAAACGAAGCATTTTCTCGAATTTGATCTAGAAATTCCTTCCCTTCATCCAGCGTCTTATGGAGGAAAGACCCTCCAGACGTAATGTTGAGATACAGGATAGACTCTTTGTTATGTCCCATGAAGAAATGTTGCAATAACAATGGATATGGGATAAACAAATATGGGCCAGAATTTCGAAAAAGCTAAAACCTATCCCAAGCTACACATATGTGACACCCGGTTCCGAAAATAAATCAAGTGCAATATATGTGTGTCCAAGATGTTTAACACACATACACAAGTGCAACAAAAACAATATAAAGAGAATTACCACATCATAAATTATTAAATACTTTTATTACAATATCCAAATAATCCTCGGATTACAGCTCTAATGATCATTATTAATAAGTTCTTAAAACTAATGCAGCGGAAATAATCTAATTAAGCAACTAAGCAAATAGGGTAGCGTGGCTCCAAGCAACACCACAGGCAAGTCGACGGCAGCACACAACCTAGTACTCTGCATTATCCTCAGGGTACTCCCAAACATCACCTGAAACTGTTGATGGGGGAATTGCAAGGGTAAGCACATGTCGTACTCAGCAAGTGTGGGAAATAGTGATATGTAGCTTCAACAAGGAATTGACAATAAATAATGGTTATTTTGTGAAAAGTACATTTAAAACATATAAAAAGCATCTTACAATGTCTATGTGAATTACCCATTATATTCCAATAATTACCAATTATGAGTCGAATACCATCAATTACCCTAATATCATATCCATTATTCATTATCCATCCATATACCATATTCTTACCATCCTCATTAACCATATCCAATTATCACCATCCAATCCATAACCATAACCAATATCGAACCATAACCATCCCAAATCTCAAGTTCTACTCTAATCATGTAGGTCATCCAGGTGCTCTTAATCGGGAGCACGGCTATCATGATAGTTTTTAACACTCTGTAGAGGTTGTACCACTTTACCCACAAGTTTGTGATTTTGTCACCCGTCGGCAACTAAATAAACCTCCCTTATGCCAATTACACTTCCTTAGGTGTATGGCCAAGAGATCACAAAATAGCCTTTACAAAGGGACTACAAGCATATTTAGACCCACTAAGGTTTCATCGGTGGTGATGCCTCCAACTGAGCATATCCAACCACGGGCCCTCCTCTTATGCCGTTCGGATCCCAGGGCAGTCCCGACACTATTGCAAACCCAACCGACTCCCATTCCCCGCTCGTCCAAATGATCTGAATCAATGCTGGCAATACTCCTAATTAATTGGCTAAGTTGCACCCATACTTGGCCTTGTGGTGGCACTGTTGTCCTGGCTTATTCTCGCATGAATCGGTCCTTAGATCCAAGGCAAGCAAAACCACCATATCATCCAACACAATCCACAAACCATACTTGCTTAGATCTCCCAAGACCCTATTACCTATTAAACTGTGTTCATCAATTCTTATCATCCATAGGGTCATTAATTCATAATTAAGACATTTGGTTATTTTTCCGTCCCAATTAATTTAGAGCGAAGAAAAAAGGTAAAATACCCTTCCCGACTCTCTATAATATATTCCAAGCGATAAGGATGGTCAATCAAGTCTAGTAAACACCTATAAATGGGTTTCCCATCAAATTGGCACAAGCATGCAGATTTGCAAACAAAACATTTAAAAATAGGATCAAAATGATCAAGGACACTTGCCTTGCTCCTGAGATTTGTTAGGGTCAAAAGTTTCAAAGTTTTGGTACTGAAGGTCCTCGATAGCACCCTCTAGCGCAACACCTTCTATTCCGCGTAGCAAACATACAAAACAGACATTACAATCAATAAATGCTCATATATTACTCAATATGCCATGACATGCATGATTAATGCGATTATGTGGTAAAACTTGTTAATAAGTTGCTTCTAATGTTTACTCACTAGTTACAATGGTGTTAAACAAATTTAAACAGGTTTCGAGTTGATTTGAGTCAAATTTGAATTAATTCAGCACAAAACAGACAGCAAGACCGAACTAGTCCGTTTAGGGGGCCGGACTAGTCCGCCCTCTCCAGAAAAATAGCAACTAGGGTTTTATGGACAGCGGAAATTTAGAATAAACTTACATGTACAATTGGATATAGAGGGTAAACCGTGAGTTTAGAGGTCCAAGGGTCAATAATTGGGGATGAAACCTGAATCTTGACGATTAGGGTTTGGTGATGAAGAGTTGAGGGTGAACTGGTGGTGAGGAATGAAAAGTCGATGAAGATACTTGCTTGATCGATCCTCCTTCGTGTTCTTCTCCTCCTCCTTGCTGCTAGATATTCTCTCGATGGCGGCTCCCACAGACTAGGGTTGAGGGTTTTCTTCAATTATGGCAAAGAGATGAAAAGTTGGGGTGATTGGTTGTTTATATAGAGGTGGAGAGGTAAGGTTTGATGGATTTCGAGTTTGGGTGGGTGGGGGCCGGAGTGGGGGTCCACTTGGGCTCCTCTGAGGTTGGGCACGAAGTTCTTGGGACCAATTAAGGCAGTTACCCAAAAACAAATCATGGGGAAATAACAGAATCCGAGTGAAATTAAACAGGCCGGACTAGTCTGCATGATGGAGCGGACAAGTTTGGGATGGAACAGAAACAAAATCGGACAAGTCCGGGATGCAAAGAAAAGGTTTTACGAACTAAAATTCAATAAGGAATGAACTAGTCCGCTTGGACCATGGACAAGTCCGGACAACATCAGAGACCAAACTGGACTAGTCCGTGCATTGTACCGGAAAAGTCTGGGATCTGAAAGAAACTGAATTTTCTGAAGAAGAATAGGGTCACCGGACTAGTCCGGGGTTATGGTCGGACAAGTCCGCATCTAGACAGTTTTAAAGTGTTGTTTTGTCCTAAATTCATTTTAATCTTGTTCCTTTTATGTTGCTTAAGTTTAAACATGTAGAAGAATATATGCAATGCATGATGGATGAAAATAAGGGTGTTACAAACCTACCCCCCCCCCCTTAAAATAAATTTCGCCCTCGAGATTCGACGTAGAAGGAAAGAGATGGGGCAATTCTTTCTTGAGTTCATCTTCTAGCTCCCAAGTTTCTTCCGATTCTGCATGATGCTTCCATTGTACTTTGCACCATCGAATCACCTTGTTTCTTGTGACTCTCTCCTTGGTTCCAAAATTTTGACAAGTTGCTCCGCATAAGTCAAATTTGTTTCCAATTCCAATTCTTCTATTGGCACTTGTTCTTTTGGTATCCTTAAGCACTTCTTGAGCTGAGAAACGTGGAACACATCATGAACATCGGAAAGATGCGCTGGCATCTCCACCTTATATGCCACTTCTCCCCATTTGCCCAAAATCTTGAATGGTCCAATATAGCGAGGTGCCAACTAGACCGCTTATGACCTCGCGTAGGTGACACTTTGAGGTATACGAAGTCTCCCACTTCAAAGGCTAAGTTTCTCCGCCTATTATCCACATAGACCTTTTGCCTTGATTGAGCAGCCCTCAAATTATTGCGGATTGTCTGAACTTGTTTTTCAGCTTCTTGCAACATATCAGGCCCAAATACTTGAGTTTCTCCTGTCTCATACCAAAACAAGTGTGTCCTACACTTACTTCCATATAGTGCTTCATATGGCGACATTTTAAAGCTGGCTTGATAACTATTATTGTAGGAAAACTCAGCGTATGGCAAGCTCTTGTCCCAGTTGTTTCCATGCTTCAAAGCACAAGCTCTCAACATATCTTCCAATATTTGATTTGTCCTCTCAGTTTGTCCATCCGTTTGAGGGTTATATGCAGAGTTGAAATTTTACCTTGTACCCATAGCTTCATGTTGTTTCTGCCGGAACCTAGAGGTGAATTGAGAACCTCGATCAGACACTATTTCTTCGGAACTCCATGTCGACACACGATATTCTCCATATACAGCTCTGCTAGCTTCGCGGTGGTATAGGTTGCCCTGACGGGAATGAAATGAGCTGATTTGGTTGACCGATCCACAATAACCCATATTGAGTCATAACCGGACTGGGTTCGCGATAACCCAACTATGAAGTCCATACAAATTTCTTCCCACTTCCATTTCAGAATCTTTAATGGCTGCAATAATACAGTTGGCCTTTGATGTTTAGCCTTCACTTGTTGGCACACATCACACAATGCTACATACTCAACTATGTCCTTTTTTATGCTAGCCCACCAATAACATGTCTTCAAGTCTTTGTACATCTTTGTACAGCCAGGATGAATTGAGTAAGGTGAGTTGTGCCTCCTTTAATGTCATTTCCCGAATATGCTTTACCTTTGGCACCACAATTCTTTTCCCAAGCCATAGAGTACCATGACCATCCTTACCAAATTTGAATTCTCTCCCTTCTTGGGTCCTTTCCTTGATTTCTTGAATTTCCTCATCCTTGGTCTGACCTTCTCAAATTTCTTGTTCCAAGGTAAGATTTAACTCCATTATTCTCATCTCATTCACAAATCCAAGATTCAACCATTCAAACTCCCTGCATAGCTCGAATGGCAACTCCCAAACCGTGAGTTGGTGCCTTACTCCTTTCTGACTCAAATCATCTGCCACTACATTTGCCTTCTCCGTGTGATAGTTGAGTCCCACATCATAATCATTGATGAGCTCCAACCATCTTCATTGCCTCAAATTCAGGTTCATTTGTGTGAATATGTACTTGAGGCTATTGTGATCTATGTAAATCTCACACCTATGACCAAGAATATAGTGTCTCCATATCTCCAAAGCATACACTACGACTGCAAGTTCGAGATCGTGCGTGGGGTAATTCTTCTCATATTTCTTCAATTGCTTCGACGCATAGGCTGCCACTTGACCTGCTTGCATGAGCACACATCCAAATCCCTGTCTTGATGCGTCACAATAGATATCAAAACTATGGCTCACATCCGGCAAAATGAAGACTGGCGCGGTGGTTAACCTCTTCTTAAGCTCCTATTTTGACAAGCTTGAGTCCATTGGAGAAGCTTTCCCCTTGTTAGCAAATCAGTTATGCACTTCACTATGTTGGAGTAGTCCTTGATGATTGGTTAGCTTCAACATTTATTGTGATGCATCAACTCCAATGCTGACTTCGTTATGATTTGTTATTTGCATTGTCCTCCTGGCTCGCTGAATTATCCTATTTGCTTTCATAGCCAAAGCATTCCAAGCATTATGTCTAATCGTTGTGATTCCAAAACAATAAGGTTGGCGAACAAGTCTACCCCTCTTATTTTAGAACTTACTCTTGGACATACTATCTTTGTTCTCATCTTCCATATAGCTTCGTCTGAAATCGTCAATCTTCTAGTTGTGTCCATCTTCCGTTGAAGTAGAGGTTGAAGTAGATAGAAAAGAGAGATAGAACAAATTTCCAACTATATGCATCAAGGGTATGAAACTAAGCAACTACCTATACTAGCCTATATGGATGTGGCAAACGCTAAAGCATCCCACAATCCTCTACTAAGCACACAAGCAACCATTACATAGCAATCAGCACAGCAAACAAACAACAATGCTTCCTGAGTGTTCCTATGTGCTCCAAAGTGTCCATTCTATCTAGGTTGCATCCTACGATGAACCTGTCGCTCTGATTCCAATTTGTGACACACGGTTCCGAAAATGAACCAAGTGCAGTATATGTGTGCCCAGGATGTTTAACACACATACACAAGTGCATCACAAACGATATACAGAAAATTACCACAACACAAATTATTAAATACTTTTATTACAATATCCAAATAATCCTCGGATTACAGCTCTAATGATCATTATTAATAAGTTCTGAAAACTAATGCAGCAGAAATAATCTAATTAAGCAACTAAGAAAACTAAGCAAATAAGGTAGTGCGGCTCCAAGCAACACCACAGGCAAGTCGACGACAACACACAACCTAGTACTCTGCATTATCCTCAGGGTACTGCCAAACATCACCTGAAACTGTTGGTGGGGGGATTGCAAGGGTGGGCACATGTCGTACTCAGCAAGTGTGGGAAATAATGACATGTAACTTCAACAAGGAATTGACAATAAATAATGGTTATTTGCTGAAAAGTACATTTAAAATATATAAAAAGCATCTTACAATTTTTATGTGAATTAATCCCATCATATCCCAATAATTACCAATTATGAGTCTAATACCATCAATTACCATTATATCATATCCATTATTCATTATCCATCCATATACCATATTCTTACCATCCTCATTAACCATATCCAATTATCACCATCCAATCCATAACTGTAACCAATACCGAACCATAACCATCCCAAATCCTAAGTTCCAACCTAATCACGTAGGTCATCCAGGTGCTCTTAGTCGGGAGTACGGCTATCATGATAGTTTTTAACACACTGCAGAGGTTGTACCACTTTACCCACAAGTTCGTGATTTCGTCAACCGTCGGCGACTAAAGAAACCGCCCTTATGCCAATTACACTTCTTTAGGTGTATGGCCAAGAGATCACAAAATAGTCTTTACAAAGGGACTACCAGCAAATTCAGACCCACCATGGTTTCACCGGTGGTGATACCTCCAACTGAGCACATCCAACCAAGGGCCCACTCTTGTGTCGTTCGGATCCCAGGTCAGTCCCTCCACTATTGCAAACCCAACTGACTCTCATTTCTCGCTCCTCCAAAGGATCTGAATCAATGCTGGCAATACTTCTAATTAATTGGCTAAGCCGCACCCAAACTTGGCCTTGTAGTGACACTGTTGTCCTGGCTTATTCTCGCATGAACCGATCCTTAGATCCAAGGCAAGCAAAACCATCATATCATCCAACCCAATCCACAAAACATGCTTGCTTAGATCTCCCAAGACCCATATTACCAATTAAACCGTGTTCATCAATTCTTATCATCCATAGGGTTATTAATTCATAATTAAGCCATTTGGTTGTTTTCCCGTCCCAATTAATTTAGATCTAAGCAAAAAGGTAAAATATTGTTCCCAACTCTCTATAATATATTCCAAGCGACAAGGATGGTCAACCAAGTCTAGTAAACACCTATAAATGGGTTTCCCATCAAATTGACACAAGCATGCAGTTTTGCAAACAAAACATTTAAAAATAGGATCAAAATGATCAAGGACACTTGCCTTACTCTTGAGATTGGTTAGGGTCAAAAGCTTCAAAGTTCTTGTACTAGAGGTCCTCGAAAACACCCTCTTGCGCAGCACCTTATATCCGCGCAGCAAACATAAGACATTACAATCAATAAATGCTCATATATTACTCAATATGCCATGGCATGCATGATTAATGCAATTATGTGATAAAACTTGTTTATAAGTTGCTATTAATGTTTACTCACTAGTTACAATGGTGTTAAACAAGTTTGAACAAGTTTCGAGTTAATTTGAGTCAAATGGAATTAATTCAGCACAAAACAAGCAGCAAGACTGGACTAGTCCGTTCAGGGGGCCGTGAAAGTGCATCTAGGCATCCCCGTGGGTTTTGGATGATTGATGACGACAATTAAGAGGCTAATGAGCTAAAGTGATCTTAAGCACACGTACAAGGATTGATATGAGATGAAAACCCTCAAAAAGGAAAAGGATAAAACGGGCGTCAAAGACTCAAACGTAGAAATTAGGGTTTCTATGGTGTTGAGCTTATATGAGCCGTTTCATGTGAGAGGGTGGATGTATCATGTGCAATGAGATCATTGTAGAGGGTTCAATGTGGTGGTTTAGTGAAACACCTAAGTGAGAAGCCAAAAATGAGAAAAACCCTAGGAGGTCGGACTAGTCTGGCCTGGCAGACAAGTCCGTTTTGAGACACACCAAACGTCTCTCGAGTGAATCTGGGTGAATTTGGAGCTAAGTCCGAGAAGTCTGGACTTGTCCATTTTTGGACAGACTAAAGCTCTCTGGAGTAGTTCGGACTTGTCCGTTTGGGTAGAAACTTGTCCATTTGAGACTTAGTGAGATAAGACCGAGAGAAACCTAGAGCGTCGGACTAGTCCGCCCCTGTAGCCGGACTAGTCCGGGCCAACCCAGAAGAGTCCATTTTGGGATGGACCAAATGGTTATGTTCTACTTCGGACTAGTCTGTTGTTGACCGGACTAGTCCGTTGTCTAGTGACCGTTTGAATTTGGAAATTTGGTGGGTATCGTGACGATCGTTGCTTAGTGTGGCAGTTATCAGGAATTGACCAGAAGGTTGGTGGTCCCATAGGGCCGGACTAGTCTAGGGTCAGAGGCCAGACTAGTCCGCCCCTCTGCTGAGGTCAGCAGAAGGGGCTTGGGACCCCTATAAAAAGGGGACCCCCGGGCTCATTTGAACAAGTCTTGAACCCTAGTGCCACCACAAGCATCCTAGAGCCTTCCAAAGCCTTCTACTCGTCCTACTAACCATCTAAGAACAAATCTTGAAGAGATTAGGGTTTGGGGAGGAGAGTAAAGGAAGATCATCGCGCTTTGGCTCTCGGTTTGATCTCTTGCACATTGTGTTGTGTTTTGTGGCTTGTGTGAGTTGAGCTTCGTGTACTCCTCATTGTATTGATTTGTGGGAGCCTCAAGTTGTGAGCAGCCCCATCAAACTTTGTGATTGCCCATTGATATAGTGGAAACCAAGCCGGCCATCGTGGTGGCTTGATGAGAGAAGGGTCAAGTGAGACCCGGTCCTTGTGCGGACTTCTCAACGTGGAGGTAGGATTCTTCGTGGAGCTAAACCACGGGATAAATATCGTTTCACTTGTCTTTCGCTTTTCGTGATCACTAGTATTGCTATTAGGGTTCACTTTGCTCTTATTGCCCTACACTTTGATCATTATTGTAGACTTGCAATCTAAGTGTTTAAACTTCACAATCTAAGCTTTACAAGTTTACTACACATTGCTTATCTCTTTGGTGAACTTTAATTCCGCAAATAACTTGTAGAAATCAAGTTTTAGGGTTTCCACCCTTTGCTGAGCAGACTAGTCCGGCCTTGTGCAGACTAGTCCGGCCACAGGGATTTAATCTTGTTTGATTAAGTGATTTCATGTATCATTGCCTATTCACCCCCCTCTAGGCGACTTTCAATTGGTATCAGAGCGGGCTTCTCCCCAAGAGCCTAACAACACAGAGAAGTGATGGCCAGAAGGGGTGACAACAAAGTTCCGGTGGTCGTCGATGACACCAAGACAAAGAACGTTGATGTTCTTCAAGATGACCCGAATGAGGACGAAGAAGTTCAGATGCTCAAGGCACGGCTTCGTGAGAAGCTCAACGTGCCCAAAAAGGAGATCAATCCAATTGTCGCGACCAACATCGACAATGGGAGTAGTTCACAAGACTACTCCTAATATCCTTATAATTATGAACAACTAACCGCAAGCAATCATTATTTGTCTATTCCCATTGGCAAACCTCCTCAATTTGATGGAAATGATTACTCTATGTGGAAGCATAATATGAAGATGCACCTCATTTCCTTAAACCCTAGCTTGTGGCAAATTGTGATGACAGGTGTTCATCTTCCGAAGAGTGAGGAAGACATCACTCCGGAGTAAGCCGTTCTTCTACACCGCAATGCTCAAGCCGTTGGAGCGATTACCTCCTCATTGACTCATGAGGAGTTCAATTGCATTGAAGGGTTGGAGGTTGCCAAGGAGATATGGGATACCCTCAAGACGGCGCACGAAGGCAACCGCGTCATTAGGGAGGCAAAGATCGAGATGATCGAAGGAGAGCTTGGGAGATTCACCATCATGGAGGGTGAATATCCCCAAGATATGTATGACTGCCTCAAGACTCTCATCAACAAGAGTCGGTCATATGGAAGCACCCGGTAGACCGACCACGAGGTGGTAAAGAGGATGATTCGAGCATTCATGCCTCGAAACGTCACTCTTTGCTCACTAATTCGTGAAAGTCTGGGCTTCCACAAGATGACTCCCGAAGAAGTGCTAGGGAGGATCATCAACCATGAGATGATGGAGCAAGAAGTGATGTTCTACAATGATCTACAAAAGCTTTCCTCCTCCAAGAAAAAGGATGTTGCATTCAAGGCAACGTCCTCAAGATCACAAGAAAAGGAAGAGAGTGATGAAGAGAGTCCCGACACCGATGAGGAAGAAGCTCTCTTCATCAACAACTTTAAGAGAATGTTTAGAAGGAGGAGGGGAGCTACCAAAATGAAAGAAAGAGCAACTACAAAACCAAGACAAGATCAAAGAGGGCTTGCTACAATTGCGGAGAGTAAGGCCACTTCATTGTGGATTGTCCACATGAAGAAAACAAGAAGAAGAAGAAGAAGGACAAGTCCAAAGAGAAGAAGTACTTCAAGAAGAAGAAGCAATACGGACATGCCCACCTTGTAAAGGAGTGGGATTCAAATGAGGAATCCTCCTCCGATGAAGATGAGAAGGTAGCAACCATTGCTATGAAGAAGACAACAACAGAGAACAAGCTCTTCCCAAACTTGGAAACTTCAAAGACAACTTGTCTCATGGCCAAGGAGGAAAGAAAGAAGGTTAAATCTAAATCCTCTTATTCAATTTCTTCTCATGATGATTTTGATAGTAGTAGTGAAAATGAGCATATGCTTAAAGACATGAGTAAAAGCACTTTGAAGAGATTGAGATTGTTAACGGAGGAGATATTTGAGAAGGAAGAACTCATCAACCATCAAGAGGACATGCTCATCCTATAAAAGGAGAGATGTCAAGAGGTTGAGGAGCTCTTGGAGCTTGAAAGAAAAAGAAGCAAGGCACTTGAGCGTGAACTCGCTTTGAGCAAGGAAACTTTCTCAAACCTTAAGAACACTACAATTGTGCTCAAGGATGAAATTGTTAGTTTGACAAAAGCTAACAAGATCCTTGAGACCCAAGTGAAGTCTCTCAAGGTCAATGCACCTTCTTCCTCTACAAGCTCACCTTCCACAAATGTTAAATCCGAAGCATCTCAACCTTGTAAATGCTCAAAATTAATCATAAAGCTTAAAGATGAGCTTAAGTTGGCACAAACCAATCAAGCACCCAAGGGTGGCATCTTTGACAAGGAGAAGGTGGCATATGCACGTAGTGCATATACCAACACAAGACATCCCCTTGTCAAGGATGGTCTTGGCTATTCTAGGGAGATGAGGCAAAACGCCAAAACTCCCAAGAATGGCAAAGACTTAATTGTTTTTGTCAAAGGAGGCTCATACAACAATAAGGGAAAGAATGTTGCAACATCTCCGAAAATGCCTAAGAAAGAACCTCATCCGTTGTTCCATGATTTTGATGCTTCATATGTTTTATTGAGGAACAAGTTTGGAAAGGCCTATGCTAGGTATGTTGGGCCACACCGCAGGAGTCCTAAACCTTGTGTGTGGGTGCCCAAGTGTCTCTTGACTAACATCAAAGGACCCAACATCGCTTGGGTACCTAAAGCCAAGGCTTAAATATTTCTTGTAGGCATACTCCTTTGGTGGAACCAAGTGGGTTCTTGATAGTGGATGCACAAATCATATGACCGGAGAGAGGAAGATGTTTGTGGAATATGAGCTAAATGAAGATCCAAGTGAAGGAATCTATTTTGGGGACAATAGCCAAGGAAAAATCCTTGGCACCGGTAAAATTACTATATCCCCTAATCATACTCTTTCAAATGTTTTGCATGTTGATCACAGCTATGTGGCAAAGGTTATAATTGTTTATTCAGTAATGAGGGTGTGACCGTCACAAGGAGAAGCAATGGCTCAATTGCCTTTAAGGGTGTACTCAAGGGAAAGCTCTATCTTGTGGATTTCTCCGCGGATAAAGCCCAACTTGATACATGCTTAATTGCAAAAACTAACATGGGGTGGCTTTGGCATAGGAGGCTAGCCCATGTTGGGATGAGGAATTTGTAAAAACTCCTTAAGGGCGAGCACATCTGTGGTTTAAAGAATGTTGTGTTTGAAAAAGATAGGCCATGTAGCCCATGCCAAGCCGAAAAGCAAGTTGGAGCACCACATCCATCCAAGAACATTATGACAACATCAAGACCATTGGAGATTATACACATGGATCTCTTCGGTCCAATCACCTACATTAGTATTGGTGGTAACAAATATAGTCTTGTTATTGTTGATGACTTTTCACGTTTCACTTGGGTATTCTTTCTGCATGACAAGAGCGAGACTCAAGGTGTTCTCAAGAGGTACTTGAAGAGAGCTCAAAATGAGTTCTCCTTGAGTATCAAGACCATAAGGAGTGACAATGGCACCGAATTCAAGAATACTCAAGTTGAAGAACTTTTGTATGAAGAAGGAATCAAGCATGAGTTCTTGGCCCCCTAATCCCCTCAACAAAATGGAGTGGCCGAGAGGAAGAATAGGACTCTAATTGAGATGTCAAGAACCATGCTTGATGAGTACAAGACGTTGGACCGGTTTTGGACCAAAGCGGTTAACACTGTTTGCCATGCCATAAACTGGTTGTATCTTCACCGCATACTTAAGAAGACGTCACACGAGCTCCTAACCGTGGAGCAAGTTGATCGTCATGTGCTAGATCAAGAAGAAGCTACATAAGTGGTGATAGGAAGGATGACACTTGGAGATATACGACCACAAGAACAACCTCAAGATGCAAGTGACCATCCTACACATCAAGCAAGCTCTTCCTCAAATGATCAAGATCAAGTTTCCCAAGATGCGCTCAAAGAAGATGAAAATGGAGGCATCAATCAAGGGGGAGACAATGAGGATGAGGAAGACCAAGATGATGAGTCAAGACCTCAAGCGCCACACCCAAGAGTGCATCAAAATGTTCAACGGGACCATCCTGTTGACAATATACTTGGAGACATCTCCAAGGAGGTAACTACTCGATCTCGTGTTGCAAACTTTTGTGAACATTACTCCTTTGTTTCTTCCTTGGAGCCCCACAAGGTTGAAGAAGCACTACGAGATCCGGATTGGGTGATGGCCATGCAAGAAGAGCTCAACAACTTCGAAAGAAATCAAGTATGCAAGCTTGTGAAGAGGCCAAATGCAAATGTTGTAGACACCAAATTGGTGTTCCGCAACAAACAAGATGAACACGGGGTGGTTACAAGGAACAAGGCATGACTTGTGGCCAAAGGGTATTCACAAGTCGAAGGTTTGGATTTCAAAGAAACCTTTGCTCCCGTAGCTAGGCTTGAATCAATTCGTATATTACTTGCCTTTGCTACTCACCATGATTTTAATCTATATCAAATGGACGTCAAGAGCACATTCCTCAATGGTCCAATCAAGGAAGAGGTGTATGTGGAGCAACCCCCTGGATTTGAAGATGAAGAATTCCCAAACCATGTGTACAAATTGTGTAAGGCTCTCTATGGACTTAAACAAGCTCCTAGAGCTTGGTATGAGTGCCTTAGGGATTTTCTAACTCAAAATGGTTTCAAAATTGGGAAGGCGGGCTATACTTTATTCACTAAACACTTCAATGATGATTTGTTTGTTTGCCAAATATATGTCGATGACATTATATTTGGTTCTACTAACAAAGATTTTTGTGATGAGTTTTCCAAGATAATGACGGAAAGATTTGAGATGTCCATGATGGGGGGTTGAAGTTCTTTCTAGGTTTTCAAGTGAAGCAACTCAAGGAAGGCACGTTCATTAGTCAAACCAAGTACACACAAGACATAATCAAGAAGTTTGACATGGACAAGGCCAAACCCATCAGGACTCCTATGGCAACCAATGGGCATCTCGATCTCAATGAAGATGGTCCAAGTGTGGACCAAAAGGTATATTGTTCCATGATAGGCTCATTGCTTTACTTATGTGCATCTAGGCCGATATCATGCTTAGTGTGTGTATGTGTGCTAGATTTCAAGCTGCTCCAAAGGTGTGTCATTTGACCACCGTTAAGAGAATTCTTAGATATTTGGTTCACACACCAAGCCTTGGACTTTGGTACCCCAAAGGCTCTAAGTTTAACCTCATTGGATATTCCGATGCGGACTATGCGTGGTGCAAGGTTGATAGAAAAAGTACATCGGGAACTTGCCAATTCCTTGGTAGATCTCTAGTGCCTTGGTCCTCAAAGAAACAAAACTTCATTGCACTTTCCACAGCCAAAGCGGAGTATGTCGCCACCGGAAGTTGTTGTGCACAACTTCTTTGGATGCGACAAACTCTTAGGGATTATGGCATAAACTTGCGTCATATCCCTCTCCTATGTGACAATGAGAGTTCCATAAAAATAGCCCACAATCCAATTGAGCACTCAAGGACCAAACACATCGATGTTCGCCACCATTTCTTGAAAGATCACTCCATCAAAGGAGATATTGCAATTTCACATGTAAGAACCGATAAACAATTAGCCGATATCTTTACCAAACCCCTAGATGAGAAAAGATTTTGTGAACTTAGGGGTGAGCTAAATATCCTAGATTCTCGAAATGTGGCTTAAATCTTGCATATCTGATTGTTATATTCAAAATTCACACATGCTTGCGAAAAACTCATCCTCCTCAATTTTTCTACCAATTATTTTGAAATTATTGAATCCTTCTGCATCATGGTCATAGTTTGATTGTTGATTGCTTACTGACCATGTTTATAAAGATATTTTGTAAAATATAGTCCAAAAGGATCAAATCTCCACTGAAAACTCAATATATAGAAGTTTTCAACCTAAGGACCGGACTAGTCCACCCCTAGACCGGACGAGTCCGGTGGCTCAGATCAGTCCGGACCCAGTCCGACAGCCGGACAAGTCCGGGTCCTTGAACGGACTAGTCCGGCCCTTCGGGACTTAACCTCCCCAGGGAGCCCTTAACCTCTCCGCTTCCATTCAAACACTCTCTCTCCAAAAACGCTCAAAAACCGTCTCCCAAACGGCGATTTTTGATTCCAACCACGAAATCTTGATTCCAATCGGTGGATTGAAGCCCTAAGGTGCTTAGGAACCTTTCCCCAAGCATCAGAGGCTGATTCCTCACTCACATTTCATCGAATCGAAGATTTGAAGAGGTATTCTTGACCTAACCCCAAAAATCCTTGAAATTCAATTCTTTTGGGTCCATTGAGAGAAATATCTTCACAAATGTTGTTGTGCATATAAATGTGATCATGTACCTCTATTTTTGTGGTAGGATCCATAGTTTTTGAAAAATTTCTCTAGATTAGGGTTCTTGTTGTGTGAACCGGACTAGTCCGGCCACAGGGCGGACAAGTCCGACCTAGTGCGGACTAGTCCGGCCCCTGGGCGGACAAGTACGAGTTATACAGTGAAAACCCTAACCTAGGTTGGTTTTGTGAATTCTACCTCTACCCCTCAACTTCCTTTGACTCATAGACATTCCCTTGCTTCTCTTATCAGCAACCATATCGGACAATGAGTATGTTCCACCTTTCGACTCCGAGACCGAAGCGGAGAAGCAAGCTCTCTATCGCCAGAAGCAACAAGAGGATCAAGAGATGGTTGCTGCATACTTTGCATCACAAAAGGCAAAGAAGACGCAGCGAGAAGAGCATAATTCTGCAGCTGTCGAGGCAGCCCCAAAAAGGAAGTGGCTTGTGACCTTGGGTGAGCAAGCTAAGTCCCAGGGGGCGAGGACCTCCAAAGATAAAGGCAAGGCCCCAGCCGATGCTGCACCCAAGAAGAGGGTGATAGGGCCAAGAAGGCTACTAGCAAAGTCAAGAAGGGTGTCTCTCAACCCATAGGCCCCTTGAGGATGTCTTCGCCTGCACGGAACCCAAACCGTGCAGCCGCATTCGACGCTAACATCTTCAAGGGAAAGGGGGTTGAGAAGGCACGCAAGCTGAGGAAGCTCAATGTCTATCAGCGAGACAGGAGCATAGTGGATCCCGGTTCTGGTGTGACTTCCACTGTGACTACTATCGGATGGTCTACATGACCAAGCAAACTCCTGTCACAGATGCTCAGTGGATAGACTGGGATTACATGGCTCAGAAGGATCATCTAGCCTTCAATGTTGTGATTGAGGCCGTTGAGAGGCATGGCTTAAAGAAGTTCATGGCTTTCCAATATGACTGGAATGTGGAAGTCATCACTCAGTTCTATTCCACTTTGTACTTCCACACCAATGGGGACAGTAGGATTACCTGGATGACCCATGGAGAGCAGTATTCCACCACCTATTGGGAGTTTGCTCAGTTGCTTGACTTGGAGGACCAACTGGATAATGAGATCATCATTTCAAATCTGAAGCCAGTTGATCAGGACACCCTGGAGTATATGTACCCAAGTCATGCACAGTATGAGGTCGGTCACATCAGAAACATCAAGCCTTTCTATAGTGTGCTCAACTAGGTCCTCAAAAAGACCATTGCCCCCAAGGATGGAGATGCGGGGATAATTCAAGGGAATCTAAGGCACTTGATGGTGCTCATTGATGGAGATGTCCAGTTCAATGTGGTGTACTACATCTTTGATGACATCTTCAACACCTCGCACTCTCCTAACCGATCATGTGGATATGCTTCGTACATTATGTACATGATCGAGAAGATCTCCAGACTCACTTTCAAGAAAGATATCATTCACTGGAGGCTTCGACCTCAACTCCCTCCTCTAGAGCCGACTGTTCCTAGGAGGAAGAATGCGGATCCTCCCGCTTCTTCCTCTCGCTTTGTGCCATCTCCTCCACCACCTCCGCCTTCATCACAATGCGGGAGTGGATTCTTCAAATGCTTCAAGGCTATTTTCTCCTCTTGCCGAAAGATGGAAATTCGTCAATGTCGCATGGAGCGTCACAACGAGAAGTATCTCAAGGCGATGTGCGACAAGCTGGACATTCCTATGTCTCCCGCTGAGGAGAGCGATGGTGACCTCACTTCTTTCTCGGAGTTCACTGCCGAGGAGCTCGCTTAGTTTGGAGAAGATGGGACTTCCACCGCGGCCCCAACCGATGATGATGAGGCCAACCTTGACCCGGAGGCCACGGAGAGCGACAGTGGGCGCCAAGGCGGCGATGACGATGACGACTCCGACGATGAGTAGAACTAAGGGCCCCCTCCTCTCCTCTTTTCCTTTTTGGTGTCTTGATGCCAAAGGGGGAGAGATAGATTAGTGGATGGGGCACTTAGATATAGGGGGAGAGATATAGGGGGAGAGATGGAGGGGGAGAGATAGATTAGTTTGAGAGAGTATTTGATCTATGAAGGACTTATGTTTTAAACTCTCATTTTAAGTTGTATTGTAAGACTTAATCTATGTATTCATGTACCTTGCCTAAATTTGTGATGTGTTGTCTTATTTACGTGTCTATCTTGCATAAACATTGACTTACCACACTTTATGAACACATCACTTAGGCACCCCACCATAACGTGTATATGCATGAGAACTCTCTCAATCTCTCTTACTCATGATGCATACATTGAGGGGGAGTCACTCATATAAATACATGTTATGAAAACAAATTATTACCCTTGTTGTTGAAGTCATAATGTGTTGTCATCAATCACCAAAAAGGGGGAGATTGAAAGTGCATCTAGGCATCCCCGTGGATTTTGGATGATTGATGACGATAATTAAGAGGCTAATGAGCTAAAGTGATCTTAAGCACAGGTACAAGGATTGATATGAGATGAAAACCCTCAAAAAGGAAAAGGATAACATGGGCGTCAAAGACTCAAGTGTAGAAATTAGGGGTTTTATGGTGTTGAGCTTATATGAGCCATGTCATGTGAGAGGGTGGATGTACCATGTGCAATGAGATCATTCTAGAGGGCTCAAAGTGGTTGTTTAGTGAAACACCTAAGTAAGAAGCCAAAAATGAGAAAAACCCTAGGAGGCTGGACTAGTCCGGCCAGGCAGACAAGTCCGTTTTGAGACGGACCAAACGTCTCTGAAGTGAATGTGAGTGAATTTGGAGCTAAGCCCGAGAAGTCCGGACTTGTCCGTTTTTGGACGGACTAAAGCTTTTTGGAGTAGTTCGGACTTGTCTGTTTGGGTACGGACTTGTCCGTTTGAGACTTAGTGAGATAAGACCGAGAGAAACCCTAGAGGGTCGGACTAGTCCGGGCCAACCCATAAGAGTCCGTTTATGGATGGACCAAATGGTTCTGTTCCACTTCGGACTAGTCCGTTGTTGACCAGACTAGTCTGTTGTCTAGTGACCGTTTGAATTTGAAAATTTGGCGGGTAGCGTGATGATCGTTGCTCGGTGTGGTAGTTGTCGGGAACTGACCAGAAGGTCAGTGGCCCCATAGGGCCGGACTAGTCCAGGGTCAGAGGTCGGACTAGTCCGACCCTCTCTTGCGATCAGCAGAAGGGGCTCGGGACCCCTATAAAAAGGGGACCCCCGGGCTCATTTGAACAAGTCTTGAACCCTAGCGCCGCCACAAGCATCCTAGAGCCTTCCAAAGACTTCTACTCATCCTACTAACCCTCTAAGAGCAAATCTTGAAGAGGCTAGGGTTTGGGGAGGAGAGTAAAGGAAGATCATCGCGCTTTGGCTCTCAGTTTGATCTCTTGCACATTGTGTTGTGTTCTGTGGCTTGTGTGAGTTGAGCTTCATGTGCTCCTCATTGTATTGATTTGTGGGAGCCTCAAGTTGTGAGCAGCCCCATCAAACTTTGTGATTGCCCATTGATATAGTGGAAACCAAGTCGGTTATCGTGGTGGCTTGGTGAGAGAAGGGTTAAGTGAGACCCGATCCTTGTGTGGACTTCTCAACGTGGAGGTAGGCTTCTTCGTGGAGCTGAACCACGGGATAAATCTCGTTTCACTTGTCTTTTGCTTTTCTTGATCACTAGTATTGCTATTAGGGTTCACTTTGCTCTTATTGCCCTACACTTTGACCATTATTGTAGACTTGCAATCTAAGTGTTTAAACTTCAGAATCTGATCTTTACAAGTTTACTACACATTACTTATCTCTTTGGTGAACTTTAATTCCGCAAATAACTTGTAGAAATCAAGTTTTAGAGTTTCCACCCTGTGCTTAGCGGACTAGTCCGGCCCTGTGCAGACTAGTTCGGCCACAGGAATTTAATCTTGTTTGATTAAGTGATTTCAGGTATTATTGCCTATTCACCCCCCTCTAGGCGACTTTCAGGCCGGACTAATCTGCCCTCTCCAGAAAAACAACAACTAGGGTTTTCTGGACATCCAAAATTTAGAATAAACTTACGTGGAGAATCGGATATAGAGGGTATACCGTGAGTTTAGAGGTCCAAGGGTCGAAAATTGGGGATGAAACTTGAATCTTGACGATTAGGGTTTGGTGATGGAGAGTTGAGGGTGAATTGGTGGTGAGGAATGTAAAGTCGATGAAGATATTGCTTGATCGATCCTCCTTCGTGTTGTCCTCCTCCTCCTTGCTGCTTGGCGGCTCCCACTTACTAGGGTTGAGGGTTTTCTTCAATTGTGGCAAAGAAATGAAAAGTTTGGTTGATGGGTTGTTATATAGAGGTGGAGAGGTAGGGTTTGATGGATTTCAAATTTGGGTGGGTGGGGGCCGGAGTGGGGTCCACTTGGGCTCCTTTGAAGTTGGGCACGAAGTTCTTGGGCCAATTAAGGTAGTTAACCAAAAACAAATCATGGGAAAATAATAGAATCCGAGTGAAATTCAACAGACCAGACTAGTCCGCATGATGGACCGGACAAGTCCGTTCTTGAACAGAAACAAAATCGGACAAGTCCAGGATAATAGGCTGGACAAGTTGGGATGGCAAAGAAAAGCTATTCTGGACTAAAATTCAACAAGGAACAAACTAGTCTGCTTGGACCACGGACAAGTCCGGACAACATCAGAGACCAAACCGGACTAGTCCATGCATTGTGTCGGACAAGTCCAAGCTCTGAAAGAAACTGAATTTTCCGAAGAAGAATAGGGTCACCGAACTAGTCCAGGGTTATGGCCGGACAAGTTCGCACCGTGACAGTTTGAAATTGCTTTTTTGTCCTAAATTCATTTCAATCTTGTTCCTTTTATGTTGCTTAAGGTTAAACATGTAGAAGAATGTATGCAATGCATGATGGATGAAAATGAGGGTGTTACAAACCTAACCCCCCTTAAAATGAATTTCGCCCTCGAGATTCGACGTAGAAGGAAAGAGATAGGAAAATTCTTTCTTGAGTTCATCTTCTAGTTCTCAAGTTGCTTCTGATTCTGCATGATGCTTCCATTGTACTTTGCACCATCGAATCACCTTGTTTCTTGTGACCCTCTCCTTGGTTTCCAAAACTTTGACAGGTTGCTCCGCATAAGTCAAATCTATTTCCAATTCTAATTCTACTGTTGGCACTTGTTCTTCTGGTATCCTTAAGCACTTCTTGAGCTGAGAAATGTAGAACACATCATGAACATCAGAAAGATGCGCTGGCATCTCCAGCTTATATGCCACTTCTCCCCTTTTGCCTAAAATCTTGAATGGTCCAATATAGCGAGGTGCCAACTAGACCGCTTATGACCTCGTGTAGGTGACACTTTGAGGTATACGAAGTCTCCCACTTCAAAGGCTAAGTTTCTGTGCCTATTATACGCATATCCCTTTTGCCTTGATTGAGCAGCCCTCAAATTATCGCGGATTGTCTGAACTTGTTTTTCAGCTTCTTACAACATATCAGGTCCAAATGCTTGATTTTCTCCCATCTCATTCCAAAACAGGGGCTTCCTACACTTCCTTCATATGGCGCCATTTTCAAGCTGACTTGGTAACTATTATTGTAGGAAAACTCAGCGTATGGCAAGCTCTTGTCCCAGTTGTTTCCATGCTTCAAAGCACAAGCTCTCAACATATCTTCGAATATCTGATTTGTCCTCTCAGTTTGTCCATCTGTTTGAGGGTGGTATGCAGAGCTGAAATTTAACCCTGTACCCATAGCTTCATGCAGTTTCTGCCAGAACCTAGAGGTGAATTGAGAACCTCGGTCACACACTATTTTATTCAGAACTCCATGTTGACACACGATATTCTCCATATACAGCTCTGCTAGCTTCGTGGTGGTATAGGTTGTCCTGATGGGAATGAAATGAGCTGATTTGGTCGACCGATCCATAATAACCCATATTGAGTCATACACGGACTGGGTTCGCGGTAACCCAACTATGAAGTCCATACTAATTTCTTCCCACTTCCATTTCGGAATCTTTAATGGCTGCAATAATCCAGCTGGCCTTTGATGTTCAGCCTTCACTCGTTGGCACACATCACACAATGCTACATACTCAGTTGTGTCCTTTTTCATGCTAGCCCACCAATAACATGTCTTCAAGTCTTTGTACATCTTTGTACAACTGGGATGAATTGAGTAAGGTGAGTTGTGCCTCCTTTTATGTCGTTTACCGAATATGCTTTAAATTCGGCACCACAATTGTTTTCCCAAGCCATAGAGTACCATGACCATCCTTATCAAATCTGAATTCTCTCCCTTCTTGGGTCATTTCCTTGATTTCTTGAATTTCCTCATCCTTGGTCTAACCTTCTCGAATTTCTTGTTCCAAGGTCGGATTTAACTCCATTATTCCCATCTCATTCACAAATCCAAGATTCAACCGTTCAAACTCCCTGCATAGCTCGAATGGCAACTCCCAAACTATGAGTTGGTGGCTTACTCTTCATATTGGTTAGGGTCAAAAGCTTCAAAGTTCTGGTACTAGAGGTCCTCGATAACATCCTCTAGCGCAACACCTTCTATCCGCGCAGCAAACATAATACATTACAATCAATAAATGCTCATATATTACTCAATATGCCATAGCATGCATGATTAATGCAATTATGTGGTAAAACTTGTTTATAAGTTGCTATTAATGTTTACTCACTAGTTACAATGGTGTTAAACAAGTTTGAACAAGTTTCGAGTTGATTTGAGTCAAATTAGAATTAATTCAGCACAAAACACGTAGCGACACCAGACTAGTCCGTTTAGGAGGCTGGACTAGTCCGCCCTCTCCAGAAAAACAGCAACTAGGGTTTTTTGGACAGCCAAAATTTAAAATAAGCTTATGTGGAGAATTGGATAGAGGGTATATCGTGAGTTTAGAGGTCCAAGGGTCGAAAATTGGGGATGAAACTTGAATCTTGACGATTAGGGTTTGGTGATGAAGAGTTGAGGGCGAATTTGTGGTGAGGAATGTAAAGTCGATGAAGATATTGCTTGATCGATCCTCCTTCGTGTTCTCCTCCTCCTCCTTGCTGCTGGATCTTCTCTTAATGGCGGCTCCGACTTACTAGGGTTGAGGGTTTTCTTCAATTTTGGCAAAGAGATGAAAAGTCTGGATGATGGGTTGTTTATATAGAGGTGGAGAGGTAGGGTTTGATGGATTTCGAGTTTGGGTGGGTGGGGCCAGAGTGGGGTCCACTTGGGCTCCTCTGAGGTTGGGCACGGAGTTCTTGGGCCCAATTAAGGTAGTTAACCAAAAACAAATTGTGGGAAAATAACAGAATCCGAGTGAAATTCAACAGGCCAGACTAGTCCGCATGATGGACAGGACAAGTCCGTTCTGGAATAGAAACAAAATCGGACAAGTACAGGATAATAGGCTGGACAAGTTCGGGATGGCAAAGAAAAGGTATGTCGGACTAAAATTCAACAAGGAACGGACTAGTCTGCTTGGACCACGAACAAGTCCGGACAACATCAGAGACCAAATTGGACTAGTCCGTGCATTGTGTCGAACAAGTCCAGGCTCTAAAAGAAACTGAATTTTCCGAAGAAGAAAAGGGTCACCGAACTAGTCCGGGGTTATGGTCGGACAAGTCTGCACCGTGACAGTTTGAAATTGCTTTTTTGTCCTAAATTCATTTCAATCTTGTTCCTTTTATGTTGCTTAAGGTTAAACATGTAGAAGAATCTATGTAATGCATGATGGATGAAAATGAGGGTGTTACAACCTATTGATACCTTCTCTATCTGTTGGAAGCCTACTACTTCTATTCGTAAGAAAACAATTCGGGATATTGAAAGAAAGCAAGACAAAATTTGTCTCGTAATTCTCTCCAATCACCTTTTATTTTCCCAACATTAAGGGTGTACTATTGTTTCACTTTTTCCTTGAGAGAAAAATGAAACAACTTCAATTTAAGAGTTTCTTGTGTCAAGCCATTAATTAAAAGGCAAGAACACAATTGTTCAAACTCTCACAGATGGTGGTAAGGGTTTTCACAATCTGTTCCTGAGAAGGATTGTTCCCCAACTATGGCTATAAAGCCAAAGTGGGTTGAGAAATAGGTTCCACCGACGGCAGTGGCTCGCAGAACTCGCCCTTTGGGGCAGAATAAGAAAGAATGATGGACTTCTCCGTATTGGTGGTCAAAAGGTAAGAAGTAAAGAAAAGAAAATAGATACAAGGGTGAACAAGGTTCGAAGATCAACAGCAACCGTTCCCCAGCAACAGCGCCAGAAATGCTTGCTGTTGGTTGGTACGTCACAGATAAGAATCCGCAATCGCGTAGAAATACTGATGTAGCACTTCCCCTTAAAGAGTATTCCCAAAGGTATTGAATCCAAGGAACGCATGTGAGATCTTCTAACTTGTTCTCCCAAGGACACACAATTTGTTTGATAGGTAAGGATTTGAGAGGAATTCAATTGTTTTAATTTTAGGCCACAATAATCTACGGCAGCTGCTTGCTTCAGACACGGATTTACCCTTGGCAAAACCAAGATGATTCTTGCCACGAGGGCTATGGTATAGCGGAACATGGACAATTACTAAGGACAGATAGGGTTGTCACCACCTACAACCTACCTCTTGAATCCATGAGTCTACACGATATCCACTCATGAATTCTAACCTAAGCACCATGTTTAAGTTCTGATTCACAACTCTAATCATTTTGAATGTAAATCTACAACTAGACCTCTAATAAATTAAAGTATTGAACCCACAAGTAGTTATAAAAGTAAACACTATGTAATAGAAATCAAACTTGTATTGAATTCACAAAAGTTTCTTACTCGATTGTGGCAGAACTTTCATAGAGGTACAAGTGTGGAAGAGAGACTTGACAAGCCCAGGCCTCCTCCTCCTAGCTCCTCCTCACTCTCCTTTTACTTGGTTGGCCACTTGGGAAGCTCTAAACCTTACAAGTGGAGTACTATTCTCAAACTTGTGGTGTGTGTGAAGTGAGGGGGTGAGGGGGTATTTATACATGAGTTCAGTCGGTTTTGGCCGCTCATTTAGCGTGTGAATTAGTTGTTACCACCATCAGGGAGTCATAGGAGGGTGACACGCGTCAATTGACCGCATTTGGTTCCAGGACCAAGTTGGCCGAGCCAGGGAGTCGGTCGACCTGGTCTAGGGGTTTTTGACATGTGGGCCCAGATCCCCTTCCTGCGTGAATTGACGTTGGATCCCCAGATCCATGTGATTCCATGCATCATCGCCTCATTGGTTGAATCATAAATTTTAGGGTTGCTCCCTGCATCCTTGGGTATTTTGGGGCTTAATTCACTTGCATGCAAATAGACACTAACACTTGTGAAATTTGTTAGTATTAACTCCTAACATTATTTTGTGTTCTCAATTTTACAACCTTTATGCGGTGAATTGACGGTCAAATTTAGCATTCAAGGACCATCAACAAAGGGCAGGCGACCTTCAATGAGAAGTTGGCACCACCACGATCAAGTCAGACACACTTGAGTACATGCCTAGTGCACTCGACCAGATCAACATGTGCACTCCACGCCCCATCACATATGGCAACATGGCAGACACATGGGCAGCGAGGCAGGCGCGCAAGCGTCTCGATATGGCTTTCACAGGTGATGAGACGAGCACACGCGAGACGGCGATTTCTGCGCTTTGGCCTCTTCCCGATGCATTCTGACCTGGCGGGTGGAGTGGGTGCGCAAGTTTGTAAATTAGGTCCCATTTATGATGAGCCATGGGACAGGCACCGAGGGGATAAGGTTGGTAGAGAAGCTTATAAAAGGGGGTTGATGGTCATCTCTGTACGAAAGAGAACTTGCTTGTATGAGAACTTCCCCATTTTCAACAAAGAAGAGCGAGACACAAGAACTTAACCACGACCAGGGCGATCTGAGCTCCAAAGACAACCTTGGCACCCCCATTGGACGACAGAGGGGACGCCAGTCGACTCGTGACTGATGATAGCTTTACTCCGAGCATCTCTACTGAGAACTCCTCGAGCATCGAGCTGCACACGGAGTGCCCATTAGCTTGCAGTTCCTCAAGCCTCGGCCGAAGTGAACCAAATTCCTCGAAAGCCTCCTTGAGCCGAGGCTCAATGGGGGTTTCGCCTGAGGAGTACGCCTCTGATGAGCCCAACACCAGGTTGCAGGATGCGGTTGCATCACGAATCCCCCTCAATGCCCCCTAGATCTTAGAGGGTTGGGAGCGAAGGCCTACGAGCTCTATCCCAGTCTCAAAGCTTCCCTTCCTCCATAACCAACAGGTCCTTCACCTTTGAACAAGGCATCACAGGGTGAAGCGTTAAAGGACGACCGTGGGGGACAACAACAACAAAAATGAAAACCTACCCATGAGCTCGAGCTCCATCGGATCATGACATCTTGAGCTATCTGAGCTGATTCAACGCTAGCCTCCACGTCTATCCCTGCCTTAGCCGACTTATGTAGATCGACCCGAGCCTCTTCCCAAGCTCTCGCAAGCTCGATGGTCGTCTTCCCGCCTTAGCGGTTGTGTTCGCCTCATCCCAGGTGGCTCGCTCTACCTTCCCAAAGACCCACGTGAGCTCTGCTTGCACCCTCGCGAGCTTGATTTCCTTGCCAACCTGATGAAGTTCATTCTCCCAGACGAGTCGCGACTTCTCGGAAACCCACTGGGCCAGTCTCTACAAAACCAGGAGAGCCCAAAAGATAAAAGACCTCGCGAGGATGGTGAAAGCAGAAGCAAGGTTCCTACCTGCTCGACGGGAGCCACCCTCCGAAGCCAGTCGATCACATCACCCATGCGCTTACACCTAGTGACGAGGCTCGCTTGGGCAACAGCGAGCTCGGTGCATAAATTCTCACCATCCTTGTAAGCATGCTCCCACGCCATGAGCTCAGACGGCAAGACATCCAAGAAGATGGTGGGGCCATCCCGGTCAGTCTCCACAGTTGACCCCTCGATGGCAGAAATTGGGACCTCCGGGGCCGGACCCGAACCACCTAGGTGGCTCACCACGATCGGCGACCAGAGCCCAAAGACTGAATGTACAAAAAAAAAAGGTCGGCTACGCTGTGATCGAGCTCTGTCGCCAACAACACTTCACTCGCAAGCATGATATCTGGGTCGGGCCCAGGATAGCCTCGGCTCCGACCTTCTTAGCGGTCGGCAACGCGACCGTCTTCGAAGGGTTGAACGTGGACGAGGCCAACCCCGCACCAGTCGCCCCGTCGTCAAGCACAGATGGTAGCAAAGGATCTTTGACACTCAACTCCGTCTCGACCTCCACAGCTGCAGGAAGCGACAACACTGAGGTGTTGGTCAACCCGACGACATCAGCAGCTAGGATCTCGACCGACTCCGAACTCGCCGGGATGGGCACCGGCGAGGGCGATAGCTCCATAACCACGACCAAGGCCAGACAAGTCACCTCCACCGGACCCTTGGTCGGAACACCGACGCCCGGATCTCGCCTCCTATACTACAGAAGGGTCATTAGGGAAGCACACAACCCCACCTCAAATGACACTGCGAAAAGGGGGAATACTTTTACCTCTTCGGGCGGCACAGTATTGCGCCCACCTCAGCCTCCTCAATAGATTTCAGATCCGGGGGACACGCAACGCACCCTTCTCCTTCCTTTTCCTCAACACTTAGTCAGGGTTGCACCCTGACATCCGCTCGCGAACGACATCCCAAACCGAGGATGACCCAGGCGTATCAACACGAGGTCGAATAAATGTTGAGTCCGCAGCCAGAGGGATCACGATACAGTCAACATCGTCCATCGAGATTCGCCCCAAAAGCTCTTTCACCTTGTAGTAATCTACGAAGGGGAGAGTTCAATCTTTGACTCCCTCGTTGGGTCCGTCGGGCCAAGATACTCCCGCATCAGGTGGCTCCAAATTGAGAGGTGTTGAATCCTCTGCTCAATAAAGATGTGGAGAATTCCACGCCAGTGAGGCCCCTTCCCTACAGATCCTCCAACCGGGAGAGATGCGGCCCCAATGTGGCCATCTCGCCATTTGAGATCCCTCCATGCCAGGATGCCTTTGGTTTCAACAGGTTATTGGTGAAGCACAAAAGCCGAGACACCACGTTGCAGATGTAGAACCACTCCTGATACCAACCCTTGAGGGATGATCGAAGAGGAATGGTGAAGTAACATGTTTGCTACACGGGAAGCTAGGCACAAGTGCCACCAAAGTCGAGGAGCAGGTGCTCATTACCCGAAGCCCTCATCAAGAAGAAGACCCTCCACATGTTCAAATCCTCATCAATCCTCAGAAAGTCTTCACATAAATTGACGAACATCAACATGTGAAGGATGTTGTTCGGTATTAGTTGGCCTCAAGAAGGGGTGCATCAAAAATTTGATCCCTCATTGTGGAACATGAGGAACGATACGACCTCATCGTCACACGGATGGGAACACCCTCTCCATCGGGGAGGTGGATGGCATGGGCCACCCTCACCAAGAGCAGCCCGTGCTCGACGTGATCGGAGACCTAGTAAGGGCCAACACACGATGTCGTCCACACTGACATGGTGGAAGAAAAAGAGGAAAGGCACAAATCTTTTGCTGGCCCTGCCCGGTTCAGTCTCGCAATAGCCTCGCACAAGGAATATGAAAAGGGATAGAGAGTGCAGGTACAAAAAGGGAGGGCGTACGTGGAAAGGAACACCCTAGAGGAAACTTATAAAGTTGGCGAAGCAACGCGGGCCCTGACAACCGCGAGGGGCGTGCAACCGTTCGTGTCCCTTTGAAACCAACATCGCTTCAATTCACCCAACAACCCCAAATTGAAACCACTCCCGCAGCACCGGAGTCGAGTTAAGCAGCATCTCCTCGGTTCCCCGAAGTATGGGCCCAAGCGCGGTCAAGTTATGAAAGGTAAGTTTCCGACCCACTTTTGGAGTTCGCTAAGTTTCAGGTTTGAAGGCCAGCCCACGATGCTTCGTCCTTGAGTGAGGGCGGATGATGCAAGGTGGTCTACGATAAAGACGATCTCACAGGAGGGGGAGGGGACACCTCCAACACCTAGAAGTCCGTAACTGAGTCCAAGCCTTGCAAACATGCTAGCCCCCTGAAAGATCAGCATTGAGTCGCCCGGGCACCCGGAAGACCCGAGAACTGTGCGGTTAGTGGGAGCACGTATATGATGAAATGCGGTCATCGAGCCCCGATCAAGACGCCCTTGCAGAAGAGGGTAAATGGTTCTGATCACCCCTACAAAATAGGGCGGTTGGGTTTCACTTGATAGCCAACTTGCTGAGCCTAGGGAATCGACCATCGAGGAAAGTCCCCGACCGGCTTGACCCCTTTGAGCAACGAATAACCCCTGGATGGGAGATGGAGCGAGTGTCATAACAACAACCCGACCCATGTGGACTGGCATTGGGCTCACTGCGAGGCCTCGATGGGCATGGTCCAAGGTCGGGATGACCATCAAAGGCTTGGTTATCGTGAATATCATGGTCCAACTGAGAACTTACATTTTCTATCTCCTTCATAAGCATTAAGCCGATTGGTTCTTATCCTCCGATCGACAGCCGCGTTTAGCCAGAGGCTCGAGGGTTCTCTACCCCAGTTACAAGAAAGTATGAATTGCCCACGAAATGCACGTACACGTTCCTATGATCCCATCGAGACGTGGCCCCCACACAGAGGATAGGAGGGGGGACTCCCTCAAGGACCGAGATGGCAGGCGGGGCCCTGGGACCCAAGCCCGAGTTCGAGAAGTAGATGAACAAACTGCCTTCAATGCGAAGTGGGCGCCATCACGATCAAGTCAGACACACTCGAGTACACTCCCGGTGCACTCGACCACATCAACCTATGCACTCCACACCCCCGTCACAGCGACAGGGCGGACACTGTCGGTGGTTTGGAACCGGCAGATCTCCCTACACTGCTAAAGTGATAGGGGAGTTTGATGTTCGGTATGGGCGCGCGGAGATTCGAGAAGGTGAGTAGGAATTGACACAGGAGACACAAGAATTTACGTGGTTCGGGCCGCCTGAGCGTAATACCCTACTCCACGGGTGTGTTGGTGTTGTATTAGCTGTTTGAGCTTGTGTGTCTCTCGCGTATGTGTGTTCCTGGCATGTCGTCGGCCTGTCCTTTTATAGTACAAGGGCGGGCCGTTACAAGTTAGCCTGGCCCGACATGTGGCCCCGGCGGTTACTAGTATTGACACTTATTTAACACATTTAATTGCTCTTAATGACCCTGTAACGGGCTTTGACAGCACCGTTATTGGTGTTAAGATCGTCCGTTTAAGTGTCATTAATATGGCATTAATGACACTTAATCGGGTCTTGAAGTCCTTGATTCCCCTTTGAAGATCCGGAGCCGTTGCGAGGTCTTCCGGAGGTTAGGGGCTAAAGATACGACGGTTGGACATGTGGCAGCTCCAGAGCATACTGTGGGAAACAGGTAGCTCCGGGGCTACCTGACACGTGTCAGGTCCGGAGCTTCTCTCGGTCTGGGGTTAAGTCCGGAGGTGCCATTTCGGTACATGGTCCAGAGCTTCCCCTTGTGGGCGGTAGCTCCGGTTTGGCAGTACACGTGGCGACCTAGGGATTAACCATGTTGGAGAAGCGGGTCCGGTTATGTCTGACATGTGGGCCTTCGAGGGTCTTCAAACCAAGTAGATGATTTTCCTTTGAGATCTTTATAACCTCAAGGGGTGTACAGTTTCTAGGGTACCGACAGATGGGCAGTGAGGCGGGCGTGCATGCAACTCGATACGACTCTAAAAGGTGATGGGACGGGCGCACGATGGACGATGAATTCTGCACCCTGGCCTCTTCCCGAGGCATTTGACCTAGCGTGTGGTGTGGGTGCACGCGTTGTAAACTGGGTCCCATTTATGATGAGTCGTGGGTTAGGCACGGGGGAGGATAGGGTCGGTCGAGAGGCCTATAAAAGAGGATCAATGGCCATCCCTGCGCCAAAGAGAACTAGCTTGTAAGAAACTTCCCAATTTTCAATAAAAAAGAGCTAGATACACGAACTGGATGTAAGACTTGTTCGAAGCACTATAAATCCATTGTATTTATAGCTAGGTCACCTCGAAGACAAACGCGCAATGCAATTGGCACTAGTCATAGTCCGAATATCGATAATATGTTTTTAGTGAACTGTCAAAACAAGAGGGAATAGATGTATGAATATCGTTTGAAAATTTTTTGTACTTATTGAAGAAACAGAGTGTATGAAGCTTTTATATCGGAATGGGGATGAGAGATGATTTTATTGGGTTTGATGTTTGGATAGTTGGTTGTGGCACTAAAAACATTTTAGGACTCCGCTGCTCAAACTCTCAACATGACACGTGGTGTCGTGAATCGCTTATAGTATACATGTCAGATTGATATACAACTGTAATTTGAAATATTGTTCATTTGACATCTCCAAATATTTTATTATTTTACAGCTTATAAAAATTGTTGTTTGATGAACATGGGCCTAATTGCTTGCTTACAAGCTTAGCCCATGAACAACACAGCCCTTTTCAGTCAGCCACGTGGCGCTTCACTGCAGATCGCTTCTTCCTGTCGCTCGAGCCTCGTTCTATCTACGCGAAAAAAAAAGCCCGAAAAAAACTAGCTACATGGCGGCCGGCAACGTCGACGGAGCTGATGCGGAGGCTGTGCCGCCCACGGCGGCAGAAGAGAGCCGTGACTGGTCGGATCTGACGGCTGTATGTCTGGCGGAAGCGTTCTCGAGGCTGGAGCTGGAGGATCTGTGGGGAGGCAGCATGGCGTGCTGCCGCTCCTGGAGGGACGCCGCGTGCTCCCGCCCGGGTCTCTTCGCGGCGCTCGACCTCGAGCCAGGCTTCGAGGCTGCCATTGGAGGCGACCTCGCCGCGTGGTGGACGCCCGCTTTCCAGCGCCGCGTCGATGCCATGTTCCGCGCCGCCGCCGTGCTAGCGGCTGGGGAGCTCCGGGAGGTCCGCATCAGACACTACTCTGACGATGCGCTCGCCTTCGCGGCCGAGAGGTGCTTGCAAATATTAGTTCTTTTTATCTGGTAAATTAGTATTATTTGGTACAAATTTTTGCGCAAGATTTGTGCTTGCGTATCTGAACCTAGTTAGCCTATGTTTGGGAACATTGTTTTTTTTGGAGTTTTAGAGCAATATCGTGATATTTAAGATTATTATGATATTTTTTACAGAATGGTATTTGACAACTAACTCAAAAACTATGTATTGAAAACCACGGTTTTGTCTATACTACGGTATTTTTGGGTATAAAAAACTTTGGTCCGAACCAGAGTTTTTGTCTTCTTGCTTGCTCTTGATGCTTGCTACTTTGCTCCCAAACAGTTCTATGTATTGCAAAACCGTGGTATTACAAAAATGTGGTATTGAAATACTTTGATATTGTCATGTCATTTAAAAAATGTGGTTTTCAAAACTTTAGTATTGAAATATTGTGCTCCCAAACACAGCCTTAGTTCTGCCCTTGATTTGGAGTGTTCATCAAAACTCTGATTAGTTAGAAGCTAGGATAAGATGCTTACAATGGTGCATCTCCATTTCATTTCACGTTATAATGTTCCTGGATCATAATTCCCCCCCTAAGATGTCATGATTAACACCCTGGTAATATATAAGGATCCGTCATTTTTACTTCAGATCAAATACCATGTGTTGGAATTCCGGAACTAAATTTCATTGTTTATTGATCAAAACACAACACTGTTATATACAGCTAGATCAGTTACAATTTTAGGACTTCCTCACATAAACTTGACTAGGACTCCTGACGGGGTTCTGTACCCGGCTACTAGAGAGAATGGATCAGCAAATCAAGCCCTGGCCATCGAGGTCGAAGCGAGCCTACCCGAGCCCAAGCTCGGGTCCAACAAGGTACGGTGCACGGATGTATCCGGCTACTGATCTTGCCACTTGACCCAGGTTGGCGACAAATAAGCCCGACCACCGGCCGCCAAGCACGACAACGAGGCTGCTCGACCCTCGACCGTCGAGGCTAGGATGAGCCCTCCCGAGCCTGAGCTTGGGAAACATGATGGGTATTGAGATTTAGAGCGGCATGAGCTTCGTGAACACCGTTAGCAGCAGAAGGATAACCACATCTGAGCTTATGACATGGGTCACAAACCTTTGCCGACATCTTCCTTGCCCTGTCCCATCCAGCATGGCAGCAGATGCATACTGCAACACGCCACATTGCAACACACCGCTGAAGCAAGCGCAGCGTGGAGCAGGCGTAGCGACGACTTTTGCAACCCGACCTTGCTCCGAGGCACGTAGGAGGATACGCCGACAGATAAGGAACATTGTAACCCTCGCCCCATTTATGAGGAGAGCTGGGGGTAGATAGATGATAGAACAAGGCACGCTCGAGCTGCTTATAAAAGGCCCCGAAGGCCACGACAAAAGAGGAGGATGACCTCAACCTCAAAAGAGGACTCGTCGGAAGCCGAGTGTCACAAAAGTTCAGCCTAGGTAGATCAAACCATTTGATCGATCCAAAGAGGGAGCTCACAATAGCTCTCTCACGCTTACACTCAGACAACAGCACACAGACATCAATCCTTCACACCCCTTGTAACACCAATCCCGTCTCTCGATCAATAAAGAGCATAGAAGGAGAATTGGATGTAGGGCGTCTTGCCTGAACCAGTATAAACCCTCGTGTCTATGTAGCTAGGTCACCTCGAAGACAGAAAGCACAACAAAATTGATACTCGCCGGTGGTACGAACACCGACAGTTGGCGTGCCAAGTAGGGGGGCTGCTGTGTTTTCCACTTCGCTTCTTCGATGATTTCAACATGCACAACCTTCGTGCCCGCCACGGAGGTCCGCTTTGGTAACTTTAAGTTTGCGTCCACCGGTGGCGACGAGCTTGAAGCCATCTCGATCTTCCTTAGCACCAAACAGAGAGCCCAGACTTCTTCACCAGTGGTGCTGGCACCCATCGGGTCTCCGACGGGAGATGCATCGCCCAACCTCCAATGGGCAGGACAGTCGAGCTCTGATTGGCAGGACGGTCGATGGCAACAACACAGACGACACCGATATCATCCCAGCACCATCCTCCGTGAGGATGGTCTGTTGGAAATCCGGTGTACTGGACACTGTCGGGTGACCCTGGGCCTGGGCCGGGGGCGGCCTGGTGCGGCTGAGCCCACCAGGAGTGCGCGCGCCCAGGCGGGGCCCACCTCCCTGGTGCGGCCAGTTAAGATAGAGTCCAGAAAAATTAGAAATTCTGTTTAGAGTCCTAGTTAGAGATAGAATAAGAGTTGTAAGGGGTTGGGACTCTCCCAAAACCCCCTCTATATAAACAGGGTTGCCCCCCCCCCCCTTGTACCTCCACTTCATTATCAAATAATACAAGTTTTCCACCAGACCAGGCCTCCCCACGGCAGAACCTGATCTAGCCGAGTTCCCTAACTCGCCTAGATCAGGATTTCACATCTGTTCCAGCAGGAACTCGGCGAGTTCTTCTCTGTTCCCCTCTTATCCGATATGATCAGCACCAGGGGTGCCTTCTACTCTCTATGTCCCCTCTGTTCTGCACACAAGAATCACCCTGTATTGAACTGCACCGCAGAACAGATCTGTTCTGGCCGAGCAGACCTGATCAGCACACCTGCAGAGCTAGAAACATGGCTGAACATGCTGGATTTCCAACATTCGTGGCATCAGAGCCATGTCGACCTCCCCCAAGCAGCGGCAGCGTCACCGGCAACGGCGGCAAGATCACGATGACGACCTCTCCGGTAGTTCGTGAGGTGAACACGGGAACTGGGTTTTCGCTGCTCACCAAGACCAACTATGCGGAGTGGGCCGTCATGATGGAGATCAAGCTGAAGGCGCGACTACTTTGGAAGGCGGTGGAAGAAGGCAACATGACGCTATAGGAGGACATGTTGGCGCTCGACATCCTAGTCAGCGTCATCCCGTCGGAGATGATCACGACGATCGGGAAGAAGAAGACGGCGAAGGAGGCTTGGGATACGATCGCCCTCATGCGGGTGGGGGCCGATCGCGTGAAGAAGACCACGACGCGTCAACTCAGGCGGGAGTTTGATGCCGCCACGTTCAAGGACGACGAGAGCGTGAAGGACTTCTCCCTTCGTCTGAGCGGCATCATAGCCCGTCTCGAGACGCTAGGGGAGCACATCGATGAAGATGTGGCGGTGGAGAAGCTCCTTCGGAGCGTTCCAGAACGCTTCGAGCAGATCGTGATGGCGATCTTGACCCTGCTGGACGTGTCGACCCTCACATTGTCGGATGTGACGGGGCGGCTGAGGGCTGCCAAAAATGCCTTCGACACGACGTGGCGCAAGGGAGGAGTGCACGACGACCAGCTGTACCTCACTCAGGAGGAGTGGGAGGCACGGCGGAAGGAGGCGCGAGGCAATGAGGGTTCTTCGAAGAAGGGCGGCCGCAAAGGCGCGCCCAAGAAGAAGAAGGATTCTGGGAAGGACATTCTGTGGGACCAGTGCAGGAAGTGCGGCAAGAAGGGCCACTGGGCCAAGGAGTGTCGTTCGAAGAAGCAGCAGCAGGAGGAGCCGCAGCAGCAGGCGCACGTGACGAAGGCAGAGGAGGATGACACCTTGTTCATGACAAGGGCTATCTCAGTACATGAGGAGCCTGTACGCGAGCGTTCCACGCGTCCACTGGAGATAGTGGAGGGACGCGTCTTCGCACATTGTGGCCACGACGACGACGACTCCGATGACGCCCTTTGGTACCTCGACACGGGCGCGACCAACCACATGACTGGTTCGCGCGCTGTCTTCTCTGAGCTCGACGAGAACATCGTCGGAACCATCAAGTTCGGCGACAACTCGGTCGTGCGGATCGAGGGGAAGGGCACGGTCCTGTTCGCCTGCGACACGGGTGAGCATCGGCGGCTCACTGGTGTCTACCTCATCCCGCATCTCACCACCAACCTCATCAGCCTCGGGCAGCTGGATGAGGATGGCTACAGCGTCACCATGCATGCAGAGGTGATGCACATTCGAGACGAGCAGAACCGTCTCATCACACGAGTGCGGCGCGACGACAGCAAGTTGTACCCCGTCAGGCTCAACATCACACGTCCAGTTTGCCTGACCGCACAACGTGGTGACGTTGCGTGGCGTTGGCACGAACGTTACAGACACGTCAGCTTCCAGGCGCTTCAGAAGCTGGCAAAGGAGGAGATGGTGCTCAGGCTTCCGCAAATTGATCATGTCGATCAATTGTGCGAGGCTTGCTTGGCCGGGAAGCAGAGGCGCTCCAGCTTCCCCACGCAAGCTCGTCGGTGCGCGGAGGGCGCGCTCGACCTCGTCCACGGCGACATCTGCGGGCCGATCACGCCGACGACTCCAGGCGGCAACAAGATGTTCTTGTTGCTAGTGGATGACATGGGCCGCTATATGTGGCTCTATCTCCTAGCAAGCAAGGACAAGGCGACCGACTTATTTCAGCAATTCCAGGTGACAGCTGAATTAGAGTTCGGGAGGAGGCTGAAGCTACTTCGTACTGATCGCGGAGAGGAGTTCACCTCACGGGAGTTTGGCGAGTACTGCTCTCAGCACGACGTACAACGTCAGCTCACAGCCCCATACACGCCGCAACAAAACGGGGTTGTGGAGCGGCGCAACCAGACGATGGTCGGGATGGCGAGAAGCATGTTGAAGGCAAAGGGTATGCCCGAGTTCTTTTGGGGTGAGGCGGTCCTGACAGCCGTCTACATCTTGAATAGATCCCCCACCCGCGGCCTCGATGGGAAGACGCCATATGAAGCTTGGCACGGGGAGCGACCAGCCGTCAACTACTTTCGAATTTTTGAGTGCGTGGGACATGTCAAAAATACAAGCCCCCACTTGAAAAAGTTGGAAGACCGAAGTACGCCGATGGTGTTTCTTGGCTATGTTGCAGGGACGAAGGGCTATCGGATGTACAATTCGGCCGATGGGCGCACACACATATCATGTGACGTGATATTCGACGAGGCGGCCAAGTGGGACTGGGGTGAAGGAGTTGAAGAAGAGGACTACGACGCGTTCTACGTCGACTCCATGGGTTTAGCACATGCTGAACCTGCTGTTCCAGCACCTAGCAAGGTGTTGCGGGACTCGGAGGGGCCAAACAACACCCCTGCAGCACCCAGGAGGGGCGCAGCAGGGTCTGTCCACACCCCAGGGGCCCCGGTGGGGCACACCAGGGCTGCTGGTAGGCGACCAGCACCTCCCGCGACTCCTCGTAGGCTCCTGCAGGGTCTGTCCAGCACGGAGCAGAGCTGGGACAGCCCTGCACAGGGGTCAGCAGTAGCGGGAGGGTCTAATTTTGAAGATTCTAGCACCTTCGTCACCCCCCAGCAGCCTCCACGACCCATCCGCTTCGCTAAGCCGCCGACAGAGTGATCATCCAACATTCTTCTCCTAATCCTGACGTCGGCGTACGTCCAGAATCCCAACCCTTCTTGTCATCTCGACGGTTTTCTATCTTCCAACTTCCTTGGTAAAAGATGTTTGTCTTCACCTTGCTTATAGTCTCTGCCCTCAGCCACTAACCGCTCCTTATGCTTCATCACCTCACTTTGCCATGTCCCATCTTCTTCATTGGACTTGATCTCCACGAACGATGTAGCCTCCTCCGTGGTGATGAAAATGAGCTCATCCTCCTCCAGGCTTCATGGAGAGTGCCCTGGAGAGGTGATAACCACATCTCCTTCGTGGTAGGCATCGTCGTAGCTGTCGTTGTTCAACAGTGGCGTGACCACCTAGATGGGTCTTGAAGGATGTTCAGAAGTCTTGTGGGAACTCCAGTTTTTAGCCTCGTGCCCCCTCGTAGGGACATCAGCACATTCAGAGCCTCCGATGCCCTGTGCTGCGCCTGTTGGGTGCTGTCCAACACCATTAGGTGCTGTTTAGAACTTCCAGTACCTCCAACGCTCCTTCCAACTACTGTAGCGCGTCTTGTAGCAACTCCGACGCCCTGTACAAAGCCTCTTGGCCCCTGCAAGACTGTTCTGGTGCTTGGAACAGCAGTTCCAGCACTTGGAACAGATGGTTCAGCAATTGCTTGACATGTGGAGTCGATGTAGAACGTGCTGAAGTCTTCACTTGCCGCTTCTTCGCCTCAATCCCACTTAGCCGCCTCATCGAACACTGCGTCACGCATGATCTGGACACGTTGATCCACTGGATTGTACATCCGGTATGCTTCAGTACCTGCAGCATATCCAAGGAACACCATTGGCGTCTTCTTCATGTACCCCACACACTCGAAGGCTTTGAGGTAGTCAGCGGTTGGTCGTTGCCTATGCGCCAAGCTTCATAAGGCGTCTTTCCGTCGGGACTATGTTTTGGGGATTGATTAGATGTGAACAACCGTCATGACTGCTTCATTCCAAAACATCTCGGGTACCCCCTTAGCCTTCAACAAGCTTTGTGTCATGTTGACCACCGCTTGATAGCATCGCTCTACAACCCCACTATTCTGCAACTTGTAGGGGATTTTGAGCTGGTGTCGTACGCCGTGCTGAGCGCAATTGTCAAAGTGTTTTTGCGACACTTCCCCCGGACCTATTAAGGAGCAGCCCGCAGATGTTCTTTTTAGGAGGGGCAAATTTCCTGGAACTACGAGCTAGATGAATACGAATGATTTACGTGGTTCGGGCAGCCGGGGGGTATAATACCCTACATCCACGGGGTGTCTGTTGTATTGGATTGCTTTGAGCGAATATGCTGGTGAGCATGAGTCTAGATGAGATTGTGTGTGAGACACTAGGCCCTGTCTAAGTCGGTGGTTGCCCGGTCCTTTTATATGCCAAAGGTCGACAACTTACATTATGATCGGAGCCCGACAGGTGGCCCCGGGTTAATTAGTCATGAAAGTGCATCAACGTGTCTTGATGACACACTAATGGATCTTGATGGTGCACTAATGTGTCCTGATGACACGTTAATGGGTCCTGATGGGTCTTGATGGTGCACTAAGGTGTCTTGATGACACATTAATGGCGTCCTGAAGGATGCGCAGCTAGCAGCCCATTATCGTGGGACACGTGGCAGCACCGGACTTTGCCTCAGCGGGGAGGTCGGGCCCTGAGCCGCGGAACACGTGGCAGCACCGGACCTTGCCTCAAAGAGGTCGGGTCCGAAGCTGCGGAACACGTGGTAGCACCGGACCTTGCCTCAGCGGAGAGACCGGGTCCGGAGTCGTAGGACACGTCATGTAGCTGTGTTGGAGCCCTCCATGATGGGGAGGCAGGATTCGACGTCTTTTCTTCTATGTATGCAGGGGTACCCGGTCCGTAGAGTATCGACGGTGGCCCTCGGGCCTATCTTGGGAGTGGCAACGATCCCGCAGGTGGGGCCACCATCATCAACGTCGACGGCGGCTCCCTCGGAGGTGCTAGAACTTAGTGAAGGCGCGGGAGCGTCCACCATCGACGCTAAGAACGTCGACGGCGGGCCCCTTGGAAGGTGTTGGTGCTGGAGCTTGAGGTCCGACGGCGGAGCTCGAAAAAGGGTGAACTAGGACCTACACAAGAGTGACAGCAGAAAGAGTAAGAGTGCTCATTGGTTACAATCTTGCTGCCCTCAGTTTTGTTATGGCTTACTGTCCTTAGCCAACTTCAATGGGATAGTATCTGGGTATTGGTTGCCGCCTCACCCAGAAACGTGTGCTGTCCGGACCCGCCATACTGTGACACAACATTAGAATAGGTAGAGTGGCGTACTTAGAGTGCTGGACCAAGCTAAGTGTTTAGCGCACTCCAGACCTGTCATTGGCATTGGTTTTCAGGCGAGTAGGCCATTCGGCGAGCACGGGATCCCAAAGGAGAAAACTACCAGAAATACCCAAACACATCACAGGTACTTTAGGCTGCTCGTCTGTGGCAAGATAACACAATCTTATTATGGGCAATTAGGAAGATGTAACAGAGCGAAAAATGGAACAATATGCATAATATTGAAGCATAATTATACGAGCATGGTGATAGTATTCGAATTATGGTTATTGCTTTGTCTAGGAGCATATGCCTTTCAGTCTGCGGTACTGAGCTGCAGTGCTGGGGAGGAAGAGTGCGTTGGCTTAGGCTCACAGGGCACAGGCTTACGGTGGCAGCACACTGTTGACCTCCCATGAACATTAGTCTTTTGGGGGACGTTCGGCCCCCAGTACTCAGCTGCAACATTGAAAATGTAGAGTGTGCATACTTAGGGTGCAGGACCAGACTAAGCAGACAACACACTTCGGACCTTCAATTAGCTTTTCTTGGGAGTAACCGTTTAGCGCCATGAGACTCTGAGTAAGAAAATAACCAAGGACACCGGATACGTCACAGTTACCTGGTGGCGTCATTATTGCCATGGCGGCAAGTAGTCGTTGTGCGGTGGTAGATGTAGCCATGAGGCAAAGTGTATAAGCTTAGGGTCACAGGGCACAGACTTAGGGTACAAGATCAGGCTAAGCAGACTGTACACTTTGGACCTCCCACTCGTGGCGGTGGCGGTAGAAAGCTGTCGTGTGGTGACAACAGTAGCCACCAAAACACAGAGCGTGTGTCCGCCGGGTCAGCCCACTATGGAGCGGGAAGTGGCGCCGTCCTCCTTGCTCCCTTCATGGCACAAGGGTCTAGAGGAGTCGACGATGGACTGAGGGTTCATCATTGTGGTGAGGCTTGTACAATCCAAAAAATTGCCCCTACCTGGTGTGACATCCTGGTTCAAGGCTTAATAGGATTGATAGAATACTCATACCATCAGCGTATACCTTCTTTTTTGGAAGCTCACCTGCAAAGAACTCTGAGTTTAAGCATGCTTGGCCTAGAACAATTTACGAATGGGTGACCGACCAGGAAGTCTTCTCGGGTGCGCACGAGTGAGAACAAAATGCGCAGAAAAGACTAGTGTTGGTCTGCGGGGCTAGTTTGTGATCCTAGAGAGCTGCCAAAAGTAACGATTGCCAGACTCGTAGTGGCTGAGGTGTTACAAATGGTATCAGAGCCGACCCTCGCGGTTTCAAGGTAGCGTACGGGTCAGAGACATGGGTACGTACGCATGACGCGTGGGTCCTCTAGGAGGGACACAGTATGGTACGTATGCCAGTACTGAACATATGGGTGTGGCCAAGATGGGACGTTCCTGGTTTGGGAGTTGACCGACGAGGACGTCAGTGTTCTAAGGGGGGTGGATTGTGACATCCTGGCTCAAGGTTTACTGGGATTGATAGAATACTCATACTATTAAGGTATACCTTCTTTTCCGGAAGCTCATCTGTAAAGAACTCTGAGGTTAAGCGCGCTTGGCCTGGAGCAATTTACAAATGGGTGACCGACCGGAAAGTCTTCTCGGGTGCGCATGAGTGAGGACAAAATACGTAGAAAAGACTAGTGTTGATCTGTGGGGCTAGTTTGTGATCTTAGAGAGCTGCCAGAAGTAACGATTGCTAGACCCGTAGTGGCTGGGGTGTTACACTTGGCGCACCAAATGTCGAAGTGTTTTTGCGAGACTTCCCCCGACCTGCTAAGGAGCACCCCGTGGAGGTTCTTGTTAGGAGGGGCGAATTTCTTGGAAATACAAGCTAGATGAACACGAATGATTTATGTGGATCGGGCCGTCAGGAGGCGTATACCCTACATGCACGGGGTGTCTGTTGTATTACATTGCTTTGAGCGAGTATGCTGGTGAGCATGAGTCTAGATGAGATTGTGTGTGAGAGACTAGGCCCTGTCTAAGTCGGTTGTTGCCCGATCCTTTTATATGACAAGGGCTGACAACTTACATTATGATCGGAGCCCGACAGGTGGCCCCAGATTAATTAGTCATGAAAGCACATTAACTTGCCTTGATGACATACTAATAGATCTTGATGGTGTACTAACGTGTCCTGATGACACATTAATGGGTCTTGATGGTGCATTTAGGTGTCTTGATGACACAGTAATGGCGTCCTGAAGGATGCGCGGTTAGCACCCCATTACTGCGGGACACGTGGCAGCATCGGACCTTGCCTCAGCGGGGAGGCCGGGTCCGGAGCCGCGGAACACGTGTCAGCACCGGACCTTACCTCAGCGGAGAGACCGGGTCCGGAGTCGCGGAACATGTGGCAGCACCGGACCTTGCCTCAGTGGAGAGGCCGTGTCCGGAGCTGTGGTGTGAGGACCAGGTCCACACATTACAGGAATCGCAGAGGGTGGTGCCGTGCGATGCGGCACCCAACAGCACACACGAAAATAATACGAGAAAATACAAAACTTTATTTATAGAAACAGCGGAAGTCTTTTACAATACATAATATACAGCGGAAGTAATACTCATAGCTAAAGTCTTAGCCTAGCTATGCAAAAGTGCAGCCGTCTAGCCTGGGGACGCTACACACTAGCAACACACAACAGATGACAGCGGCGTGCAGGGCTCCCACTCGGCGTATTACCCCGACGAGGGCATCGCCTCATCTTCAGGTCCTTCCTCATACGTCTCACCTGCAAACACATAATATAGCAACCGTAAGCACGAAGGCTCAACAAGACTTAATCGTCTCACCTAAGCATGGAACTCTACATGCAGGGATACATATAAACATAGGCAGTGATATACACACTTAACATAGCAGATTTATACCTTGCCGCCCTCAACCCACTCCTATAAAACGGTAGGGTAAGCCTCGACACCTAGGTTAACCAATTACATCGGTTTCCTGGTTTCCATATAGCCAGTATGCATCCGTTACGGTTCAAATTTGTCTAGTAGGGCCGCACTCAGATCAGTCCTCAATCGACACAAGCAGGGCTACGCACGTGAGACCACGTCTTGCTGCATCCTATCCCGCTGCTCAGTCTTATATTCATATTCACAAACCATTCTTTGATCAAATCCATCTCCGGTGATAAAATCCTATCTTGCGAGTAGATTCCAACTACTCGACTTCTACCTGATTCATCAAAACATTAGCATGACATTTTCTACCCGTCAAGCTGTAGACCTACCCAATACTATATGGGATTTGTGGGTCATGCAAGTGGAATAACAAGCACCTTAACCCTAATGCACAAAATTCACCCTTGACGTAAGTGATACAAACCAAAACTTTGCAAAAGCACTTAAATGCAAACCGGGACTTGCCTGGCTGCGAGTCAGATTCAATGTTCGCCTCTGGTGATATACTCTCCAAGGGCTCCGGCTCCTCCTCGATCTGAGCCACTATATGATATGCAATATATAAAGTACATGAGTGATATTGAAACTATATAAAAAAACTTTCTAAATACTGATTAGGTATGAAGATGATTTTAATTGGCTTTGAGATTTCTACAGTGGATACTAGGTTCTATGAGAAAGAACTAGATCAAGAATTGGAGATGCTCAAGGAAACTTGTTGTCTTTAAAATTCCAACAAGTAAAAACCTTCTCTGGAATTTGGTATTAAATCTGGAGCTTTGTCACGACTAACAGTGGGTGATAATGGTAGAGGAGGTCTCACTAGTTCTAGTAAAATTTGTTTCATAATTTTTTGAGCTTCGTACATGGAGAAATTGATTTTACAAGTTTGGGATAAAATCTAGAAATGTTTTTGTACATTTTTAAATTTTCTATGAACAATGGGGATTTGCACCCTGTTTGGTACAGTAAATGAAGTTCAATGAATTTGAAATTTTTACTGGAGATCAAGTGCATTATAATGAAGGTTCTGACCAAAAAAAGGGAATTTTCTAATTAGCAGAATAGGAGTAATTAATTTCCCTAGCACTTAGCTCAAGGGAATTAATTATGAAAATTGTGGGACTTTCATGTCCAACAAATTGCACCACTGTGAAATGGGGATCAAGATGAGTACCAAAATTTATTGGGAATTATTTGAGCAATTCTAATAGTAGTAATTGATTTATGAAGTTTGGAGATATTCTGGAATTATTTGTTAATTGAATTGTTTGAATAATTGAAACCCGGGCCCACTGTGTTAAAATGGACCAGTGAGGTGGAGGCCATAGGTGGGCCATGGAATTATCCGCATGACCACAATTAATCCCGCTGCCACACACTGATCCGGTTTCTCAATACCTTTGATTGACAAGCCGACCTTGCACGCTTTCTTCAACCTTCGGCCCAGGGCAGGGGCTGGCGGTGCCCGACGACCGCCATGGCGACGCCCCTCGCTAGCGGCCTACCCCTGTTCCAACCCTCCTCCTAGTCACCGCCTGTACCTAATACAACATGGGGAACATGTAGGTGCGGTCAGGTAGAGCCGGGGATGACCGGAGCTTGTGGACCACCGCGGCGGCGACCGTGACTACTCTGGCGAGGTCGCAATAGCTCTAGGGTGCCTTATTTTCATCATGGTTTGTTCGGGAAGTTTCCTGGTAGTACGAGGAACCTGAAAATGAACCTCAATCGAAGTGCAAACGGCTCAAATCGAGCTTCCTTTGATGACCTAGGTCGGGAATGGTGGAAAAAGGGGAAGAACTTAATAACCCTACTGTTTCTTCTATTGTTTTCAATGTATTTTCTTCATGGAGTTTCGCACGACCATATAGATCATGTTCGTTAACTGAATCGAGCTACGATGATGGGTGTACCACGAATTAGAGTGAAACCTAATTTCCTTCCCATATAAACATGCTACCATAGTTATTAAGGCGTCGCTTAAGCGTCGCTAAGCGATGCTTAAGCGGTAAGGCGTGATTAGAGGTCAAGGCGTCCTAATCGCCTTAAGATTAGGCCTAAGGCGTCCTAAGGCGTCCTTAAGGCGTCGCCTTGGCGCCCTAAGGCGTCCGTAGGGCGCCCAAGGCGGGACGCCTTACCCCTTCAGACGCTTAGATCTGGCCCAGCCCACTCCCCTTCTCTCTGTTCGACCGTGAAGACTCCCCTTCTCTCTGTTCGGCCGATTCACGATACTTAGGGTTCGGGATAGAGGGGCGGCGGCGGGGGACAGAGGGGCGGCGACAGCTGAAGGAGAGGACGCCGGCAGCGGCCGGAGGAGAGGGTGCCGGCGGCGGCGGGAGGACAGAGGGCGGCGGCGGCTCCATCTTTTGTGTTGTCGATGGGAGGACAGAACAGAGGGCGGCGCCGGCTCCAGAACAGAGGACAGGTCACAGGTGATGCTCTTGGCTCTTCTAATTTGCTCCTTCTCTCTTCTAATTTGGACTGTGATTGTGTGCTCATTGGCCATTGCTGCTGAGGGCGCCTGGAAGGCTGGAACAGAGGACAGAGAGGGCAGCCCATCACTGTGATTGTGTGCTCATTGCTGACCATCACTGTGATTATGTGCTCATTCCAAATTTGGACTGTAATTTGGACTACTTCTATTTGCTAATTAGTTATGTTGGATTTTTAATCTATAATGGATCACATAATTTACTTATTTATCTTATTTTTATATATTACTAAGGCGTCGCCTCGCCTTACGCCTTACCACTTAAAACGTAAAAAGGGGGGCGGTCGCCTTAGGTCGCCTTACCGCCTTAAGAACTATGCATGCTACGGTAAAATTGGAAATACGAAGTCGATAGAGAACGAAACTATGAACGGTTTTCACCGTCATCTAGCATGGGTGCAAGCACACCTTTTTGTAATGGACGGTGAAGCGTGAAACGGCCTAGGACCTAGACTTCACGGTCCAACAGAGGAGGTCCAACGGCGGCTCAACGGCGACGTCCGCGAAAACTTCAAATTAATGCACCACCGTGAGGGAGCTGTCCACAAAAGGGTTTAGGAAGGTGCGCAAGACAGTTACCAAGCTCCAAACACGAAGAGAAAGGATCAACGACCTATGTGTGGCTTGGATTCTCAGCTTGAACGAGAGCTTTGTCGCCGGCGGCCAAGAATAGAGGAAGAACTTTGGGTGGCTTGCACTGGACGCTAGGGAAAACGATGAGGATGCTTGCTAGGTATATATGGATGCTGGATTCGACAGAAATCGGCAAGCAAGCACACAGGTGCATGGCTTGCATGTCGGGAGGTGTCGCCACGGTGAGAAACAAAGGCTGTTCATGTAATTGTGACATTGGCCAGTGGGTCCCACAACCCTTTCACCTCTATCCTCTGTACAATGAAATATCCCACCAACTTGTGTCAAAAAATCATGAAAATTTTTAGATAGACTCAAACAAATATCTAGGATTTGATTATGAATTCAAAACTTTGAATTGATCAAGATTCAATCGAAATTCAAATTTGAAGAAAATTCAATGTTTCCATTGAATTACATAGCAATTGTGCTTTAAAAATTTTGAAAGTTCGCAGAGATGCTATTTGGAATATTTGGAATACAATGGTTAACTCAAATTTTTATTTTGTCAAGGTTTGAATAGGAGCTAATTTGAATTTTTGAAATCCCTCTTGTAGGGTTTAACTCACTTCATTTATTTCCATTCCCTGTTTATTTCTTTCTCCCATTCAAAATTTTAATTCTCCTATCTAAACTTTGCACTATGAATTTTTTGGGTTTTTACATGTGGGACATGTCATGTAGCTGTGTCGGAGCCCTCCACGGCGGGGAGGCGGGATCCAACGTCTTTTCTTCCATGTATGCAGGGGTACCCGGTCTGCAGGTTACCGACAGTAGTATTCGCCGAACTCATGTGAGGTGAACTCCCTGCGATAAGTACAGAGTAGCTTCAGTCTCTTGCCAGACTCTAATTCAGCTGTAGTTCGGAAATTCTGAATCAAGTCGGTCGCTTGTTCCTTGTCTACGAGAAGATAGAGCCACATGTAGCGGCTCCTATCATCCACCAGCGACAAGAACATCTTGTTTTCACCTGGAGTCGTTGGCGTAATTGGCCCACTGATGTCACTGTAGATGAGGTCGAGCATGCCTTTCGCATTCCGCACAACATCACCGCACTGCGTGGTCAGGCAGACCTAGGGATGGCAACGGGTCGGGTAGAGTAAAAACCCGACCCGATTTAAATATTGCACGGGTAAATTTTTATGCCCGTACCTGCACCTGCGGGTAAAAAGTTGAACCCGAACCCAAACCCGACGGGTTTTGGATAGGTTTCGGGTACCCGACGGGTACCCGTCGCCACTCAGCAGGTTGGAGCGAAATCAGGCAGCCCAACCTCCTTTTATTCTCGCTTCTACCTAAATGTTGCCTTTGCCTTGGCGATGTGGGACTAAACTTCTATCAGTGCTGTATTCCTCATGGTTCCAACATCTTGTGGCCCACTACAACGTCACCCACCTGGCCCAACAAACACACCGACCCAACAAACACACCTCCCCTTCCCGAAGCTCCTGATGACGCGATGCGCCGGCGGCTGACGCCCCGCTCGGCCGCTCCGAAGGTGCCCGCCGGCCACCACCCAAGCCACTCCGCCACTGTGTTGACCGCCGCCCGAGCCACTCCGCCACCGATCCATGCCGGCGAGGCGCCTCCACCTCCGCCTCTTGAGTCTTCCCCTACCGTCATCCAAAGTCGGTACTAGTAAATCTTGCCGAGCGTGGGCGTGGTACTAGTAGATAAATTACTCTGGATGCCAACCCGACGAGGGAGAGAGAATGGGGAAGGTTCGGCTTGCACTAACGAGACCGAGCAGAACAGAGCTGCACGCGGAGACTGCCATGGTTGTTGTTGACTTTGTCCACCCGATAAGCTTTCCCCTAGACTACCCCTGAAATAAGGGGCAGACCTTTTCCTTGTCCACGGCTAATTGGCCCTGGGCCCGCTTCCACCGCAAGCCTCATAGTTCATAGTACGCGGCTCCCTCCCGCGGTCTGCGGGCGGGCGGGTCCCGTGGCGCAGGCGACTCGCTTTATGGAATCGTGCACCTTATGAGACGAGTTGAGTTATTTTCTCAGCCGACTATGAAATGGGCCATATTCGGGTATCCTCACAGTTCATAGTACGCGGCTTCCTCCTGCGGTTTGCGGGCAGGCGGGCCCCGTGGCGCAGGCGACTTGCTTTATGGAATCGTGCGCCTTATGAGATGGGCTGAGTTTTTTCCTGAGCCGACTATGAAATGGGCCATTCGGGTATCCGACGGGTACCTGCGGGTAAGAAATGAAACCCGGACCCGCAACACATCGGGTTGGGTGCGGGTTAGACCCGCATGTGAAAAATTCTACTCGTACCCGTCGGGTACAAAACCTGATGGGTACCTGAACCCGCAGGTAGGATTGTCATCCCTAGGCAGATCGACCGCGTGACGTTGAGCCTGACGGAGTAAAACTTGCTGTCGTAGCACTGTACTCGTGTGAGGAGACGATTCTCCTCGTCCCGTTTCTGCATCACTCCTCCTTGCACTATAATGTTGTAGCCATCCTCATCCAGTCTGCTGACGCTGATGACGTTGGTGGTGAGGCGAGGGATGAAGTAGACGTCGGTGAGCCTCCTGTGCTCACCCGTCTTGGCGGCGAAGATGATCGTACCCTTCTCCAGGACTTGCACGATCGAGTTGTCGTCGAACTTGATCGTCCTGACGACATTCTCATCGAGCTCGGAGAAGACGGCGCGAGCTAGTCATGTGGTTGGTCGTGCCCGTGTCGAGGTACCATGTGTCATCATCGTCGTTGTCGCAATGCGCGAAGACACGTCCCTCCACTATCTCCAGTTGACATGGGGGACGCTTCTGTACAGGCGGGATGCTTCTGTACAGGCTCCACCTGTACTGAGGCCGCCCTTGTCATGAACAAGGCACCCTCCTCTTCTACCTCTGTCATGTGAGCCTGCTGCTGCGGCTGCTTCTGCTTCCACTTCGATCGGCACTCATTGGCCCAATGACCCTTCTTACCGCACTTTCTGCATTGATCCCGCGGAATGTCCTTCCCGAAACCCTTTTTGTTCTTCTTTGACATGCCCTTGCGGCCGCCCTTCTTTGAAGATTCGGCAACCTGCTCCCCTCCACCTGCTTCTTCCACTCGTCCCGAGTGAGGTACAGCTGGCCGTCATGAACTCCTCCACTTCACTGTCTCGTGTCGAAGGCATTTCCGGCAGTCCTGAGCCGTCCCGTCACATCCGATAATGTGAGGTTCGACACATCCAACAAAGTCGTGATCGCCACCACGATCTGTTAGAAGCGTTCTAGAACGCTTCGTAGGAGCTTCCGCGCAACTACCGACTCCTCCAGCGGCTCCCTGAGCGAGGCAAGGAGTGCCACCAGGCCGCTCTGCTGGAGGGAGAAGTCCTCGATCCCCTCGCCACGCTTGAAGGCGGCGGCCTCAAACTCACGCCGGAGGGTTGGAGTTGGCTGCGCCATCGTCTTCTTCACGCGGTCAGCCCCGACCCGCATGAGGGCGATCGTTTCCCATGCCGTCTTCTTCTCTCCGATCGTCGTGATCATCTCCGATGGGACAGTGCTAACGAGGATGTCTAGTGCTATCATGTCTTCCTGTTGGGTTGCATTGCCTTTCTCCACCGCCTCCCAAAGCAACCGCGCCCGCAGCTTGATTTTCATCATGACAACCCACTCTGCGTAGTTTGTCTTGGTGAGTATGGGGAACTCGGTTCCCATGTTCACCTCACGAGCCGTCGGATGGGTTATCGTATTGATGCTGCCACTGCTTGGAGGGGTCTTTGGTTTTGTCGATATATTGCTGAATTCAACTCATGGTCAAATCCGGTTCTAATACCACGATTGTTTGAAATCCAGTGTCCTGGACACCTTTGCTTCTCTCTAATTGGAGGGCAGAGGACCTCACGGGCGCTGATTAGAGATTGATCAGCCCTGCAAGACTTTATTTGGACCAGAACAGAGTGGACACGGTACAACACCCCTGAACAAAGTCTGCTACTGTTGTGGTTACTGTTCGAGAACTATAACAGCAAAGCAACTTGCCTGCTTGCTGTTACTGATATAGAGAACAGAACCTAAATAGTGGTGCTAGTGAGATGCTTCCTGTAGAGGGAGAGAGAGTTGACGACAGGGGCTGGGAGGTTCTAGGCGAGTTTGATATCAGGGCAAACATATTTTCTGGTGGACCAATGTATTCAATTGATCTGATGGGGGCAAGTTGCGGTACAGGGTGGGGCTTTATTTATAGCCCCGTTACAATGGAGAGTCGTAGCTCTATTACAATCTGATTATGTGTAACAAACCCAAACTCTATTTTATCTCTAACCAACAATCCCTCAGCAGCTTGTTGTTTATTCTAAACAGGACTCTAGCTCTATCTCTTATTTATTATTTAATGTTGGACACCTCTGTTTTCTGGTGCTGTCCGCACCTGGATTTGAGTCCCAGCCGGACTCCCATCCCTCTGGTGCTGCGACACTTGTTCATGATCCAGTGGGACTCTGCATACCCCCCTGGTGCGCAACTCCCGGGAGATCCAACTCGGACTCCCCCTGGAGTCGAGGTTGGTCTCCACCTTTTGGCTGCACCAGGGGATGGTGGAGGGATCATCCAACATGGTCGACCATGCGTCGAGATCCCTTCACTGCGTCATAGAGAGCGATGTCGGTGTCAGCTCCGTCACCAACAGGTGGCTGACCCCCTCCCGCCACAACTCCGCCCCGGAAGGCAGGAAGTGTGGCGCCGCGGGCTGGCCATCCAACTCGGAGTACTTGCCATCCTCCGGGGCTTTCGGTGTTGCTTACGTCGTCGTCTTCCGAGGAATCCTCCGACGCTCACCATCGTCACTGCAACTACTCGCAACAACGGAGACAAATGCCCAGATGGTAGGAGATGCCTCCACCGCGCAGGCCTACGAGCAACGAAGCTTCATGGCGACACGGACGTCTGCTCGCGCAAACTAGTAGACGAGGCATCGGTTCCTAGCGCAAAGCCACAACATGGCTGGCCGCATGTCGGCTCGGGCGCGGAACAATGGCTTTCGCCGCACGTCGAGCCCAACTGCTCACGACATCGAAAATGCCATCATTTGGTGCACACCCACTCACGCACGACGACCAGATGTGCAGTCACCGACGTGTGGGTAGGGAGACCGGCAACGATCACGATCCACACGGTTGGCGCGACGTAGCAACCATAATCCGCATGGTTGGCACGACGAGCGCATCGGGTTGCCTGAACTCTGTCAACCCCTTGAGGATCGGCGTAGAGCCCGGGTGTATGACGCAGGTTCACAACCCGAGCCCCGTTCGCACCACCTCCGCCATGGCAACCGCCACGATGACAACAATGGCCCGAGCCCGGCCCAAGATGCTCGGGATGCGGCACAACGACAAACCTTGCCTCTACAACGACTGCAAAAGCCAAGCTCAATAAGCTATCCCGAGCTAATACCGAGGGCTCCCCCATACCATTGAAAGACCGTAGCTCGACCCAGGCCAATCTCGAAGGTCCAATCAAGACGACCAGAATCAACGTCACGTCGCCCGACCAACTCGGAGCTGAGTACTTTTCGCTCCACTATCGATAAATTGTTTATGTTACCGTAAAAATAATCTATTCCTGTGCTTGAGCTCAACCGACCAATACCTGACCCAACCTCAACGGTTGGGGTTGGGGCGATAAGTGGCAAACACGGCTTCCGAGCCATTAGACGCAGGCCTGGACATCGTCCCTCTAAGGTCGGCCATGTACCGACAGGTGCTGTGTTAACCCCCACGGGCGACAAACTCAGCGTCGAGCTTTCCCAACCAACGGCCTGGTCCTACCAAGGACTCAGACCCACACAGACAAGCACGAGTTGTCCTCCCCAAGGAAGGGTCCCTACGTGGTGGCAAACGCCATCGAGGCCCGTGAGGATACCCACCAAAGCTTATTAGTAGCGACGTCTTCCCAGCGCGGAGAACACCGAGTTGTGGAAACGGCTGCAAAGCTAAGTGTTTTTGCAACTTCCTTCGACTGTTCTACTTTGTTGTGAAAACGAACGATCTTCCGGGGTCGAGCTCGTTTGAATCCCCGACGCCGACCTCGATGGTTGGGCTCGTGCAGTGGGCACCCCACAAGCACCACGTGGCCGATGGGTCGAACCAACCGTTTCACGCCACTCGTAGGCTGTCGTATGCCTAAAATATTGGTGGGAAAATATCGGGGGAAAGCTCGGAAGCTTCGTTTCTTTCAAAAACACTTTTTCTCTCCTAAGTACTCTCTCTGTACCTTGCAACCTGCAGTTAAAGAACCGCTAAAGTTTTAAGCTATGGTTCAAGCAAGACATAAGGATGGAAAAACTGGATGAAGAGAAACTTTCTTATCATTAATAGATTCAGAGTCCATTATGGTTCGGTTCGTTACATAAAAAGAAGGAAATTACATCGATTACATTGCTCATACGCAGGTGCTACTTTGCGCCCTACAGGATCAACAACCTCGACGGCCTCACGCCCCTCCTTCGAGAGGTCGCTAAAGATATCGTTTCTTTTTCGGTGACCTCTCATCTCCAAACATGGAGCTGACCACGGCAAGCCAAAGCGGCCAACATATTTCCCGATCAAGGTTTGGTGCCCAAACAGGCGTTAAGGCTTCGGTCACGCAGACAAGCACTCCGCATCAGATAAGCTTGGATCCGGATCAACTGGATCCTGTACTACACGATGGTAGCTCCTCCATCTTCAAACCTCCAGATGGCCCCTCTGCCACGAGGCCACCAGGAGGCTCCTTTGCCGATGAGCCTCCGATTGGCTTCTCCATCTTCAAGCATCCAGATGAACCCTCGTCAGCCAAGCTAGCGACGCAAGCTGACTGGGTGAGGGATCTCGCTTAGCACCTCATCTCCATTGGAGGAAGCAACAAGATCGTGGGGGAGGAGGCCAGAGGAGAGAAGGATGGGGGAACCTAACAAGACGCTAAGGCACGAGAAAAGGTGAGCACGGTGCCAGGATATTTATAGCCCTGCTATGTCGACGCGAGGATAAGCACGACCGAAGAGGTGCACCTCGCCTCCTTGTAATCGACGTCGCCATAAATACTGGTAGTGACCGAAGATTCCCATGCGCCTTGCCTCCTCTTCGTAAACGACACCGACTTAAAAACCGCACAACTACTCGTGCCTCCTCCTCGCGAACAACGCCGACTTGAAGTGCCATGCTCCCTCACGGCGTCCTCGACGTAGAGGTCAAGTCGAGTGGCGCCTCCTCGTCGTTCGCAACGCCGACCCACCAGGCCGATGTAAGGAGGGTAAGTTTCCGGACCACTTTTTGGGGCCCGATCGAGTTCCGGGTTTGAAGGTCAAGCCACGAGGTTCCGAGGCCGCCCAGAACAAATAGAGTGAGGGATGGACAAACGCGAGATGGCTCGCATACATCAACTTCGGAGGTAGTGGATACCTTCGACATCTCCGACGCTCCATATCCGAGTCCCAACTCGTCAACAACGTAGTAACTGTCTGTATGGTCGGCACCGAGCCACCCGGGCCCCCTGAATGCCCGAGATCTATGCGAATGTCCCGAGTGGGATATGATGAAATGAGGGCACTAAGCCTCGACAAGAACGATCCTTTAAAATGATATCCTGCTATGCTCAATCTTACGGAAAAGGGGCGACCGGGTTGCACTCGGATCTAGGGGTGGGCAAAAAACTCGAAACCGAACACCGAACCCGAAAAATCCCGAACTCAAATAACCCGAAAACTGAATCCATTTTTCAGATAAAACAATCTCAAAACCCGAATTAATTTATGGTATTTTGAGTTATGGAACCCGGTACCCGAAATACCTGAAATATCCAATAAGAATTTTTGTTCGCATTGCTTAGTTTATTTACTCATTACTCCATGCTATATATTTTTATTAGATGAAAGAACCAAATACGCACAAGTGGATGGATGTCCACGCACTGCACTATTATGTTACTGCTGCATGAGCAGAGACACCTCCCGGTGAGCTACTGAGTTTATTTTCCTACTGTTATATTGTGATGAATCATGAATGTTGCTCAATGTTTATTTTTCCTGCCGAATGCTGTTGTTTTCAAAATTATATCCGCTTGGAATATTGTATTGTTGTAATATGATCGTTTTGAATATTATTTTTACTTTTTTTGATGTTGTATTTAAAATTTTGGGTAATTTGGGTAATCCCGAACCCGAATTTTCGGGTACCTAAATTGTTGGGTACCCGAAAATTCGGGTACAAATTCGGATACAAATTTTCAAATCTCGAATTTCTAAAAATCCGAATTACCCGACCTGAAATTTTGAGTAATCCCGAATGCGGTTGCATCACGAATCCCCCTCAATGCCCCCCTGGATCTTAGAGGGTTGGGAGCGAAGGCCTACGAGCTCTATCCCAGTCTCAAAGCTTCCCTTCCTCCATAACCAACAGGTCCTTCACCTTTGAACAAGGCATCACAGGGTGAAGCGTTAAAGGACGACCGTGGGGGACAACAACAACAAAAATGAAAACCTACCCATGAGCTCAAGCTCCATCGGATCATGACATCTTGAGCTATCTGAGCTGATTCAACGCTGGCCTCCACGTCTATCCCTGCCTTAGCCGCCTTATGTAGATCGACCCGAGCCTCTTCCCAAGCTCTCGCAAGCTCGATGGTCGTCTTCCCGCCTTAGCGGTTGTGTTCGCCTCATCCCAGGTGGCTCGCTCTACCTTCCCAAAGACCCACGTGAGCTCTGCTTGCACCCTCGCGAGCTCGATTTCCTTGCCAACCCGATGAAGTTCATTCTCCCAGACGAGTCGCGACTTCTCGGAAACCCACTGGGCCAGTCTCTACAAAACCAGGAGAGCCCAAAAGATAAAAGACCTCGCGAGGATGGCGAAAGCAGAAGCAAGGTTCCTACCTGCTCGACGGGAGTCACCCTCCGAAGCCGGTCGATCACATCACCCATGCGCTTACACCTAGTGACGAGGCTCGCTTGGGCAACAGCGAGCTCGGTGCATAAATTCTCACCATCCTTGTAAGCATGCTCCCATGCCATGAGCTCAAACGGCAAGACATCCAAGAAGATGGTGGGGCCATCCTGGTCAGTCTCCACAGTTGACCCCTCAATGGCAGAAATTGGGACCTCCGGGGCCGGACCCGAACCACCTAGGTGGCTCCCCACGATCGGCGACCAGAGCCCAAAGACTGAATGTACAAAAAAAAAAGGTCGGCTACGCTGTGATCGAGCTCTGTCGCCAACAACACTTCATTCGCAGGCATGATATCTGGGTCGGGCCCAGGATAGCCTCGGCTCCGACCTTCTTAGTGGTCGGCAACGCGACCGTCTTCGAAGGGTTGAACGTGGACGAGGCCAACCCCGCACCAGTCGCCCCGTCGTCAAGCACAGATGGTAGCAAAGGATCTTTGACACTCAACTCCGTCTCGACCTCCACAGCTGCAGGAAGCGACAACACTGAGGTGTTGGTCAACCCGACGACATCAGCAGCTAGGATCTCGACCGACTCCGAACTCGCCGGGATGGGCACCGGCGAGGGCGATAGCTCCATAACCACGACCAAGGCCAGACAAGTCACCTCCACCGGACCCTTGGTCGGAACACCGACGCCCGGATCTCGCCTCCTATACTACAGAAGGGTCATTAGGGAAGCACACAACCCCACGTCAAATGATGCTGCGAAAAGGGGGAATACTTTTACCTCTTCGGGCGGCACAGTATTGCGCCCACCTCAGCCTCCTCAATAGATTTCAGATCCGGGGGACACGCAACGCACCCTTCTCCTTCCTTTTCCTCAACACTTAGTCAGGGCTGCACCCTGACATCCGCTCGCGAACGACATCCCAAACCGAGGATGACCCAGGCGTATCAACACGAGGTCGAATGAATGTCGAGTCTGCAGCCAGAGGGATCACGATACAGTCAACATCGTCCGTCGAGATTCGCCCCAAAAGCTCTTTCACCTTGTAGTAATCTATGAAGGGGAGAGTTCAATCTTTGACTCCCTCGTTGGGTCCGTCGGGCCAAGATACTCCCACATCAGGTGGCTCCAAATTCGGAGGTGTTGAATCCTCCGCTCAATAAAAGATGTGGAGAATTCCACGCCAGTGAGGCCCCTTCCCTACAGATCCTCCAACCGGGAGAGATGCGGCCCCAATGTGGCCATCTCGCCATTTGAGATCCCTCCATGCCAGGATGCCTTTGGTTTCAACAGGTTATTGGTGAAGCACAAAAGCCGAGACACCACGTTGCAGATGTAGAACCACTCCTGATACCAACCCTTGAGGGATGATCGAAGAGGAATGGTGAAGTAACATGTTTGCTACACGAGAAGCTAGGCACAAGTGCCACCGAAGTCGAGGAGCTGGTGCTCATTACCCGAAGCCCTCATCAAGAAGAAGACCCTCCACATGTTCAAATCCTCATCAATCCTCAGAAAGTCTTCACATAAATTGACGAACATCAACATGTGAAGGATGTTGTTCGGTATTAGTTGGCCTCAAGAAGGGGTGCATCAAAAATTTGATCCCTCATTGTGGAACGCGAGGAACGATACGACCTCATCGTCGCACGGATGGGAACACCCTCTCCATCGGGGGAGGTGGATGGCATGGGCCACCCTCACCAAGAGCAGCCCGTGCTCGACGTGATCGGAGACCTAGTAAGGGCCAACACACGATGTCGTCCACACTGACATGGTGGAAGAAAAAGAGGAAAGGCACAAATCTTTTGTTGGCCCTGCCCGGTTCAGTCTCGCAATAGCCTCGCACAAGGAATATGAAAAGGGATAGAGAGCGCAGGTACAAAAAGGGAGGGCGTACGTGGAAAGGAACACCCTAGAGGAAACTTATAAAGTTGGCGAAGCAACGCGGGCCCTGACAACCGCGAGGGGCGTGCAACCGTTCGTGTCCCTTTGAAACCAACGTCGCTTCAATTCACCCAACAACCCCAAATTGAAACCACTCCCGCAGCACCGGAGTCGAGTTAAGCAGCATCTCCTCGGTTCCCCGAAGTATGGGCCCAAGCGCGGTCAAGTTATGAAAGGTAAGTTTCCGACCCACTTTTGGGGTTCGCTAAGTTTCGGGTTTGAAGGCCAGTCCACGATGCTTCGTCCTTGAGTGAGGGCGGATGATGCAAGGTGGTCTACGATAAAGACGATCTCACAGGAGGGGGAGGGGACACCTCCAACACCTAGAAGTCCGTAACTGAGTCCAAGCCTTGCAAACATGCTAGCCCCCTGAAAGATCAGCATTGAGTCGCCCGGGCACCCGGAAGACCCGAGAACTGTGCGGTTAGTGGGAGCACGGATATGATGAAATGCGGTCATCGAGCCCCGATCAAGACGCCCTTGCAAAAGAGGGTAAATGGTTCTGATCACCCCTACAAAATAGGGCGGTTGGGTTTCACTTGATAGCCAACTTGCTGAGCCTAGGGAATCGACCATCGAGGAAAGTCCCCAACCGGCTTGACCCCTTTGAGCAACGAATAACCCCTGGATGGGAGACGGAGCGAGTGTCATAACAACAACCCGACCCATGTGGACTGGCATTGGGCTCACTGCGAGGCCTCGATGGGCATGGTCCAAGGTCGGGATGACCATCAAAGGCTTGGTTATCACGAATATCATGGTCCAACTGAGAACTTACATTTTCTATCTCCTTCATAAGCATTAAGCCGATCGGTTCTTATCCTCCGATCGACAGCCGCGTTTAGCCAGAGGCTCGAGGGTTCTCTACCCCAGTTACAAGAAAGTATGAATTGCCCACGAAATGCACGTACACGTTCCTATGATCCCATCGAGACGTGGCCCCCACACAGAGGATAGGAGGGGGGACTCCCTCAAGGACTGAGATGGCAGGACGGGGCCCTGGGACCCAAGCCCGAGTTCGAGAAGTAGATGAACAAACTGCCTTCAATGCGAAGTGGGCGCCATCACGATCAAGTCAGACACACTCGAGTACACTCACGGTGCACTCGACCACATCAACCTGTGCACTCCACACCCCCGTCACAGCGACAGGGCGGACACTGTCGGTGGTTTGGAACCAGCAGATCTCCCTACACTGCTAAAGTGATAGGGGAGTTTGATGTTCGGTATGGGCGCGCGGAGATTCGAGAAGGTGAGTAGGAATTGACACAGGAGACACAAGAATTTACGTGGTTCGGGCCGCCTGAGCGTAATACCCTACTCCATGGGTGTGTTGGTGTTGTATTAGCTGTTTGAGCTTGTGTGTCTCTCGCGTATGTGTGTCCCTGGCGTGTCGTCGGCCTGTCCTTTTATAGTACAAGGGCAGGCCGTTACAAGTTAGCCTGGCCCGACATGTGGCCCCGACGGTTACTAGTATTGACACTTATTTAACACATTTAATTGCTCTTAATGACCCTGTAACGGGCTTTGACAGCACCGTTACTGGTGTTAAGATCGTCCGTTTAAGTGTCATTAATATGGCATTAATGACACTTAATCGGGTCTTGAAGTCCTTGATTCCCCTTTGAAGATCCGGAGCCGTTGCGAGGTCTTCCGGAGGTTAGGGGCTAAAGATACGACGGTTGGACACGTGGCAGCTCCGGAGCATACTGTGGGAAACAGGTAGCTCCGGGGCTACCTGACACGTGTCAGGTCCGGAGCTTCTCTCGGTCTGGGGTTAAGTCCGGAGGTGCCATTTCGGTACATGGTCCGGAGCTTCCCCCTTGTGGGCGGTAGCTCCGGTTTGGCAGTACACGTGGTGACCTAGGGATTAACCATGTTGGAGAAGCGGGTCCGGTTATGTCTGACATGTGGGCCTTCGAGGTCTTCAAACCAAGTAGATGATTTTCCTTTGAGATCTTTATAACCTCAAGGGGTGTACAGTTTCTAGGGTACCGACAGATGGGCAGTGAGGCGGGCGTGCATGCAACTCGATACGACTCTAAAAGGTGATGGGACGGGCGCACGATGGACGATGACTTCTGCACCCTGGCCTCTTCCCGAGGCATTTGACCTAGCGTGTGGTGTGGGTGCACGCGTTGTAAACTGGGTCCCATTTATGATGAGTCGTGGGTTAGGCACGGGGGAGGATAGGGTCGGTCGAGAGGCCTATAAAAGAGGATCAATGGCCATCCCTGCGTCAAAGAGAACTAGCTTGTAAGAAACTTCTCAATTTTCAATAAAAAAGAGCTAGATACACGAACTGGATGTAAGACTTGTTCGAAGCACTATAAATCCATTGTATTTATAGCTAGGTCACCTCGAAGACAAACGCGCAATGCAATTGACACTAGTCATAGTCCGAATATCGATAATATGTTTTTAGTGAAGTGTCAAAACAAGAGGGAATAGATGTATGAGTATCGTTTGAAAATTTTTTGTACTTATTGAAGAAACAGAGTGTATGAAGCTTTTATATCGGAATGGGGATGAGAGATGATTTTATTGGGTTTGATGTTTGGATAGTTGGTTGTGGCACTAAAAACATTTTAGGACTCCGCTGCTCAAACTCTCAACATGACACGTGGTGTCGTGAATCGCTTATAGTATACATGTCAGATTGATATACAACTGTAATTTGAAATATTGTTCATTTGACATCTCCAAATATTTTATTATTTTACAGCTTATAAAAATTGTTGTTTGATGAACATGGGCCTAATTGCTTGCTTACAAGCTTAGCCCATGAACAACACAGCCCTTTTCAGTCAGCCACGTGGCGCTTCACTGCAGATCGCTTCTTCCTGTCGCTCGAGCCTCGTTCTATCTACGCGAAAAAAAAGAGCCCGAAAAAAACTAGCTACATGGCGGCCGGCAACGTCGACGGAGCTGATGCGGAGGCTGTGCCGCCCACGGCGGCAGAAGAGAGCCGTGACTGGTCGGATCTGACGGCTGTATGTCTGGCGGAAGCGTTCTCGAGGCTGGAGCTGGAGGATCTGTGGCGAGGCGCCATGGCGTGCTGCCGCTCCTGGAGGGACGCCGCGTGCTCCCGCCCGGGTCTCTTCGCGGCGCTCGACCTCGAGCCAGGCTTCGAGGCTGCCATTGGAGGCGACCTCGCCGCGTGGTGGACGCCCGCTTTCCAGCGCCGCGTCGACGCCATGTTCCGCGCCGCCGCCGTGCTAGCCGCTGGGGAGCTCCGGGAGGTCCGCATCAGACACTGCTCTGACGATGCGCTCGCCTTCGCCGCCGAGAGGTGCTTGCAAATATTAGTTCTTTTTATCTGGTAAATTAGTATTATTTGGTACAAATTTTTGCGCAAGATTTGTGCTTGCGTATCTGAACCTAGTTAGCCTATGTTTGGGAACATTGTTTTTTTTTGGTGTTTTAGAGCAATACCGTGATATTTAAGATTATTATGGTATTTTTTACAGAATGGTATTTGGCAACTAACTCAAAAACTATGTATTGAAAATCACGGTTTTGTCTATACTACGGTATTTTTGGGTATAAAAAACTTTGGTCCGAACCAGAGTTTTTGTCTTCTTGCTTGCTCTTGATGCTTGCTACTTTGCTCCCAAACAGTTCTATGTATTGCAAAACCGTGGTATTACAAAAATGTGGTATTGAAATACTTTGATATTGTCATGTCATTTAAAAAATGTGGTTTTCAAAACTTTAGCATTGAAATACTGTGCTCTCAAACACAGCCTTAGTTCTGCCCTTGATTTGGAGTGTTCATCAAAACTCTGATTAGTTAGAAGCTAGGATAAGATGCTTACAATGGTGCATCTCCATTTCATTTCACGTTATAATGTTCCTGGATCATAATTCCCCCCCTAAGATGTCATGATTAACACCCTGGTAATAAATAAGGATCCGTCATTTTTACTTCAGATCAAATACCATGTGTTGGAATTCCGGAACTAAATTTCATTGTTTATTGATCAAAACACAACACTGTTATATACAGCTAGATCAGTTACAATTTTAGGACTTCCTCACATAAACTTGACTAGGACTCCTGACGGGGTTCTGTACCCGGCTACTAGAGAGAATGGATCAACAAATCAAGCCCTGGCCATCGAGGTCGAAGCGAGCCTACCCGAGCCCAAGCTCGGGTCCAACAAGGTACGGTGCACGGATGTATCCGGCTACTGATCTTGCCACTTGACCCAGGTTGGCGACAAGCAAGCCCGACCACCGGCCGCCAAGCACGACAACGAGGCTGCTCGACCCTCGACCGTCGAGGCTAGGATGAGCCCTCCCGAGCCTGAGCTCGGGAAACATGATGGGTATTGAGATTTAGAGCGGCATGAGCTTCGTGAACACCGTTAGCAGCAGAAGGATAACCACATCTGAGCTTATGACATGGGTCACAAACCTTTGCCGACATCTGCCTTGCCCTGTCCCATCTAGCATGGCAGCAGATGCATACTGCAACACGCCACATTGCAACACACCGCTGAAGCAAGCGCAGCGTGGAGCAGGCGTAGCGACGACTTTTGCAACCCGACCTTGCTCCGAGGCACGTAGGAGGATACGCCGACAGATAAGGAACATTGTAACCCTCGCCCCATTTATGAGGAGAGTTGGGGGTAGATAGATGATAGAACAAGGCACGCTCGAGCTACTTATAAAAGGCCCCGAAGGCCACGACAAAAGAGGAGGATGACCTCGACCTCAAAAGAGGACTCGTCGGAAGCCGAGTGTCACAAAAGTTTAGCCTAGGTAGATCAAACCATTTGATCGATCCAAAGAGGGAGCTCACAATAGCTCTCTCACGCTTACACTCAGACAACAGCACACAGACATCAATCCTTCACACCCCTTGTAACACCAATCCTGTCTCTCGATCAATAAAGAGCATAGAAGGAGAATTGGATGTAGGGCGTCTTGCCTGAACCAGTATAAACCCTCGTGTCTATGTAGCTAGGTCACCTCGAAGACAGAAAGCACAACAAAATCGATACTCGCCGGTGGTACGAACACCGACAGTTGGCGTGCCAAGTAGGGGGGCTGCTGTGTTTTCCACTTCGCTTCTTCGATGATTTCAACATGCACAACCTTCGTGCCCGCCACGGAGGTCCGCTTTGGTAACTTTAAGTTTGCGTCCACCGGTGGCGGCGAGCTTGAAGCCATCTCGATCTTCCTTAGCACCAAACAGAGAGCCCAGACTTCTTCACCAGTGGTGCTGGCACCCATCGGGTCTCCGACAGGAGATGCATCGCCCAACCTCCAATGGGCAGGACAGTCGAGCTCTGATTGGCAGGACGGTCGATGGCAACAACACGGACGACACCGATATCATCCCAGCACCATCCTCCGTGAGGATGGTCTGTTGGAAATCCGGTGTACTGGACACTGTCGGGTGACCCTGGGCCTGGGCCGGGGGCGGCCTGGTGCGGCTGAGCCCACCAGGAGTGCGCGCGCCCAGGCGGGGCCCACCTCCCTGGTGCGGCCAGTTAAGATAGAGTCCAGAAAAATTAGAAATTCTGTTTAGAGTCCTAGTTAGAGATAGAATAAGAGTTGTAAGGGGTTGGGACTCTCCCAAAACCCCCCTATATAAACAGGGCTGCCCCCCCCCCCCCCCCCCCCCCCTTGTACCTCCACTTCATTATCAAATAATACAAGTTTTCCATCAGACCAGGCCTCCCCACAGCAGAACCTGTTCTAGCCGAGTTCCCTAACTCGCCTAGATCAGGATTTCACATCTGTTCCAGCAGGAACTCGGCGAGTTCTTCTCTGTTCCCCTCTTCTCCGATATGATCAGCACCAGGGGTGCCTTCTACTCTCTCTGTCCCCTCTGTTCTGCACACAAGAATCACCCTGTACTGAACTGCACCGCAGAACAGATCTGTTCTGGCCGAACAGACCTGATCAGCACACCTGCAGAGCTAGAAACAGGGCTGAACATGCTGGATTTCCAACATTCGTGGCATCAGAGCCATGTCGACCTCCCCCAAGCAGCGGCAGCGTCACTGGCAACGGCGGCAAGATCACGATGACGACCTCTCCGGTAGTTCGTGAGGTGAACACGGGAACTGGGTTTTCGCTGCTCACCAAGACCAACTATGCGGAGTGGGCCGTCATGATGGAGATCAAGCTGAAGGCGCGACTACTTTGGAAGGCGGTGGAAGAAGGCAACGTGACGCTATAGGAGGACATGTTGGCGCTCGACATCCTAGTCAGCGCCATCCCGTCGGAGATGATCATGACGATCGGGAAGAAGAAGACGGCGAAGGAGGCTTGGGATACGATCGCCCTCATGCGGGTGGGGGCCGATCGCGTGAAGAAGACCACGACGCGTCAACTCAGGCGGGAGTTTGATGCCGCCACGTTCAAGGACGGCGAGAGCGTGAATGACTTCTCCCTTCGTCTGAGCGGCATCATAGCCCGTCTCGAGACGCTAGGGGAGCACATCGATGAAGATGTGGCGGTGGAGAAGCTCCTTCGTAGCGTTCCAGAACGCTTCGAGCAGATCGTGATGGCGATCTCGACCCTGCTGGACGTGTCGACCCTCACATTGTCGGATGTGACGGGGTGGCTGAGGGCTGCCGAAAACGCCTTCGACACGACGCGGCGCAAGGGAGGAGTGCACGACGACCAGCTGTACCTCACTCAGGAGGAGTGGGAGGCACGGCGGAAGGAGGCGCGAGGCAATGAGGGTTCTTCGAAGAAGGGCGGCCGCAAAGGCGCGCCCAAGAAGAAGAAGGGTTCTGGGAAGGACATTCTGTGGGACCAGTGCAGGAAGTGCGGCAAGAAGGGCCACTGGGCCAAGGAGTGTCGTTCGAAGAAGCAGTAGCAGGAGGAGCCGCAGCAGCAGGCGCACGTGACGAAGGCAGAGGAGGATGACACCTTGTTCATGACAAGGGCTATCTCAGTACATGAGGAGCCTGTACGCGAGCGTTCCACGCGTCCACTGGAGATAGTGGAGGGACGCGTCTTCGCACATCGTGGCCACGACGACGACGACTCCGATGACGCCCTTTGGTACCTCGACACGGGCGCGACCAACCACATGACTGGTTCGCGCGCTGTCTTCTCCGAGCTCGACGAGAACATCGTCGGAACCATCAAGTTCGGCGACAACTCGGTCGTGCGGATCGAGGGGAAGGGCACGGTCCTGTTCGCCTGCGACACGGGTGAGCATCGGCGGCTCACTGGTGTCTACCTCATCCCGCATCTCACCACCAACCTCATCAGCCTCGGGCAGCTGGATGAGGATGGCTACATCGTCACCATGCGTGCAGGGGTGATGCACATTCGAGACGAGCAGAACCGTCTCATCACACGAGTGCGGCGCGACGACAGCAAGTTGTACCCCGTCAGGCTCAACATCACGCGTCCAGTTTGCCTGACCGCACGACGTGGTGACGTTGCGTGGCGTTGGCACGAACGTTACAGACACGTCGGCTTCCAGGCGCTTTGGAAGCTGGCAAAGGAGGAGATGGTGCTCGGGCTTCCGCAAATTGATCATGTCGATCAATTGTGCGAGGCTTGCTTGGCCGGGAAGCAGAGGCGCTCCAGCTTCCCCACGCAAGCTCGTCGGTGCGCGGAGGGCGCGCTCGACCTCGTCCACGGCGACATCTGCGGGCCGATCACGCCGACGACTCCAGGCGGCAACAAGATGTTCTTGTTGCTAGTGGATGACATGAGCCGCTATATGTGGCTCTATCTCCTAGCAAGCAAGGACAAGGCGACCGACTTATTTCAGCAATTCCAGGTGACAGCTGAATTAGAGTCCGGGAGGAGGCTGAAGCTAACTTCGTACTGATCGCGGAGAGGAGTTCACCTCACGGGAGTTTGGCGAGTACTGCGCTCAGCACGACGTACAACGTCAGCTCACAGCCCCATACACACCGTAACAAAACGGGGTTGTGGAGCGGCGCAACCAGACGGTGGTCGGGATGGCGAGAAGCATGTTGAAGGCAAAGGGTATGCCCGAATTCTTTTGGGGTGAGGCGGTCCTGACAGCCGTCTACATCTTGAATAGATCCCCCACCCGCGGCCTCGATGGGAAGACGCCATATGAAGCTTGGCACGGGGAGCGACCAGCCGTCAACTACTTTCGAATTTTTGAGTGCGTGGGATATGTCAAAAATACAAGCCCCCACTTGAAAAAGTTGGAAGACCGAAGTACGCCAATGGTGTTTCTTGGCTATGTTGCAGGGACGAAGGGCTATCGGATGTACAATCCGGCCGATGGGCGCACACACATATCACGTGACGTGATATTCGACGAGGCGGCCAAGTGGGACTGGGGTGAAGGAGTTGAAGAAGAGGACTACGACGCGTTCTACGTCGACTCCATGGGTTTAGCACATGCTGAACCTGCTGTTCCAGCACCTAGCAAGGTGCTGCAGGACTCGGAGGGGCCAAACAACACCCCTGCAGCACCCATGAGGGGCGCAGCAGGGTCTGTCCAGACCCCAGGGGCCCCGGTGGGGCACACCAGGGCTGCTGGTAGGCGACCAGCACCTCCCGCGACTCCTCGTAGGCTCCTGCAGGGTCTGTCCAGCACGGAGCAGAGCTGGGACAGCCCTGCACAGGGGTCAGCAGCAGCGGGAGGGTCTAATTTTGAAGATTCCAGCACCTTCGTCACCCCCAGCAGCCTCCACGACCCATCCGCTTCGCTACGCCGCCGACGGATGTCGGCAGCAATGTTGACGCCTACCACAACGACAACGTTGCACTTCGGTTCCGCACAACGCGCAACGTGCTGGGAACCCTCACCCCTCTTGGGCGCGCACCACGCCCACCGAGCCTGGAGGAGGGGGAGCTCATGTTTACCACCGCGGAGGAGCCTACGTCCTTCGCCGATGGCGAGGAACACCCGTGCTAGAGACGGGCCATGCTCGAGGAGATGGAGTCCATAGAAGAGAACAAGACGTGGCAACTTGTTGATCTTCCCGCAGGACACAAGCCCATTGGTCTCAAGTGGGTATTCAAGGTGAAGAGGGACGAGCATGGAGAGGTGGTGAAGCACAAGGCTCGATTGGTGGCTAAAGGCTATGTCTAGCGGCAAGGAATAGACTTTGACGAGGTATTCGCTCCTGTAGCCCGTCTCGAGTCTGTTCGCTTGCTCCTTGCAGTAGCTGCGCACAAGGGATGAGAGGTACACCACATGGATGTGAAGAGCGCCTTTCTGAACGGCGATCTGATAGAGGAGGTGTACGTCTCTTAGCCCGCTGGCTTCATCGTCGACGGGGCTGAACACAAGGTGTACCAGCTCAAGAAGGCTTTGTACGGACTTCGTCAAGCGCCTAGGGCCTAGAATGCCAAGTTCAACGATAGCTTGCTATCGCTTGGTTTCCAGAAGAGTACGAGCGAGCACGGAATTTACTTCTGTGGAGCAGGAGAGGAAAAGTTCATCGTCGGCGTGTACGTTGACGATCTCGTGATCACAGGAGGGGGCGACATCAAGAAGTTCAAGGAGGAGATGATGAAGCGGTTCAAGATGAGCGACTTGGGCCTCCTGTCGTATTATCTTGGCCTAGAGGTGCGGCAGTCTGAATCAGGGATAAGTGTTGGGCAGGCGGCTTACGCTTCCAAGCTTGTCTCAAAAGCAGGTCTGGAGGAGTGCAACCCTTGTGCATTCCCCATAGAGCAAGGCCTGAAGCTTTACAAGACAAGTGACAGTCCGTTGGTGCACGCAACGGATTACAGGAGTTTGGTGGGAGGGCTGCGATATTTGGTGAACACACGCCCCGACCTCGCCTACTCGGTTGGGTACGTGAGTCGGTTCTTGGAGGAGCCAAGGGAAGAACATTACGCTGCAGTCAAGCGCATTGTACGCTATATAGCGGGTACGATCCACTTCAGAGTCTTCTATCCAAAGGGAGACAACTTGGAGTTGATTGGCTACTCGGATAGCGACTATGCGGGAGACGTGGAGGACCGCAAGAGCACAAGCGGGGTGTTGTTTTGTCTAGGAAACAACCCCGTTTCGTGGCAGTCCAGCAAGCAGAAGGTGGTGACCTTGTCCTCATGTGAGGCAGAATATATTGCAGTAGCTCAACGAGCACGTCAAGGTGTATGGATGACACGGCTGATGGAAGACTTGGCTGAAAAGGTGAAGACGCCAATGCTACGGGTTGACAACAAGTCCGCCATAGACTTGAGCAAAAATCCGGTACACCATGACAGGAGCAAGCACATCGACACCAAATATCACTACATACGGGAGTGTGTAGACAATGGTGTTATAGTGCTTGAGCAAATCTCTACGAAGGACCAGATGGCGGACATCTTGACCAAGGCACTTGGAAGACAGAAGTTCTCGAGATGAGAACAAGAATTGGCGTTCTGGACATACTGCAGGTCCAGGGTCAGGAGGAGAATGTCGGGTGACCCTGGGCCTGGGCCTGGGGCGGCCTGGTGCGGCTGAGCCCACCAGGGGCGCGCGTGCCCAGGCGGGGCCCAACTCCCTGGTGCGGTCAGTTAAGATAGAGTCCAGAAAAATTAGAAATTCTGTTTAGAGTCCTATTCAGTTAGATATAGAATAAGAGTTGTAAGGGGTTGGGACTCTCCCAAAAACCCCCCTATATAAACAGGGCTGCGCCCCCTGTACCTTTACCTCATTATCAAATAATACAAGTTTTCCACCAGACCAGGCCTCCCCACGGCAGAACTTGATCTAGCCGAGTTCCCTAACTCGCCTAGATCAGGATTTCGCATCTGTTCCAGCAGGAACTCGGCGAGTTCTTCTCTGTTCCCCTCTTCTCCGATCTGATCAGCACCAGGGGTGCCTTCTACTCTCTCTGTCCTCTCTGTTCTGCACACAGGAATCACCCTGTACTGAACTGCACCGCAGAACAGATCTGTTCTGGCCGAACAAACCTGATCAGCACACCTGCAGAGCTAGAAACAGGGCTGAACAGGTCGGATTTCCAACAGACACCTTTGCTTCTCTCTAACTGGGGCGCAGAGGACCTCCCAGGCACTGATCAGAGATTGATCAGCCCCGCAGGACTTTATTTGGACCAGAACAGAGAGAAGAACACGGTACAACACCACTTGAGAAAGTCTGCTACTATTGTGGTTACTGTTCGGGAACTGTAGCAGCAGAGCAACTTCCCTAGTTGCTGTTGCTACTGTAGAGAACAAAACTTGAATAGTGGTGCTGGTGAGATGCTTCCTGTAGCAGAATAGAGGGAGAGAGAGAGTTGACGACAGGGGCTGGGAGGTTCTAGGTGAGTTTGAATGTTTGATACAGGGCAAACGTATTTTCTGGTGGACAAATCTATTCAATTGATCTGATGGGGGCAAGTTGCTGTAGAGGGTGGGGCTTTATTTATAGCCCTAGTACAATGGAGAGTCCTAGCTCTATTACAATCTGATTATGTGTAACAGATCCAAACTCTATTTTATATCTAGCCAGCAATCGCACAACAGCCTGCTATTTATTCTAAACAGAACTCTACCTCTATCTCTTATCTATTATTTAATGTTGGACACCTATGTTTTTTGGTGCTGTCCGCACCTGGGCTTGAGTCCCAACCGGACTCCCATCCCTCTGGTGTTGCATCACTTGTTCACGGTCCAGTTGCACTCTGCATACCCCCTGGTGCACAACTTTTGTAAGATCCATCTCGGACTCCTCCTAGAGTCCAGGTCGGTCTCCACCTTTTGGCTGTACCAGGGGATGACAGAGTGATCATCCAACATTCTTCTCCTAATCCTGACGTCGGCGTACGTCCAGAATCCCAACCCTTGTCATCTCGACGGTTTTCTATCTTCCAACTTTCTTGGTAAAAGATGTTTGTCTTCACCTTGCTTATAGTCTCTGCCCTCAGCCACTAACCGCTCCTTATGCTTCATCACCTCACTTTGCCATGTCCCATCTTCTTCATTGGACTTGATCTCCACGAACGATGTAGCCTCCTCCGTGGTGATGAACATGAGCTCATCCTCCTCCAGGCTTCATGGAGCGTGCCCTGGAGAGGTGATAACCACATCTCCTTCGTGGTAGGCATCGTCGTAGCTGTCGTTGTTCAACAGCGGCGTGACCACCTATATGGTCTTGAAGGATGTTCAGAAGTCTTGTGGGAACTCCAGTTTTTAGCCTCGTGCCCCCTCGTAGGGACATCAGCACATTCAGAGCCTCCGATGCCCTGTGCTGCGCCTGTTGGGTGCTGTCCAGCACCATTAGGTGCTGTTTAGAACTTCCAGTACCTCCAACGCTCCTTCCAACTACTGTAGCGCGTCTTGTAGCAACTCCGACGCCCTGTACAAAGCCTCTTGGCCCCTGCAAGACTGTTCTGGTGCTTGGAACAGCAGTTCCAGCACTTGGAACAGATGGTTCAGCAATTGCTTGACATGTGGAGTCGATGTAGAACGTGCTGAAGTCTTCACTTGCCGCTTCTTCGCCTCAATCCCACTTAGCCGCCTCATCGAACACTGCGTCACGCGTGATATGGACACGTTGATCCACTGGATTGTACATCCGGTATGCTTCAGTACCTGCAGCATATCTAAGGAACACCATTGGCGTCTTCTTCACGTACCCCACACACTCGAAGGCTTTGAGGTAGTCAGCGGTTGGTTGTTGCCTGTGCGCCAAGCTTCATAAGGCGTCTTTCCGTCGGGACTATGTTTTGGGGATTGATTTAGATGTGAACAACCGTCATGACTGCTTCATTCCAAAACATCTTGGGTACCCCCTTAGCCTTCAACAAGCTTTGTGTCATGTTGACCACCGCTTGATAGCATCGCTCTACAACCCCACTATTCTGCAACTTGTAGGGGATTGTGAGCTGGTGTCGTACGCCGTGCTGAGCGCAATTGTCGAAGTGTTTTTGCGACACTTCCCCTGGACCTGTTAAGGAGCAGCCCGCAGATGTTCTTTTTAGGAGGGGCAAATTTCCTGGAACTACGAGCTAGATGAATACGAATGATTTACGTGGTTCGGGCAGCCGGGGGGCGTAATACCCTACATCCACGGGGTGTCTGTTGTATTGGATTGCTTTGAGCGAGTATGCTGGTGAGCATGAGTCTAGATGAGATTGTGTGTGAGACACTAGGCCCTGTCTAAGTCGGTGGTTGCCCGGTCCTTTTATATGCCAAAGGTCGACAACTTACATTATGATCGGAGCCCGACAGGTGGCCCCGGGTTAATTAGTTATGAAAGTGCATCAACGTGTCTTGATGACACACTAATGGATCTTGATGGTGCACTAATGTGTCCTGATGACACGTTAATGGGTCCTGATGGGTCTTGATGGTGCACTAAGGTGTCTTGATGACACATTAATGGCGTCCTGAAGGATGCGCGGCTAGCAGCCCATTATCGTGGGACACGTGGCAGCACCGGACCTTGCCTCAGCGGGGAGGCCGGGCCCTGAGCCGCGGAACACGTGGCAGCACCGGACCTTGCCTCAAAGAGGTCGGGTCCGAAGCCGCGGAACACGTGGTAGCACCGGACCTTGCCTCAGCAGAGAGACCGGGTCCGGAGTCGTAGGACACGTCATGTAGCTGTGTCGGAGCCCTCCATGATGGGGAGGCAGGATTCGACGTCTTTTCTTCTATGTATGCAGGGGTACCCGGTCCGTAGAGTACCGACAGTGGCCCTCGGGCCTATCTTGGGAGTGGCAACGATCCCGCAGGTGGGGCCACCATCATCAACGTCGACGGCGGCTCCCTCGGAGGTGCCAGAACTTAGTGAAGGCGCGGGAGCGTCCACCATCGACGCTAAGAACGTCGACGGCGGGCCCCTTGGAAGGTGCTGGTGCCGGAGCTTGAGGTCCGACGGCGGAGCCCGAAAAAGGGTGAACTAGGACCTACACAAGAGTGACAGCAGAAAGAGTAAGAGTGCTCATTGGTTACAATCTTGCTGCCCTCAGTTTTGTTATGGCTTACTGTCCTTAGCCAACTTCAATGGGATAGTATCTGGGTATTGGTTGCCGCCTCACCCAGAAACGTGTGCTGTCCGGACCCGCCTTACTGTGACACAACATTAGAATAGGTAGAGTGGTGTACTTAGAGTGCTGGACCAAGCTAAGTGTTTAGCGCACTCCAGACCTGTCATTGGCATTGGTTTTCAGGCGAGTAGGCCATTCGGCGAGCACGGGATCCCAAAGGAGAAAACTACCAGAAATACCCAAACACATCACAGGTACTTTAGGCTGCTCGTCTGTGGCAAGATAACACAATCTTATTATGGGCAATGAGGAAGATGTAACAGAGCGAAAAATGGAACAATATGCATAATATTGAAGCATAATTATACGAACATGGTGATAGTATTCGAATTATGGTTATTGCTTTGTCTAGGAGCATATGCCTTTTAGTCTGCGGTACTGAGCTGTAGTGCTGGGGAGGAAGAGTGCGTTGGCTTAGGCTCACAGGGCACAGGCTTACGGTGGTAGCACACTGTTGACCTCCCATGAACATTAGTCTTTTGGGGGACGTCTGGCCCCCAGTACTCAGCTGCAACATTGAAAATGTAGAGTGTGCATACTTAGGGTGCAGGACCAGACTAAGCAGACAACACACTTCGGACCTTCAATTAGCTTTTCTTGGGAGTAACCGTTTAGCGCCATGAGACTCTGAGTAAGAAAATAACCAAGGACACCGGATACGTCACAGTTACCTGGTGGCGTCATTATTGCCATGGCGGCAAGTAGTCGTTGTGCGGTGGCAGATGTAGCCATGAGGCAAAGTGTATAAGCTTAGGGTCACAGGGCACAGACTTAGGGTACAAGATCAGACTAAGCAGACTGTACACTTTGGACCTCCCACTCGTGGCGGTGGCGGTAGAAAGCTGTCGTGTGGTGACAACAGTAGCCACCGAAACACAGAGCGTGTGTCCGCCGGGTCAGCCCACTATGGAGCGGGAAGTGGCGCCGTCCTCCTTGCTCCCTTCATGGCACAAGGGTCTAGAGGAGTTGACGATGGACTGAGGGTTCATCATTGTGGTGAGGCTTGTACAATCCAAAAAATTGCCCCTACCTGGTGTGACATCCTGGTTCAAGGCTTAATAGGATTGATAGAATACTCATACCATCAGCGTATACCTTCTTTTTTGGAAGCTCACCTGCAAAGAACTCTGAGTTTAAGCATGCTTGGCCTAGAACAATTTACGGATGGGTGACTGACCAGGAAGTCTTCTCGGGTGCGCACGAGTGAGAACAAAATGCGCAGAAAAGACTAGTGTTGGTCTGCGGGGCTAGTTTGTGATCCTAGAGAGCTGCCAAAAGTAACGATTGCCAGACTCGTAGTGGCTGAGGTGTTACAAATGGTATCAGAGCCGACCCTCGCGGTTTCAAGGTAGCGTACGGGTCAGAGACGTGGGTACGTACGCATGACGCGTGGGTTCTCTAGGAGGGACACAGTATGGTACGTATGCCAGTACTGAACATATGGGTGTGGCCAAGATGGGACGTTCCTGGTTTGGGAGTTGACCGACGAGGACGTCAGTGTTCTAAGGGGGGTGGATTGTGACATCCTGGCTCAAGGTTTACTAGGATTGATAGAATACTCATACTATTAAGGTATACCTTCTTTTCCGGAAGCTCATCTGTAAAGAACCCTGAGGTTAAGCGCGCTTGGCCTGAAGCAATTTACAGATGGGTGACCGACCGGAAAGTCTTCTCGGGTGCGCACGAGTGAGGACAAAATACGTAGAAAAGACTAGTGTTGATCTGTGGGGCTAGTTTGTGATCTTAGAGAGCTGCCAGAAGTAACGATTGCTAGACCCGTAGTGGCTGGGGTGTTACACTTGGCGCACCAAATGTCGAAGTGTTTTTGCGAGACTTCCCCCGACCTGCTAAGGAGCACCCTGTGGAGGTTCTTGTTAGGAGGGGCGAATTTCTTGGAAATACAAGCTAGATGAAGACGAATGATTTATGTGGATCGGGCCGTCAGGAGGCGTATACCCTACATGCACGGGGTGTCTGTTGTATTACATTGCTTTGAGCGAGTATGCTGGTGAGCATGAGTCTAGATGAGATTGTGTGTGAGAGACTAGGCCCTGTCTAAGTCGGTGGTTGCCCGATCCTTTTATATGACAAGGGCCGACAACTTACATTATGATCGGAGCCCGACAGGTGGCCCCTGATTAATTAGTCATGAAAGCACATTAACTTGCCTTGATGACATACTAATAGATCTTGATGGTGTACTAACGTGTCCTGATGACACATTAATTGGTCTTGATGGTGCATTTAGGTGTCTTGATGACACAGTAATGGCGTCCTGAAGGATGTGCGGTTAGCACCCCATTACTGCGGGACACGTGGTAGCATCGGACCTTGCCTCAGCGGGGAGGCCGGGTCCGGAGCCGCGGAACACGTGTCAGCACCGGACCTTGCCTCAGCGGAGAGACCGGGTCCGGAGTCGCGGAACATGTGGCAGCACCGGACCTTGCCTCAGTGGAGAGGCCGTGTCTGGAGCTGTGGTGTGAGGACCAGGTCCACACATTACAGGAATCGCAGAGGGTGGTGCCGTGCGATGCGACACCCAACAGCACACACGAAAATAATACGAGAAAATACAAAACTTTATTTATAGAAACAGCGGAAGTCTTTTACAATACATAATATACAGCGGAAGTAATACTCATAGCTAAAGTCTCAGCCTAGCTATGCAAAAGTGCAGCCGTCTAGCCTGGGGACGCTACACACTAGCAACACACAACAGATGACGGCGGCGTGCAGGGCTCCCACTCGGCGTATTACCCCGACGAGGGCATCACCTCATCTTCAGGTCCTTCCTCATACGTCTCACCTGCAAACACTTAATATAGCAACCGTAAGCACGAAGGCTCAACAAGACTTAATCGTCTCACCTAAGCATGGAACTCTACATGCAGGGATACATATAAACATAGGCAGTGATATACACACTTAGCCAATACTCTATGGGATTTGTGGGTCATGCAAGTGGAATAACAAGCACCTTAACCCTAATGCACAAAATTCACCCTTGACGTAAGTGATACAAACCAAAACTTTGCAAAAGCACTTAAATGCAAACCGGGACTTGCCTGGCTGCGAGTCAGATTCAATGTTCGCCTCTGGTGATATACTCTCCAAGGGCTCCGGCTCCTCCTCGATCTGAGTCACTATATGATATGCAATATATAAAGTACATGAGTGATATTGAAACTATATAAAAAAACTTTCTAAATACTGATTAGGTATGAAGATGATTTTAATTGGCTTTGAGATTTCTACAGTGGATACTAGGTTCTATGAGAAAGAACTAGATCAAGAATTGGAGATGCTCAAGAAAACTTGTTGTCTTTAAAATTCCAACAAGTAAAAACCTTCTCTGGAATTTGGTATTAAATCTGGAGCTTTGTCACGACTAACAGTGGGTGATCGTGGTAGAGGAGGTCTCACTAGTTCTAGTAAAATTTGTTTCATAATTTTTCGAGCTTCGTACATGGAGAAATTGATTTTACAAGTTTGGGATAAAATCTAGAAATGTTTTTGTACATTTTTAAATTTTCTATGAACAATGGGGATTTGCACCCTGTTTGGTACAGTAAATGAAGTTCAATGAATTTGAAATTTTTACTGGAGATCAAGTGCATTATAATGAAGGTTCTGACCAAAAAAAGGGAATTTTCTAATTAGCAGAATAGGAGTAATTAATTTCCCTAGCACTTAGCTCAAGGGAATTAATTATGAAAATTGTGGGACTTTCATGTCCAACAAATTGCACCACTGCGAAATGGGGATCAAGATGAGTACCAAAATTTATTGGGAATTATTTGAGCAATTCTAATAGTAGTAATTGATTTATGAAGTTTGGAGATATTCTGGAATTATTTGTTAATTGAATTGTTTGAATAATTGAAACCCGGGCCCACTGTGTTAAAATGGACCAGTGAGGTGGAGGCCATAGGTGGGCCATCGAATTATCCGCATGACCACAATTAATCCCACTGCCACACACTGATCCGGTTGCTCAAACCTTAGATTGACAAGCCGACCCTGCACGCTTTCTTCAACCTTCGGCCCAGGGCAGGGGCTGGCGGTGCCCGACGGCCGCCATGGCGGCGCCCCTCGCTAGCGGCCTACCCCTGTTCCAACCCTCCTCCTAGTCACCGCTTGTACCTAATACAACATGGGGAACACGTAGGTGCGGTCAGGTAGAGCCGGGGATGACCGGAGCTTGTGGACCACCGCGGCGGCGGCCGTGACTACTCTGGCGAGGTCGCAATAGCTCTAGGGTGCCTTATTTTCATCATGGTTTGTTCGGGAAGTTTCCTGGTAGTACGAGGAACCTGAAAATGAACCTCAATCGAAGTGCAAACGGCTCAAATCGAGCTTCCTTTGATGACCTAGGTCGGGAATGGTGGAAAAAGGGGAAGAACTTAATAACCCTACTGTTTCTTCTATTGTTTTCAATGTAATTTCTTCATGGAGTTTCGCACGACCATATAGATCATGTTCGTTAACTGAATCGAGCTACGATGATGGGTGTACCACGAATTAGAGTGAAACCTAATTTCCTTCCCATATAAACATGCTACCATAGTTATTAAGGCGTCGCTTAAGCGTCGCTAAGCGACACTTAAGCGGTAAGGCGTGATTAGAGGTCAAGGCGTCCTAATCGCCTTAAGATTAGGCCTAAGGCGTCCTAAGGCGTCCTTAAGGCGTCGCCTTGGCGCCCTAAGGCGTCCGTGGGGCGCCCAAGGCGGGACGCCTTACCCCTTCAGACGCTTAGATCTGGCCCAGCCCACTCCCCTTCTCTCTGTTCGACCGTGAAGACTCCCCTTCTCTCTGTTCGACCGGTTCACGATACTTAGGGTTCGGGACAGAGGGGCGGCGGCGGGGGACAGAGGGGCGGCGACAGCTGAAGGAGAGGACGCCGGCAGCGGCCGGAGGAGAGGGTGCCGGCGGCGGCGGGAGGACAGAGGGCGGCGGCGGCTCCATCTTTTGTGATGTCGGCGGGAGGACAGAACAGAGGGCGGCGCCGGCTCCAGAACAGAGGACAGGTCACAGGTGATGCTCTTGGCTCTTCTAATTTGCTCCTTCTCTCTTCTAATTTGGACTGTGATTGTGTGCTCATTGGCCATTGCTGCTGAGGGCGCCTGGAAGGCTGGAACAGAGGACAGAGAGGGCAGCCCATCACTGTGATTGTGTGCTCATTGCTGACCATCACTGTGATTATGTGCTCATTCCAAATTTGGACTGTAATTTGGACTACTTCTATTTGCTAATTAGTTATGTTGGATTTTTAATCTATAATGGATCACATAATTTACTTATTTATCTTATTTTTATATATTACTAAGGCGTCGCCTCGCCTTACGCCTTACCGCTTAAAAGGTAAAAAGGGGGGCGGTCGCCTTAGGTCGCCTTACCGCCTTAAGAACTATGCATGCTACGGTAAAACTGGAAATACGAAGTCGATAGAGAACGAAACTATGAACGGTTTTCACCGTCATCTAGCATGGGTGCAAGCGCACCTTTTTGTAATGGACGGTGAAGCGTGAAACGGCCTAGGACCTAGACTTCACGGTCAAACAGAGGAGGTCCAACGGCGGCTCAACGGCGACGTCCGCGAAAACTTCAAATTAACGCACCACCGTGAGGGAGCTGTCCACAAAAGGGTTTAGGAAGGTGCGCAAGACAGTTACCAAGCTCCAAACACGAAGAGAAAGGATCAACGACCTATGTGTGGCTTGGATTCTCAGCTTGAACGAGAGCTTTGTCGCCGGCGGCCAAGAATAGAGGAAGAACTTTGGGTGGCTTGCACTGGACGCTAGGGAAAACGATGAGGATGCTTGCTAGGTATATATGGATGCTGGATTCGACAGAAATCGGCAAGCAAGCACACAGGTGCATGGCTTGCATGTCGGGAGGTGTCGCCACGGTGAGAAACAAAGGCTGTTCATGTAATTGTGACATTGGCCAGTGGGTCCCACAACCCTTTCACCTCTATCCTCTGTACAATGAAATATCCCACCAACTTGTGTCAAAAAATCATGAAAATTTTTAGATAGACTCAAACAAATATCTAGGATTTGATTATGAATTCAAAACTTTGAATTGATCAAGCTTCAATCGAAATTCAAATTTGAAGAAAATTCAATGTTTCCATTGAATTACATAGCAATTGTGCTTTAAAAATTTTGAAAGTTCGCAGAGATGCTATTTGGAATATTTGGAATACAATGGTTAACTCAAATTTTTATTTTGTCAAGGTTTGAATAGGAGCTAATTTGAATTTTTGAAATCCCTCTTGTAGGGTTTAACTCACTTCATTTATTTCCATTCCCTGTTTATTTCTTTCTCCCATTCAAAATTTTAATTCTCCTATCTGAACTTTGCACTATGAATTTTTTGGGTTTTTACATGTGGGACATGTCATGTAGCTGTGTCGGAGCCCTCCACGGCGGGGAGGCGGGATCCAACGTCTTTTCTTCCATGTATGCAGGGGTACCCGGTCTGCAGGTTACCGACAGTAGTATTCGCCGAACTCATGTGAGGTGAACTCCCTGCGATAAGTACAGAGTAGCTTCAGTCTCTTGCCAGACTCTAATTCAGCTGTAGTTCGGAAATTCTGAATCAAGTCGGTCGCTTGTTCCTTGCCTACGAGAAGATAGAGCCACATGTAGCGGCTCCTATCATCCACCAGCGACAAGAACATCTTGTTTTCACCTGGAGTCGTTGGCGTAATTGGCCCACCGATGTCACTGTAGACGAGGTCGAGCATGCCTTTCGCATTCCGCACAACATCACCGCACTGCGTGGTCAGGCAGACCTAGGGATGGCAACGGGTCGGGTAGAGTAAAAACCCGACCCGATTTAAATATTGCACGGGTAAATTTTTATGCCCGTACCTGCACCTGCGGGTAAAAAGTTGAACCCGAACCCAAACCCGACGGGTTTTGGATAGGTTTCGGGTACCCGACGGGTACCCGTCGCCACTCAGCAGGTTGGAGCGAAATCAGGCAGCCCAACCTCCTTTTATTCTCGCTTCTACCTAAATGTTGCCTTTGCCTTGGCGATGTGGGACTAAACTTCTATCAGTGCTGTATTCCTCATGGTTCCAACATCTTGTGGCCCACTACAACGTCACCCACCTGGCCCAACAGACACACCGACCCAACAAACACACCTCCCCTTCCCGAAGCTCCTGATGACGCGATGCGCCGACGGCTGACGCCCCGCTCGGCCGCTCCGAAGGTGCCCGCCGGCCACCACCCAAGCCACTCCGCCACTGTGTTGACCGCCGCCCGAGCCACTCCGCCACCGATCCATGCCGGCGAGGCGCCTCCATGTCCGCCTCTTGAGTCTTCCCCTACCGTCATCCAAAGTCGGTACTAGTAGATCTTGCCGAGCGTGGGCGTGGTACTAGTAGATAAATTACTCTGGATGCCAACCCGGCGAGGGAGAGAGAATGGGGAAGGTTCGGCTTGCACTGACGAGACCGAGCAGAACAGAGCTGCACGCGGAGACTGCCATGGTTGTTGTTGACTTTGTCCACCCGATAAGCTTTCCCCTAGACTACCCCTGAAATAAGGGGCAGACCTTTTCCTTGTCCACGGCTAATTGGCCCTGGGCCCGCTTCCACCGCAAGCCTCACAGTTCATAGTACGTGGCTCCCTCCCGCGGTCTGCGGGCGGGCGGGTCCCGTGGCGCAGGCGACTCGCTTTATGGAATCGTGCACCTTATGAGACGGGTTGAGTTATTTTCTGAGCCGACTATGAAATGGGCCATATTCGGGTATCCTCACAGTTCATAGTACGCGGCTTCCTCCTGCGGTTTGCGGGCAGGCGGGCCCCGTGGCGCAGGCGACTTGCTTTATGGAATCGTGCGCCTTATGAGATGGGCTGAGTTTTTTCCTGAGCCGACTATGAAATGGGCCATTCGGGTATCCGACGGGTACCTGCGGGTAAGAAATGAAACCCGGACCCGCAACACATCGGGTTGGGTGCGGGTTAGACCCGCATGTGAAAAATTCTACTCGTACCCGTCGGGTACAAAACCTGATGGGTACCTGAACCCGCAGGTAGGATTGTCATCCCTAGGCAGATCGACCGCGTGACGTCGAGCCTGACGGAGTAAAACTTGCCGTCGTAGCGCTGTACTCGTGTGAGGAGACGATTCTCCTCGTCCCGTTTCTGCATCACTCCTCCTTGCACTATAATGTTGTAGCCATCCTCATCCAGTCTGCTGACGCTGATGACGTTGGTGGTGAGGCGAGGGATGAAGTAGACGTCGGTGAGCCTCCTGTGCTCACCCGTCTTGGCGGCGAAGATGATCGTACCCTTCTCCAGGACTTGCACGATCGAGTTGTCGTCGAACTTGATCGTCCTGACGACGTTCTCATCGAGCTCGGAGAAGACGGCGCGAGCTAGTCATGTGGTTGGTCGTGCCCGTGTCGAGGTACCATGTGTCATCGTCGTCGTTGTCGCAATGCGCGAAGACACGTCCCTCCACTATCTCCAGTTGACATGTGGGACGCTTCTGTACAGGCGGGATGCTTCTGTACAGGCTCCACCTGTACTGAGGCCGCCCTTGTCATGAACAAGGCACCCTCCTCTTCTACCTCCGTCATGTGAGCCTGCTGTTGCGGCTCCTTCTGCTTCCACTTCGATCGGCACTCATTGGCCCAATGACCCTTCTTACCGCACTTTCTGCATTGATCCCGCGGAATGTCCTTCCCGAAACCCTTTTTGTTCTTCTTTGACATGCCCTTGCGGCCGCCCTTCTTTGAAGATTTGGCAACCTGCTCCCCTCCACCTGCTTCTTCCACTCGTCCCGAGTGAGGTACAGCTGGCCGTCATGAACTCCTCCACTTCACTGTCTCGTGTCGAAGGCGTTTCCGGCAGTCCTGAGCCGTCCCGTCACATCCGACAATGTGAGGGTCGACACATCCAACAAAGTCGTGATCGCCACCACGATCTGTTAGAAGCGTTCTGGAACGCTTCGTAGGAGGTTCCGCGCGACTACCGACTCCTCCAGCGGCTCCCTGAGCGAGGCAAGGAGTGCCACCAGGCCGCTCTGCTGGAGGGAGAAGTCCTCGATCCCCTCGCCACGCTTGAAGGCGGCGGCCTCGAACTCACGCCGGAGGGTTGGAGTTGGCTGCACCATCGTCTTCTTCACGCGATCAGCCCCGACCCGCATGAGGGCAATCATTTCCCATGCCGTCTTCTTCTCTCCGATCGTCGTGATCATCTCCGGCGGGACAGTGCTAACGAGGATGTCTAGTGCTATCATGTCTTCCTGTTGGGTTGCATTGCCTTTCTCCACCGCCTCCCAAAGCAACCGCGCCCGCAGCTTGATTTTCATCATGACAACCCACTCTGCGTAGTTTGTCTTGGTGAGTATGGGGAACTCGGTTCCCATGTTCACCTCACGAGCCGTCGGATGGGTTGTCGTATTGATGCTGCCACTGCTTGGAGGGGTCTTTGGTTTTGTCGATATATTGCTGAATTCAACTCATGGTCAAATCCGGTTCTAATACCACGATTGTTTGAAATCCAATGTCATGGACACCTTTGCTTCTCTCTAATTGGAGGGCAGAGGACCTCACGGGCGCTGATTAGAGATTGATCAGCCCTGCAAGACTTTATTTGGACCAGAACAGAGAGGACACGGTACAACACCCCTGAACAAAGTCTGCTACGGTTGTGGTTACTGTTCGAGAACTATAACAGCAAAGCAACTTGCCTGCTTGCTGTTACTGATATAGAGAACAGAACCTAAATAGTGGTGCTAGTGAGATGCTTCCTGTAGAGGGAGAGAGAGTTGACGACAGGGGCTGGGAGGTTCTAGGCGAGTTTGATATCAGGGCAAACATATTTTCTGGTGGACCAATGTATTCAATCGATCTGATGGGGGCAAGTTGCGGTACAGGGTGGGGCTTTATTTATAGCCCCGTTACAATGGAGAGTCGTAACTCTATTACAATCTGATTATGTGTAACAAACCCAAATTCTATTTTATCTCTAACCAACAATCCCTCAGCAGCCCGTTGTTTATTCTAAACAGGACTCTAGCTCTATCTCTTATTTATTATTTAATGTTGGACACCTCTGTTTTCTGGTGCTGTCCGCACCTGGATTTGAGTCCCAGCCGGACTCCCATCCCTCTGGTGCTGCGACACTTGTTCATGATCCAGTGGGACTCTGCGTACCCCCCTGGTGCGCAACTCCCAGGAGATCCAACTCGGACTCCTCCTGGAGTCGAGGTTGGTCTCCACCTTTTGGCTGCACCAGGGGATGGTGGAGGGATCATCCAACATGGTCGACCATGCGTCGAGATCCCTTCACTGCGTCACAGAGAGCGATGTCGGTGTCAGCTCCGTCACCAACAGGTGGCTGACCCCCTCCCGCCACAACTCCGCCCCGGAAGGCAGGAAGTGTGGCGCCGCGGGCTGGCCATCCAACTCGGAGTACTTGCCATCCTCCGGGGCTTTCGGTGTTGCTTACGTCGTCGTCATCCGAGGAATCCTCCGACGCTCACCATCGTCACTGCAACTACTCGCAACAACGGAGACAAATGCCCAGATGGTAGGAGATGCCTCCACCGCGCAGGCCTACGAGCAACGAAGCTTCATGGGGACACGGACGTCTGCTCGCGCAAACTAGTAGACGAGGCATCGGTTCCTAGCGCAAAGCCACAACATGGCTGGCCGCATGTCGGCTCGGGCGCGGAACAATGGCTTTCGCCGCACGTCGAGCCCAACTGCTCACGACAGCGAAAATGCCATCATTTGGTGCACACCCACTCGCGCACGACGACCAGATGTGCAGTCACCGACGTGCGGGTAGGGAGACCGGCAACGATCACGATCCACACGGTTGGCGCAACGTAGCAACCATAATCCGCATGGTTGGCACGACGAGCGCATCGGGTTGCCCGAACTCCGTCAACCCCTTGAGGATCGGCGTAGAGCCCGGGTGTACGACGCAGGTTCACAACCCGAGCCCCGTTCGCACCACCTCCGCCATGGCAACCGCCACGATGACAACAATGGCCCGAGCCCGGCCCAAGATGCTCGGGATGCGGCACAACGACAAACCTTGCCTCTACAACGACTGCAAAAGCCAAGCTCAATAAGCTATCCCGAGCTAATACCGAGGGCTCCCCCATACCATTGAAAGACCGTAGCTTGACCCAGGCCAATCTCGAAGGTCCGACCAAGACGACCAGAATCAACGTCACGTCGCCCGACCAACTCGGAGCTGAGTACTTTTCGCTCCACTATCGATAAATTGTTTATGTTACCGTAAAAATAATCTATTCATGTGCTTGAGCTCAACCGACCAATACCTGACCCGACCTCAACGGTTGGGGTTGGGGCGATAAGTGGCAAACACGGCTTCCGAGCCATTAGACGCAGGCCTGGACATCGTCCCTCTAAGGTCGGCCATGTACCGACAGGTGCTGTGTTGACCCCCACGGGCGACAAACTCAGCCTCGAGCTTTCCCAACCAACGGCCTGGTCCTACCAAGGACTCAGACCCACACAGACAAGCACGAGTTGTCCTCCCCGAGGAAGGGTCCCTACGTGGTGGCAAACGCCATCGAGGCCCGTGAGGATACCCACCAAAGCTTATTAGTAGCGACGTCTTCCCAGCGCGGAGAAAACCGAGTTGTGGAAACGACTGCAAAGCTAAGTGTTTTTGCAACTTCCTTCGACTGTTCTACTTTGTTGTGAAAACGAACGATCTTCCGGGGTCGAGCTCGTTTGAATCCCCGACGCCGACCTCGATGGTTGGGCTCGTGCAGTGGGCACCCCACAAGCACCACGTGGCCGATGGGTCGAACCAACCGTTTCACGCCACTCGTAGGCTGTCGTCTGCCTAAAATATTGGTGGGAAAATATCGGGGGAAAGCTCGGAAGCTTCGTTTCTTTCAAAAACACTTTTTCTCTCCTAAGTACTCTCTCTGTACCTTGCAACCTGCAGTTAAAGAACCGCTAAAGTTTTAAGCTATGGTTCAAGCAAGACATAGGGATGGAAAAACTGGATGAAGAGAAACTTTCTTATCATTAATAGATTCAGAGTCCATTATGGTTCGGTTCGTTACATAAAAAGAAGGAAATTACATTGATTACATTGCTCATACGCAGGTGCTACTTTGCGCCCTACAGGATCAACAACCTCGACGGCCTCACGCCCCTCCTTCGAGAGGTCGCCGAAGATATCGTTTCTTTTTCGGTGACCTCTCATCTCTAAACATGGAGCTGACCACGGCAAGCCAAAGCGGCCAACATATTTCCCGATCAAGGTTTGGTGCCCCAACAGGCGTTAAGGCTTCGGTCACGCAGACAAGCGCTCTGCATCAGATAAGCTTGGATCCGGATCAACTGGATCCTGTACTACACGATGGTAGCTCCTCCATCTTCAAACCTCCAGATGGCCCCTCTGCCACGAGGCCACCAGGAGGCTCCTTCGCCGATGAGCCTCCGATTGGCTTCTCCATCTTCAAGCATCCAGATGAACCCTCGTCAGCCAAGCTAGCGACGCAAGCTGACTGGGTGAGGGATCTCGCTTAGCACCTCATCTCCATTGGAGGAAGCAACAAGATCTTGGGGGAGGAGGCCAGAGGAGAGAAGGATGGGGGAACCTAACAAGACGCTAAGGCACGAGAAAAGGTGAGCACGGTGCCAGGATATTTATAGCCCTGCTATGTCGACGCGAGGATAAGCACGACCGAAGAGGTGCACCTCGCCTCCTTGTAATCGACGTCGCCATAAATACTGGTAGTGACCGAAGATTCCCATGCGCCTTGCCTCCTCTTCGTAAACGACACCGACTTAAAAACCGCACAACTACTCGTGCCTCCTCCTCGCGAACAACGCCGACTTGAAGTGCCATGCTCCCTCACGGCGTCCTCGACGTAGAGGTCAAGTCGAGTGGTGCCTCCTCGTCGTTCGCAACGCCGACCCACCAGGCCGATGTAAGGAGGGTAAGTTTCCGAACCACTTTTTGGGGCCCGATCGAGTTCCGGGTTTGAAGGTCAAGCCACGAGGTTCTGAGGCCGCCCAGAACAAATAGAGTGAGGGATGGACAAATGCGAGATGGCTCGCATACATCAACTTCGGAGGTAGTGGATACCTTCGACATCTCCGACGCTCCATATCCGAGTCCCAACTCGTCAACAACGTAGTAACTGTCTGAATGGTCGGCACCGAGCCACCCGGGCCCCCTGAATGCCCGAGATCTATGCGAATGTCCCGAGTGGGATATGATGAAATGAGGGCACTAAGCTTCGACAAGAACGATCCTTTGAAAAATGATATCCTGCTATGCTCAATCTTACGGAAAAGGGGCGACCGGGTTGCACTCGGATCTAGGGGTGGGCAAAAAACTCGAAACCGAACACCGAACCCGAAAAATCCCGAACTCAAATAACCCGAAAACTGAATCCATTTTTCAGATAAAACAATCTCAAAACCCGAATTAATTTCTGGTATTTCGAGTTATGGAACCCGGTACCCGAAATATCCAATAAGAATTTTTGTTCGCATTGCTTAGTTTATTTACTCATTACTCCATGCTATATATTTTTATTAGATGAAAGAACCAAATACGCACAAGTGGATGGATGTCCACGCACTGCACTATTATGTTACTGCTGCATGAGCAGAGACACCTCCCGGTGAGCTACTGAGTTTATTTTCCTACTGTTATATTGTGATGAATCATGAATGTTGCTCAATGTTTATTTTTCCTGCCGAATGCTGTTGTATTCAAAATTATATCCGCTTGGAATATTGTATTGTTGTAATATGATCGTTTTGAATATTATTTTTACTTTTTTCGATGTTGTATTTAAAATTTTGGGTAATTTGGGTAATCCCGAACCCGAATTTTCGGGTACCTGAATTGTTGGGTACCCGAAAATTCGGGTACAAATTCGGATACAAATTTTCAAATCTCGAATTTCTAAAAATCCGAATTACCCGACCCGAAATTTCGAGTAATCCCGAATGCCCACCCCTACTCGGATCTACCCGCTAGGCAACTTAACGAGCTCGCCAATTTGGCCATCAAGGAAAATCCCCGACCAGCACACCCCTCTGAGCTCAAATAGCTCGCAGACGGGTTGCCAAAAACAAAATCTCGACTCATGTGAGAGGGCTTGGGGGCTCGTCGCGGGGCTCGGTAATCATAACCGTAGGCAACACCCCGCTGTTCCGACCTCTAACACCGTGGCAATCATGATCAAGCCACTAGCTCATACATAAGACGTTTTGCTTGCACCAGTATAAACCCTCGTGTCTGTGTAGCTAGACCACCTCGAAAACGGAAAACACGGCGAAATCGATACTCTTCGGTGGTATGAACACTGACAACTCTTGACTCCACTTGGACTCTATCTCAAACTCTTGCACCCAAATCTGCATGCCTCTACTCCCTATTATCTTGTAGAAAACATGATTAACTCAACAATCAACCCCTTAATCATGTTTGCTAGGACACACTCACACTTATTTAGGATGAAGACACACCTATTCTATCCTACACACCTTTTTTGGATGGACACTACACCGTTAGGATGATCACTTCACTCTGCACACACTTAGAGATGAGGAATACATCCCCTAGGATGGACGACACATTCCGAACACGAATTTGGGTTGTGCACTACAGCCCCTAGTGTAGGCACTACACCACGAAGATGAACACATCATTCTGCATGACTTGGGGACGAACACATCATCTCGTACATGAACACTGACGACCACATCATTCCAAGCACTCTTCTCATGGACACCTATGTTGTCGTGAACCTCTAACACGTCCTTGGGTACACTGACCACCACCAGAATGGACCCAGTACCTGGCCCGACCCTGCTGAGATCTAAGTCTTCGCTCGCAGGCGCAAGCTCTCCTCTGTGCTGTCTGCACACCTTTATCACCTTTATCGGGCCCAGCGCAGCCACCTGACCAACAGATTTTGTCCAGCTGCCGATGACCTCCTCCCGGCTCGGTCATCCTCCGAACTAACTCAACCAGGTCCATCTAATAGCCCATTGCATAGTCGTACTTCCAAGGTGCATATGCTGCCTCAACTGTGGTGCGACACGTTTCCACCCGTGATCACCTTCAGCGCTGACTGCGCGCTCGTGCACCAGGCGAGTGGTATTCTGCCGCCCCGTTTCCTCGTGTTGTGCCTCATGACTCGGTCGAGGCAGAGGCAACTCTGCTTGTTGTCGAGGTTGTTGATGCCGCTCGGCAGCTGCAACAGTGATGGGAATATGACACCCTAAAATCCCATATGATGCCCTAAAATCGCTAACGTTGGCCTCCCGCTCCCATTCCGGTAGCGCTGTGGAGCCGTCCTCTAGGTGGATCCACATGTTACATGACCCTGTAACAGAGTCCTATACGGTCCCATGGTGCTGGGAGGAGTCCGATCAGGATTCTACACCAGAGGGCCACACGTGTAGAAGCCTGTAGAGTCCAAATTGGACTCTGCAGGGTGGTGCGGAAAGCACCAGTTTAATGGTGTCCAGAGTCTTTTCAATAGTTAAGTTAGAGTTCTAGTTTGTGGAGATAATAAATATAGAGTCCTATATCTAGTTGGTGTCAAATAGTACTAGACTAGAAGGGTGCTTATAAAAAGAAGGCACACAGGACCAATAATTGAATAAACAATAGTTTCCAAAAAAAGCCCTCACGGCAGCCAATGGCGGAGCTAAGAAAATTTAGTAATGTGTTCATTTAAGAATATATGTGTGAATTAAATATAAGTTACGTGAATTTAATGGGTTCAAACTAGCAACAACAGACTAATCATGCTTGTTTTACAAAATTTTATTGGGTTCATCTGAACCCAATAGTTGTACTGCAGCTCCGCCCCTGACGGCAGCATCCTTCTAGGCAACTCGCCTAGATCAATTTTGTTCCTGCTTCAGGCGCAGTACGCCTCTGTTCCACAACAGCAAGGCTCTGTTCTGCCTCCTATGCTCCCTATTCTTCCCTCCTATTCCTCCTGTCCACTCTGTCTGCACGCAGGAAGTTCTGTGTTCTCCCTCTGATCAATACAGCAGATCTGTTCTGGTAAACAGAACCAATCTGTATTGCTACAGGGCCTGAACAACTGACTAAGGACCGAATTTCCAACAATCATGGTATCAGAGCCATGTCGACAGGACCTCAGCAGATCCCTCCCAGCAACACCAGCGACATCGGTTCCGTGACCGGCGGCAAAATCAAGACGACCCATCAAGTAGTTCGTGAGGTGAACACGGGGACCGGGTTCCCGCTACTCACTAAGACCAACTACGCGGAGTGGGCGGTCATGATGGAGATCAAGCTGAAGGCCCGAATGTTGTGGGAGGCGGTGAGCTCCGAAGGCGTGGTGACGCAACAGGAGGACATGATGGCGCTGGACATCCTCGTTAGCGCTGTCCCGCCAGAGATGATCACGACGATCGAGAAGAAGAAGACGACGAAGGAGGCGTGGGACACGATCGCCCTCATGCGGGTCGGGGTCGACCGCGTGAAGAAGACCACAACGCGTCAACTCAGGCGGGAGTTCGACAACGCCGTGTTCAAGGATGGCAAGAGTGTGGAGGACTTCTCCCTTCGTCTGAGCGGCATTATTGCCCGCCTCAAGGCGCTAGGGGAGGAGATCGATGAGGCCGTGGATGTGGAGAAACTCCTTCGAAGCGTTCCAGAACGCTTCGAGCAGATCGTGGTGGCGATCTCGACCCTACAAGACGTGTCGACCCTCACATTGTCAGATGTGACGGGATGGTTGAGGGCTGCTGAAAACGCCTTCGACACGTCGAAACGCAAGGGAGGAGTGCACGACGGCTAGCTGTACCTCACTCAGGAGGAGTGGGAGGCACGACGGAAGGAGGCGCGAGGTGATGAGGGTTCTTCGAAGAAGGGCGGCCGCAAGGGCGCATCCAAGAAGAAGGGTTCCGGGAAGGACATTTCGTGGGACCAGTGCAGGAAGTGCGGCAAGGGTCATTGGGCCAAGGAGTGTCGTTCGAAGAAGCAGCAGCATGAGGAGCCGAAGCAGCAGGCGCACGTGACGAAGGCAGAGGAAGATGGCGCCTTGTTCATGACAAGGGCGATTTTAGTACAGGAGGAGCCTGTACGCGAGCGTTCCACGCGTCCACTGGAGATAGTGGAGGGACATGTCTTCGCACATCGTGGCCACGACTCCGACGATGCCCTTTGGTACCTCCACACGGGCGCGGCCAACCACATGATTGGTTCGCGCGCCGTCTTCTTCGAGCTCGACGAGAACGTCGTCGGAACCATCAAGTTCGGCGACAACTCGGTCGTGTGGATTGAGGGGAAGGACGCGGTCCTGTTCGCCTGCGACACGGGTGAGCATCGGCGGTTCACTGGCGTCTACCTCATCCCGCGTCTCACCACCAACCTCATCAGCCTCGGGTAGCTGGATGAGGATGGCTACAGCGTCACCATGCATGCAGGGGTGATGCACATTCGAGACGAGCAGAAGCGTCTCATGACACGGGTGCGGCGCGACGACAACAAGTTGTACCCCGTCAGGCTCAACATCACGCATCCGGTCTGCCTAATCGCACAGCGTGGTGATGTCGCGTGGCGTTGGCACGACGGAAGCTGGCGAAGGAGGAGATGGTGCTCGGGCTTCTGCAAATAGATCACGTCGATCAATTGTGCGAGGCTTGCTTGGCCGGGAAGCAGAGGCGCTCCAGCTTCCTCACGCAAGCTCGTCAGCGAGCGGAGGGTGCGCTCGACCTCGTCCACGGCGACATCTGCGGGCCGATCACGCCGACGACTCCAGGCGGCAACAAGATGTTCTTGTTACTAGTGGACGACATGAGCCGCTATATGTGGCTCTATCTCCTAGCAAGCAAGGATAAGGCGCCCAACTTAATTCAGCAATTTCAGGCGACAGTTGAATTAGAGTTCGGGAGGAGGCTGAAGCTACTTCGTACTGATCGCGGAGGGGAGTTCACCTCACAGGAGTTCGGCGAGTACTGCGTTCAGCACGACGTACAGCTTCAGCTCACAACCCCGTACACGCCGCAACAAAACGGGGTTGTGGAGCGGTGCAACCAGACTGTGGTCGGGATAGCGAGAAGCATGTTGAAGGCGAAGGGTATGCCTGGGTTCTTTTAGGGTGAGGCGGTCCTAACAGCCGTCTACATCTTGAATAGATCCCCCACCCGCGGCCTCGATGGGATGACACCATATGAAGCTTGGCATGGGGAGCGACCAACCGACAACTACTTCTGAAATTTTGGGTGCGTGGGGCATGTCAAAAATACAAGCCCCCACCTGAAAAAGTTGGAAGACCGGAGTACACCAATAGTTTTTCTTGGCTATGTTGCAGAGACGAAGGGCTACCGGATGTACAATCTGGGCGCACACACATATCACGTGACGTGATATTCGACGAGGTGGCCAAGTGGGACTGGGGTGAAGGGGTTGAAGAAGAGGACTACGACACATTCTACGTCGACTCCATGGGTTTAGCACCTGCTGAACCTGCTTTTCCAGCACCTGGCGAGGTGCTGCAGGGCTCGAAGGGGCTGAACAGCACCCCTACAGCGCCCAGGAGGGGCGCAGGAGGGTCTGTCCAGACCCTAGGGGCCCCGGTGCGGCACACCAGAGCTACTGGTAGGCAACCAACACCCCTCGCGACTCCCCGTAGGCTCCTGTAGGGTCTGTCTAGCATGGAGCAGAGCTGGGACAACCCTGCGCAGGGGTCAGCAGCAGCGGGACGGTCTAGTTTTGAAGATTCCAGTACCTTCGTCACCCCTCAACAGCCTCCACGACCCATCCGCTTCGCTACGCCGCCTACAGATGTTGGCAACAACGTCGACGCCTACCACAACGACAATGTTGCACTTCGGTTCTGCACGATGTGCAACGTGCTGGGAACCCTCACTCCTCTTGGGTGAGCGCCACACCCACCGAGCCTGGAGGAGGGAGAGCTCATGTTCACCACTGCGGAGGAGCCTACGTCCTTCGCCGATGACGAGGAACACCCGTGCTAGAGACAGGCCATGCTCGAGGAGATGGAGTCCATAGAAGAGAACAAGACGTGGCAACTTATTGATCTGCCTGCACGATACAAGTCCATTGGTCTCAAGTGGGTGTTCAAGGTGAAGAGGGACGAGCATGGAGAGGTGGTGAAGCACAAGGCTCGATTGGTGGCTAAAGGCTATGTCCAGCGGCAAGGAATAGACTTTGACGGGGTATTCACTCCTGTAGCCCGTCTCGAGTTTGTTTGCCTGCTCCTTGCAGTTGCTGCGCACAAGGGATGGGAGGTACACCACATGGACGTGAAGAGTGCCTTCCCGAACGGCGATATGATGGAGGAGGTTTACGTCTCTCAGCCCGCTGGCTTCATCGTCGACGGAGCCGAACACAAGGTGTACCAGCTCAAGAAGGCTCTGTACGGACTTCGTCAAGCGCCCAGGGCCTGGAATACCAAGCTCAACGATAGCTTGCTATCACTTGGTTTCCAGAAGAGTACGAGCAAGCATGAGATCTACTTCCGTGGAGCTGGAAAGGAGAAGCTCATCGTTGGCGTGTACGTCGATGATCTCGTGATCACAGGAGGGGGCAACATCAAGAAGTTCAAGGAGGAGATGATGAGGCAGTTCAAGATGAGCGACTTGGGCCTACTGTCGTATTATCTTGGCCTGGAGGTGCGACAGTTTGGAGCAGAGATAAGTGTTGGGCAGGCTACGCTTCCAAGCTTGTCTCAAAAGCTGGCCTGGAGAAGTGTAACTCTTGTGCATTCTCCATGGAGCAAGGCCTGAAGCTTTACAAGACAAGTGACAGTCCGTTGGTGCACACAACAGACTACAGGAGTTTGGTGGGAGGGCTACGATATCTGGTGAACACATGCCCTGACCTCGCCTACTCGGTTGGGTACGTGAGTCGGTTCTTGGAGGAGCCAAGGGAAGAACACTACACTGCAGTCAAACGCATTGTACGCTATATAGCGGGTACGATCCACTTCAGAGTCTTCTACCCAAAGGGAGGCGACATGGAGTTGATTGACTACACAGATGACGACTATGCAGGTGACGTGGAGAACCGCGAAAGCACAAGCTGGGTGCTGTTTTGTCTTGGAAATAGCCCCGTTTCGTGGCAGTCCAACAAACAGAGAGTGGTGGCCCTGTCCTCGTGTGAAGCGGAATATATTGCAACAGCTCAATGGGCATGTCAAGGTGTGTGAATGACACGACTGATGGGAGACTTGGCTGGAAAAGTGAAGGCGCCAATGTTGCGGGTTGACAACTAGTCTACTAAAGACTTAAGCAAGAACCCGGTACACCATAATAGGAGCAATCACATAGACACTAAGTACCAGTACATGCGGGAGTGCGTGGACAATAATGCTATTGTGCTTGAGCAGATCTCTACAAAGGACCAGATGACGGACATCTTGACCAAGGCCCTTGGAAGAAAAAAGTTGGTCGAGATAAGGAGAAGGATCGGGATCCTGGACATGCGTCAGTTTCTGTCCAGTTTCAGGGTCAGGAAGAGAATGTTACATGACCTTGTAATAGAGTCCTGTACGGTGCCATGGTGCAGGGAGGAGTCCGATCATGCACCAGAGGGCCACACGTGTAGAAGCCTGCAGAGTCCAAATTGGACTCTGCAGGGTGGTGCAGACAGCACCAGTTTAAAGGTGTCCAAAGTCTTTTCAATAGTTAAGTTAGAGTCCTAGTTTGTGGAGATAATAAATAGAGAGTCCTATATCTAGTTGGTGTCAAATAGTACTAGACTAGGAGTCTGTACCGGTGCTTATAAAAAGAAGCCACCACCCCTGTACTCAGGACCAATAATTGAATAAACAATAGTTTTCAAGAAAAGCCCTCACGACAGCATCCTTCTAGGCAACTCGTCTAGATCAATTATGTTCGTGTTCCAGGCGCAGGACGCCTCTGTTCCAGAACAGCAAGGCTCTGTTCTGCCTCCTGTGCTCCTTGTTCTTCCTCCTATTCCTCTTGTCCACTCTGTCTGCATACAGGAAGTTCTCTGTTCTATCTCTGATCAATACAGCAGATCTGTTCTGGTAAACAGAACCAATCTGTATTGCTACAGGGGCAAGAACAGCTGACTAGGGACCAGATTTCCAACACCACACACCTCCGTGTTTGATCTGTGAGCCTCTTGCACCTCTCATTGCATGTCGTCGGGATATACTTGTTCCACGTCAGAATCGTTCAATTCCTCGACGCTTGGACGATCCTCGCCCGTTCGCGTGTTGCTCTGCAGCGGATGCACCTCAAAATCGAGTTTTGTGTTGGGGCGCTCGATCTCCGTCCTAGCCATGCGATCCGCTTCGGCTGCGAGTCGGCCGTCAAGAATTGTTGGAATTCCGGGACTAAATTTCATAGTTTATTAGCACCATTATATAGGGTTGGATCGGTTACAATTTAAGACTTCCTCACATAAACTTGACAGGACTCTTGAGTTGACTTGGACTATCTCAAACTCTTGCACCCGGATCTGCACGCCTCAACTCTCTATTATCTTCTAGAAAAAGTGATTAACTCAACACCATGGCAATTTATGCATGTGCAATTTTATTTACATCCCTCACCTTTTCTTTCAGCTATTTGAAACAAAGAATCAAGGTTCGCCACATAAGATTCTTAATTTATTTTAATGTGGACACAGGGTATGTTTGTCTCTGCCATATATTTTGATTGATAAGATGTTCATGGAATGTGGGTGATGGGTGTACTTAATATGTTGTTGAAATCAGTGTTTTAAAATCCCGCCTGGACGCCTAGACGCTCGCCGGCCGCCGGGACACCTAGGCGCCTAGGCGGCGTCCAGGCGAGCAGAGAATTAGAGGGCCGGGGCGGAGGGATGAGCGGAGGTAGAGGAAGAATCAGAGGTGGGCACCGCCGGAGGAGGGAAGAAGGTCGAGGCGGCGGCGGCCGGCCGGGCTGATGGCTGCGTGGTCGGGCGAAGGGTGCCGCCGCGCCGTCAGGTCGAAGTCGTGAGGCGTGAGTCGTGACTCCTGAGTAAACGGTTAGGGTGAAGGTATATGGGTCGGGCGGCCCATTAAGTAACCCTAAAAGACCCAGTTCACGTACGCATACCTCTCTGCTGCAATGCCCATCGCGACTCTCGTTTCCCTCGCGCGACGGCGTCCTCCAGCACCGGCTATGCCTCCCTCCACCTCCGGCGGCACGTCTTCCAGCACCGGCGTCGTCTCCTCCACCTCCGGCGGCGCTTCCCCAGATCCGGCCGCGTCTCACCCTGCCCCGGCCGTGCTTTCCCTGCTCTCCCGCGTCTCCCCTGCCTTGCGTGCGCCTTGACCCGGCGTTTAGGCGAGTCGACCGGCCATGGCGTCCACGCCGGAGCGACTGGACGCCTAGGCGACGCCTCAAAAACGCTGGTTGAAATAGTGATGTCCTCCCATATGGTGCATGGTTAAATTGAGAATGCTCATTATAAGCTAACAAGTGCCCAAGCTGGATGCAAATATTCCCTTATACACTTGCTAGAGCTTTTGTCAGAAGCATCATATATGTCATAACTTATTTGATTTTTATTCTTTTCCCTCAGTTCATGCTTAGCCATTTAAGATCGACCCTTCTGATTTTAATTTGTCGTAGTTTGTTTACTCTTCTTGTCGAAGAAATTGTTTTAGTTACATGAAACATTTCATTTGAGTCTAGAAACTGTGTTAGTGACATGAAGCAAAAGATTTCATTTGAATCGATATAACTAATTGATTATGAATGTCCATAATAACTCTTTTCTTGGACTGTACATTTTGTTCAGTTAGAAACTCTAGTTCCATCTCTTGGATTCACTTTGACAGAGTTTTCACGTGCAGATCTAAAAACCTGAGTATACTTTCCATCAAAACCAGTCCAGGTGTAACTGATCGATCGATGCTTACTGTTGGAGCATGCTGCCCTATGCTTACTGAATTGGACATCAGCAATTGCTATGAAGTTTCATACAAGTCATTAGAGGTGATTGGTAAGAACTGCCAAAACCTCATGGTCGTCAAGCGGAATATATTCAACTGGGTGGACCCATCTGAGCATGTTGGTATAGTTCCTGAGGATTATCTAAGAGAATGTCCCCAGGATGGTGACAGAGAAGCTATCACGATATCTAAGTTCATGCCAAAGCTGAAACATCTCGAGCTTAGGTTCTCAAAGCTAACTGGTGTTGGCCTCAACTCGATTCCAGGAGGATGCAAGGAATTAGTGGTTCTGGACCTGTTTGGCTGTGCAAATTTGACAAGCAGGGGAATAGATCAGGCTGCTGCCAACCTTAAGAACCTGGAGAAGTTAGTGAAGCCTAATGTCTACATACCTAGGTCATCCTTCCACATGGGGAGATACGGGCACTGGCAGTTATACGATGAAAGGTTCCAGACTAGTGTATTTCAGATTTAAAAATAGCCTCGAGGACCATCAGGCTCTGCCTATGAACCATGAGTAGTGCTCTTTCTTACAAGTAAATGGCTTATGTGGGTTAATAACAAAACAATGTCAAGTCCTTTGTATGTTTTATTTGTTGCTTTTGTAAATATAAAATAACGATGGTTCTGCTGGGGTATATATCAACAAGCTGTGATTTTGTTTCCTAGGAATCTTGCGTCCTCGTTACGATTGTTGAGATGCTAGGTGGTGCCGTGATGGATGGCATGAAATGTGGTCACGCAACATTGTTTTCCTTATTCGATACTGTTTCAAGGCATCTTTCGAGCATGGGTGTCATCTTTCTGGCCTTTGGCTTTTGCTGATTGTGACCACTCGTTAGCCGGTGCCTGTCATTTTCATGTGCGCCAAGATATGATGCGTTCTTTGGTGGATAGATGGAGCTTTGCCTTTCGGTTTTGTTGGGATCTGTCTCACATTTTTTTTCGAGCACACAAACTCCCTCTAAATGCTTAACTTGTTTTCTTTATGGACTGCGTTGCGTAGGGGTTATGGATGCTTAAAGTTTAGAGCTCCAAAAGATATGTTTTTTAGCACTGAAAAAGCAGTGCCTTGCTCTGCCGAGATCTCCCCTGAAAAGATCAATCCAACCTTTATTTTCAGTAAGCAATATCATCTTATCCTTCTCAAAAGGATAAAAGTTATAGTCTCTCCTTTCTTTTTTATTCGAAGTTGGTTAGTTAATTTTTGAACTATCTGATGCTAAATAAAAAGGAATGGATGAATTAAAGTTCCTACATCATCCTTTCTTTTAAAGCTATTGGTTCTGACTGGTCAGCGGCGCTGAATTAAGAAGGAGGCGGACACTCACCCGGGCAGTCGCTGCTCGGCCCCAGCAAAGCTGGCCAGTCGAGCCCCACTCGACTCCCCTACATCGTCCTTTTCAAAACTATATGCTAGAAGAATTTTTTCTGGATAACGTATTAGAAGAACTCGTTCACATGTCCAAAGATTCTCATATTCTTGTATGTTTGCTCCAAACATTTGTTGATAAAATATATAACCATACTTTTCTAATCTGTTCTTGATCCGCAGTACTATTCAGTGAGAAGGACATATCAAAGGAAAAGCCGTACAGTGTTTGCACTAGTCAGTGGCAAAAGATGAAAACCAGTTGGTTGACTTTACAGATTACAGGGCCATGATTTCGGTGAGATCTGCCAAGGTTCCCTCGTCCGTGTAGCATCATGAAAATCTGCAGCAACCACATGCAAGAAAAAGCCAGCAAATCTGCTCAATGGAATGCCTTATCTGCGGCACACGATCAATCAGTGCTTTGACACAGAAAATACTATCGGAATGTATGTATGTTTTCAACTATGCCAAAACCAGCAATCTTAAAAGGCTTCAGGTCCCACTAGACCTGAGCGGGCCCAGTAACCTCAAATTTTTTTATATAATAAAAGAAAACAGTGGGTGAAAATCAACAAAAGAGCACCTCCAGCTCAATGGTTCTCCATTCTTTTCAGAATACCTGCTACAGAAAAGCACAGAGGAACAAGGTGCCATCTCGCCAAATAAGTTGCTGAGCCTATCTTAGCATCGACTCCAGCTGAATGTACAAGAGTTGTCTCCACGGAAATTCCACATCAGAGTTCAATTGCTTTTTGGCGACCTGTCCAACTCAAGATGATGAACGGTGGCATCCTTGCCCTGTGCCTCCTCTTCCTCCTCACCCTTGCTTCCCAAGCCTCATGGTGTGCAGCTGAAAGCAGCATCAGCATCTCTGCAGACCATCATGTCCAGATGCAAGGATACCATGGTAAGCCTTCCTGCTTTTATTATGGTGTTAGAGCTTATGCCACGATTGCGCTCATAGTCTTCGGGAGAATTACCTCTGGTAAACTGTTTGATTTCTTCATGAACTGAAGGCGAGAAGAACCTGGGGTCTCAGAGCCCCAGGAAGCTTGGGCATGGACAGAGCCCCACTAAGCAAGAGGTGAGCCCAATGGATATCAAGCATCACAAGACGATGATAGCCCTAGGTCACAAGGGTGGCAGTGCGGTTGGGGGCGGCGGTGGCGCCGTGATGAGGCCTCACAACACGAAGAACGGCGTAGCAGCACTATCGGTTCCGGTGGCGTCCGCACTGGCTCTAACTCTGGCCTCTGGCCTTGCTCTTTCGGTGTTTAGCTTCTGAAGTCTTGTCTTCCTGCTACCAGTATTGGTAATTTAGTATCTGTGAGTTTACGTTACTGGTGTGGTAATTTATCGATTTATTTTGTCAGTAACCATGTTCTTTTGGTAATTTGGAGTGGCATGTTCACATGATTCTATTTTTTTCGGAGTTTTGTGCGATGATGTGATTTTGCAATATTACTTTGATAGGATATTGTTGTTGGAAAATATGCGGTATGCTACTCTAGCGAGTCTACCGCATCACCAAGGAAACATGCGAGTAAAGCGATCACATATCGTTACCACTAGATGCGCAACGCAAGAAAGATCCAATCGTGAAGGTGCATCGGAGTAGCGAAAGTAGACGATCACGGTTGTCTCTTACTCATCCTTGCTACATCAATGACCTCAAGTCGCCGTAGCCGATCAGCGCAATAGCGGCGATGCCTTCACGAAGTCCACACATAGATGGAGGAACACCGTGCTTCGGTGTGCTAGCACCATGCACCTAGCAGGGGTTTCGGCGTATGGCCTGTGACGGCTAGAGTTTTCATGTGGTTGATTAATCAACTTCTAACCTTACCTCTCAAATTTATAAGGCGCGCTAATGAGTTTTTGGGTCGTAGTCCCATTAGTACCGGATCAAACATTCATTAGACTTTTAGTCTAAATTGTTATGATTGTCTCTTGAGCATATCACCAACAATTATATTATATTGTTTCCCATGAGAGTTGTGCCAAAATTATTTGCTCTGTACAAAAATACAATGGCTAGTTCTTAGCTAAAATACAATATGATAAATATGCATCTTGATTCATGCCGTTCATCACAATGTTCATTCGTTTTTAGCTTTAGAGAAAGGTAGTTGGTGACAATGACCGTACAGGAGATATAAAGGTTCAGAAGTTCGACATATGGCAGAGCAAATTGAAGCCTCATTTTCTTGTATTCCCTTAAACAAAAAAAGGTTTACTTGGATGTACAAAATTGTGGTCCAAGTAGAAAAAAAACAAACGATCATTAAAGATCATCCTCGAATATTTCCCTTTTATCTTTTTCATTTTTATCCTAAAATATGACTCCTTTTAAATTTCTGGTGGGATAGTACAGTTATATAAACAGAGAAAGCGAGCGGCCAAGTGCAGATTCTCAAAAAAAAAGAAAAAGGCCAATGAGATCAGAAACATCGTAGGTCGGTCGGTGAAATATTGATATAATCAGCAATGGGCTTGATCAGCTCAACTCGCTTGCAGTCTCATACCAGGCTTTCATAGGTGTAGAACCCTGTGCAGTAGATGGTTCAAGCAGGCCACGGATCAAGCCTTATGCAGGTGAAGGCCATCAGGGAAGAAGGCAGCTGTTCTTCCATGGTCCCACAGGGTGAGCTCCTGATGAACCATTCCATTAAGGTATGTGGCCTCACCTTCTCGGCACTCCTTATTAGGCCCCTGCTCAAGATCGCTGCGTCCATGTCGTTGTGTAGGTGCTTTCCGATTCTGGCCTTAGCTGTGGCCATTAGAAAAGTTTTGATGTTCTTGTAAAAAGAAGGTTTTGATGAACTCTTGATGTGAGGGACAAAATGTCATGAGACACCTGTCAAAGAACAACTTTTTTCCCCATGTTTCTTGCTAGTTCCTCTTTTAATCAGATAATGCAATAATAATAATAATAGCATCCCTTTGAGATGATGGATTCTGACTGCTTAGACTATTTTGCAACATTGTCCACCTCTCGATATTACTACTCCAAGCACATGAACCATACCACACGACAAATGATAATTACTGTTGTTAGGAAATGCACTATGATATGAATGACACCGCTATCTTTTGAGCACTTGAACGAAAGCTTCTGAATTTTCTTAACAGGTAATGATGTCTATAGCGCGATTTGAAGGTATAGACTTCATTTATTAGTTTCCAAGATTTCTGGGTTGAAGTTAAGATTGATGGTTGTCAAACATTTTCCTCCTTTTTGTCTTATTTTCCCGTGATGGCACATATGACGTGGGGATCAAATCTCATGTACTTCATTTACTCTGCTGGATAATGTTGTAAAAAGTATACAGTAGATATAGGTTATCAAAAGGTTAATGATAACCCTAAAGGTTCAAATATTAATAGAGTTGTTCATTTTCGGTGGACAGGTTTCCCTTCATCGTGTTTATAATTGATGACTTGGAAGTTAAACATGTGACGGCTGGCCGCTCGAAAACGATCAACACGTGCACGCCACATGATCTTATCGGGTCGGTGCTACGCGCTGCGGCACCACATTGCATATCACAAGTGACATATATTTGGAAATACACAAACATGTTCATGAAGTTGCATTGTAGTCCAGTTTTAATAAAATAAATATTTGCAGCGCAAAATACGTTCAAATCGTAATGTATCATCTATCATATGATACAATTGTAATTAAACACATAGACGACAACCTTTCCCATGACATCCCAATGGTGAACAAAATTTCTGTTCCGGACAATGGATCCCTACGCGGGTCACGTCCTAGACGTTGACTCCCCTAGCGGATTTACACCCAACTTGTTCCCTTTTCCTCGACAACGAGCGGCCTACATGATGTTTGACACCACAGTGATCAAGGTACATCGGTATACTAAGTCTCATAAACTAGTATGCACACGGTACAATTTAACACTTGTCCAAGGAGCTGACTACGACTCGGTCCTCAAAACACAAGCGAGCCTATGCGCACACAAGATCACGTCTCGTTGCTTCTTACATGCTCGCTCATCTCAATTTTTACCGAGTTGTGATTCCACCATAATTTGATTCGTCTCAATTCTTACTCGCCAAAAAACTTGATTCCCGACGCATCCAGCGGATTATCCCACAATCTTCGATCTGTTAGATGTTAGCAAGGATATGAGGACTTCAAGGATGCATTCCAAGACTCAATGACGCGAGCACAAAGACAAATTTGGGCGGCGTAAAGAAAGAGGCGCAAAACCGGCAAGTTGGGGGGGGGGGGGGTCAGATTTCTCACGATGGGGTAGATTTGAGCGGGAGCTGCTGTTCGTAGATGTGAAGGAGAGTACGGAGAGTCTATTGGAAGGGTCCCTGAGCTCAGGAGGGCGACGGTCGATAAGGACGTCGGAAACCTAGCTAAAATGGGAGCCGGTGAGCTCTGTTCTTGCATGGCGCTTGTGAGGCGCAGACGGAGGTGGTGGGGGGGGGGGGGGGAGCAGTCGGAGAAGAGAGAAACGACCAGCAGAGTGAGCGTGGGAAAACAGCGGCAAGCAGAAGCATGGTGAGAGGCAACAGCAAGGTAGTGGTGTGCTTCTCTGTATACAGCTCGATGGGGAAGATAGACACTGAGGCCCCCTTTGAATTGAAGAAATGGCAAAGGAGTTTTGAAGTATATGATTTGTAAATGATTTTTTTCTATATGATCATTTGACTTACAGGAAAACCTTTGCTAAATTTTGTAGGAAACTTGACATGAGCTTGTACTTCTTTTTTCTTTCCTGGCTCATGTTACAGGTTGCCCTGTTTTTCCTATGATGCTGCCAAAGGTCTTCTCATCTTAATACCTATATTTTCAATTCCTATAGGATTGCAAAGACATACAATTTCAATTCCTATGTTTTTCCTATTCCTTTGTTTTTTAATTCCTTCAATCCAAAGGGAGCGTGAAGGGTTCTGACACTTGTAGGCAATTATGTGCTGTCATACATGCAAGGAGTGGATGTGTATATTTTTAGAAACTGACATGTGGGACCCAGCAGCAGTGAGATGATCGAGCAATGGGGCCCAGCTGTGACACAATACAGCAGCAATTGCAGAGAACTTTTCAGTGTACAGGCTGATTTAAAAAATGGAATTAAAATAGTAGACGAGCTCCAAAAATTATGAAATTTTGGGTGTAACTTCCTGACATAACAAACTATTTTTTGGATTGTCAAACTCAAAATTTGAGTGAAAGTTAACAAGGGTTTAAGATTTTTATTGTATAGACATGCATATGAGTCATTTAAGCAATGATGAGGTCGGTTTTGGGAAGTTTAAACCTGGTACGAGTGCAGTGGACCTGCTGAAATGTAATTGAGTATGTAATTGCTAATGTTTTATGCCAAAATCTGATGTGCAAATATTAAACCATGAGAGTCGCATATGCTCCAAAAATAGAAACCTTGAAGTAAAATGGTAAATCCTAGTGAAATGGTTTGGAAATGAGAGAAAACAAATGTGGAGTGTCACAAAACACTTGTCTGGTAAAGCAGAGGGAAAAACAGGAAAATGTGCAAGATCTCATAAACCGAGATATCATTCCACCAACGTCAACAGACAAGGCATAAGAGATCATTTCTTACAACAATTGGAAACCACTGAGCATTCCTCAGCAGACCTTATAGAAACATGTAACACAGCTAATCAACTGGAACAGGTAGAAACACTGTAGGAATCTTGATCACTTATGTCAGTCGTAGCCGACGTAATTAAAGCCCAAAATGACATAATTAAATAACTTACATCGGTATTGTCTTAATTACGATGGTTATTGGTTGACGTTAAGATTTGGTCGTAAGTTAGCTAAATTACGTCGTTGCTGACGTAAGTTAGTTAACTTACTTCAGTGTCCCGTAACTGACGTAAGTGCGTTCCTGAGTTGGGCTGCGGGCTGGGCCAGATTACTTACATCGACCAGCCGTGACCGACGTAAGTTAGATTTTTAACTTACGCCGGCTGCAACAAAGTCGACGTAAGTAAACTGGGCGAACTTACATCAGCATGGTTGTGACGACGTAAGTTAACCTGGGCTAACTTACGTAGGCTTTACCATAGCCGACGTAACTTAAGTTTGGAAATTTTTTAAAACAAAAACTGCCTACCTCGCACGATAGCGAGCTCACAGAACAACAATATACACAACATATATAATCACAATAGCAATAGACAATCATAAATTATTCCAAACGCATCAATCACAACACAAACTTCGAACGGGCTACACACTAGCCCCTCGACTTCCTCCGGAGCCGAAAAGCTCATCTTTGCACGTCCCTCCTAGTACGATAGCTGTGGCAAAGGAGTAGGCAACTCTGTCGCCGAATCCTGCAAAAGCACATTAGCGTTAGACATGTACAAATGCATCTCTCTTTTTCTTTCTATCACAGTCTTCCTCTCTCTTTAACTTCAACCCTCTCACTCTCTTGCTCTCCCTCTCCCTCTTTCTCTCACTCTCTTTCTCTCCCTCTCTCTTTCTTTCACTTTCTTCCCCTCTCTCTCTTTCTCTCACTCTCTTCCTCTACCTCTCTTTCTATCACTCTCCTCCTCTACCTCTCTTTCTGTCACACTTCCTCTCTTTCTCTCCCTCTCTTTCTCTCATTCTCTCACTCTCTTCCTCTCTCTCACTCTCTTCCTCTCCCTCTATCTCCATCCATCCTCTCTTTCTCTCACTCTCTTTCCCTCTCTCTCTAGCATCCTCTCTCCCAATTTACCCTCTCTCTCGCACTCTATCTCTCTTTATCTCTGTCTCTCTTACTCACCCCTATCTTTCTCAAACTATCTTTGTCTCTCTTACTCCAACTCTATCTCACATAATATCTCTCTCACCCTATGTTCCAACTCCTTCTCTCCCTATGTGAAATGAATACGACAATATTAAAGAAAGACTTTATTACCTGTGCTGGGGCACCTGTGCTGCGGGCACCTGTGTTGGGATCGCCTGCGGCAGCTGAAATGCAGGAATCTCGATCTGGTGGTCGTTTGAGCTATGGCCCGCCATTGCAAAATATTAGAAAATATATATTACTGAAATGCTATAAATTAAACTACATTAGTTTAAATTACTTACCTTCATTGTTGCCTGCATCTGGGGATCTCCAGAAAAGCATGCAGATATTCGGATACATATCAATCTTCTCATATTTCATACCGAGAACAGAAAGAATTTTCTCCGCCTGATACATATCTTTAGATACTTTTTGGGGCTGCTGAAGGAGATCACTGAAAAATTTGATAAGATCGTTGTAGCAGTTATTAAGAAAGAAGTACTTAGACTTAATTGCCATAAGTCTAGTCACGAAAGTGAGGAGGGTCATTTTTGTGTGTCCATGCAACGACTCTTCTCAAGCTTTGAGAAGCTCAAATAACTTTTCAACCTCCGTTGTAGGAGGATCCTCCATAAGCACTAGTCTTATAGCTTCTAGCACCTCATCCATTATATCAACCCTCGTGTCATCATCACTATCCACTTCTACTTCTTGTACAACTTGAGAAGCTATCTCACCGTGGAAGGTCCACACCTTATAATGTCACATGTAATTGTTTCAACACAAGTATGTTGAAAGTTCTACTTTGTCCAAAAACTTCCTGTTCTGGCAATTCGTACATGGCCACTGCACCTTATCGATATTTGACAACGAAAAAGCTCGTTCTGCAAAAGCATCTGTCTTGGCGAACTATTCATCTGAGTAACCATCAGATCTGCTCTTCCAACCAGTATACATCAACTGCGGTCTTCACCCATGTTTGACTCTGCAGTATAAAGCAAGAGAAATTATCCTTACTTTATACTTTGTTTAATGTCACGACCCTACATCTATTGGAAAGGATAGGTCCTAAACCCACCCAAGAATGACCGAGGGAGCATGCTTATGATGAGATGCATGGTCTAGATCCGGTCGAAATTTTGGCAGCATAACACCGTTGTTCTCAAGCCGCATGCTCTAAAATGGTGCAGCAAAGAACATCAGGGCTACACCATCAAAATCTCGTCAGGATCCAGACCCGCTTCTCGTCACAAGCCACGCCCCCTCGATCACTCTCAGAAAGTCCAAAAAAAGACAATTTTGAACCTGCACGCCTCACACGTGTAGCACATGTGAGATGGGTCGGTTCGAAACGAGTAACAAATATTGTACAGGTTACGTTAATCTTTCGATTTTGAGTCCTTTACGAGAGAGAGGAAAGAAAGAGATAGAGAAGGAAAGAACTAGAGAGAGAGAGACATGGAACTGGGTCAGCCGTCCAAAGTTATTATACCCATCTCGATCTGTCGTTAACAGCTGAATGACTTTATGAGACATCCGTTGTACTTTATGCTCCGTCGGATCCCGCCATCCATACGTGGGAGCTTGCCATCATCACCGTCGCTTTTCATATCCGTGCCTGTCTAGACACATAAGTGACTATTAAATAGTCATATGGGGCCATAAATGGGCTCTGCCGGGTCGAGCTGGCTCGGAGCCCGTTTATTTACATATCATAAATAGACACTCAAGCAATCAAAATATTTAAAAAAAGAATTAAACAATTAAACAACTAATTAGTAAATAAACAATTAATTGTTTACAGGCAGGATGAGGGAGGAGGGGAGGGAGTACTGGTGGAGTAGGCAGCCGGAGGAGGGGAGGTAATACTGCACAAGGAGTGGAGTGAGAGAGAGGGTGACGTGCAGTCCAGTGGCTTTTTGGGTATGTGAGGGAGAAGTGGGCATCGCCCGTTACCCGTCCCGCAATACAGCAGTCTGTAGCACCGGGAGATGTGGAGCTTGTGGTGGATATATATAGGAGTAAAACGCGATGGTGATGGGGAGGCGATTGTAGGACGACTGGAGGGTTGCTCCCGGTCATCCGAGATGCCGAGAAGTGACAACTGACTCTGACTCCACTATCGCTGCGCATACAAGCGCTAATGACAGAACGACCTCGGGGTCGAGGAAGCAGGCTTGTTCGTGTCCTCGCGAGACCGTGCGCACACACACACGATTAAATACTAGCAGTTTTGCATTGGGTGGTGGTGCAATTATTGCTATTCGCTAATCGCTATTCACTAATTGCAACAGCTTAAATAATAACAATCGATAAATGCAATGGTAATCATAATCACTATTCACTAATCACTAGTTGCTAAACATTTAATAAACAATGGATAATTGCACAAATAATATATAATTGATAATTTGAAAGGGGAAAAAAACATGGCTCGATGGCCATCGGCGTGGGGGCGCCGGCGGCCAGCCATGGCCGTCGGTCGATGGGGTAGAAGGGAAGCGCCATACCTGCGGATGGTGGCGGCAAGGGCGTCCGGCGAGGGTGGCACGCGGTGGGGCAGCATCGCGCAGCGGAGGCCCAGGCGCTCCAGCTCGGGCATGGCGGAGGCTCGAGCGCGGTGGAGGCTCGGGCAAGGGCGGCTCGGGCGCGGCGGTGGCGGCAGCTCAGGCGCAAGGAGGAGCGGGACGCGCGCGTGGAATGGGCAACGCGCGAGGCCCGCGAGATTTAGGGTTAATCCCTTAACTTACGCCGGTCGGACAACTTACGTCGGCCTAGGGACCGGCCGATGTTATTAGGACATTAAATCTCGTCGGTCCCTTTACTTACGTCAGCTTAGGTTTAAGCCGACATAATTTATGCATTAAATACCATCGGCTTGCTTACTTACGTTGGTCACGGTCCCGTAGCCGACGTAAGTTACCGATCTTACGTCGGCTATGGCCGTATGATGTATGTCAAATTATTCTGGCCGACATAATATTGTGAGTTTCCTGTAGTGAAACTAATATAGATGATCGATCAATTCTGCAGATCTGCACATCATAAAAAATCTTTTGGATTAAACAAATAGAATAAGAATCAATCAATATATTATACAACATCCATTACAACTGATTGAACCATCGGCCAGAGACATATAACGAAGATAGGTAAGATACTGAGGGCTGACTTCAGCTCTGATACTTGGAGTCCATTTGCTTTATTGTTTTTTGAGGGAAATTTTTACTATATTGTTAACAACGGCTTTGTTTAGTTGATTGCCATACACTGCCACAGTTTTTGAACCGAAAGTGTACTTCATTACGTTTGAAGTCTCAGTTCAAAGATAATGAAGTTCTAACAATGGTATCAGTGCCTCCTAGTCAACAATTTAATTCAGGTCTAAGTTTCAATTAATTATTCATTAAGAGTATTCAGAGTATTAGGGTTCTCTGAATCAGGAACTAAGAATTCGGATTAAGAACTAAGAATCAGGAACATTAGGGTTCAAATTTGACATTAAAATTCAAACTCAGATCCAAAAAATTCGAACCAAGAAACTAAGACCGAGAAACGGATTAAAATTTGGATTCAAATTCAGTTTTCAACTCAGATGTAATTGAATCCGAATAAAAAATCCAAGAAATAAAAACAACGGATCCGGTCCATACCTTAGGGTTTTCGCGGGTTCCTCACTGGACTAACGCCGGTAGAAGGGGTCAGCGTTCACCAATGCTGTGCGCCTCCAACAAGGTCGATGGAAAGACAGTGGCACTTCGGGCCACCGAATCCAACGGATCCACCTTTAAGAATGTGTCGCATCACCTTCCTTTATGGCGACACACTCACCCTATGGAGAGTGTGTGTGCCGATGAGAGGAGTGGTGGTGGCGCCGTGGTTAGACTCGCCGAACCTAGGGTTCCAGCAGGTAGCTCCCAAACCTAACCAAAAGTGTCACGGAAGGGCTACCACGACGGCTTGCAGGACAATGAGATAGTCGGTGGCGATGAGATCCTTTTCAGGCAAGCCCGCATGCCGGCGACTGGCCCATGGTGGCACCAGAGCATCCCGCCGCTCTTGCATTTCGCCGATCAGCCCTTTCAGCCACTCCGAGTGAGAAGAAACAAAAGGGATCAGAAGAAATGATTAGGGTTTGATCCAAACACATTTTCACCGCTTTTGTACCTCGGACCGACAAATCGCAATCTTTTGTTCGCTAGTCGATGAACCGGATCCATCGCAGTTCAATCTATCAAATGACATATAGCCGTCAGATCAAAATCCGATGGTGCTCGTGTCTCACTAAATTAAATTTAAATGACCGGGAATAATTGAGCAATTTTATTTTACATTAGTAATATGGTTGTATTATATTTTTATCATATTTTAAAATGCATTATTATATAATTTAGCATGTTGTTGGAATAAGTATAATCTGAACCATTTGATTAAATTTTTGCTGTGGATTGTTAAGCAACTAAGAATGCCCATCAGTGTTAATTGAGTTTTTCATGGTAATTTTAAGTAGCTAATGTGAATGACAAATTTTCTATGTTCTAGGTTATTAAGTTGTATGAAAAATTTTGCTGAGTAAACAACGTGATAAATAAAATTTGACATGTTCTGAGTTATTGAGAATGAAGTATTTTGTTCAAGTAGCCAACGTGAAAGATCAAATCTGCTATGTTTCTAAATTATTTTGAATGTCGTATTTTGTTGGGATTTGACAAAAGATGATATTTATTCTTACTTAAGTTATTTAAATTAGTCATAGTAAATTTTGCTCGAGTAGCCAATATGAAGGATAAAATTTGCTATGTATGAATTCTTATGAATGCTATGTTTTATCAAGTAGCCAACGTAAAAATCAAAACATGGTATTTCTGATTGCATATCCCTAAGAATTCATTTATGTATATGCATTATCTTATGATTGAGTATATCATTTAGATGGTTCCTTCATATTAAGTTCAGTACTAAGTTACACTCGACTATTGAGGCTCTCAAATGAGAGAATTACGTCTCATGGCGAGATTAGCTGGAAATTGCTTCGGCAATATCAAAATTAGTTTTGGTACAAAAGAGCGCATATCCTACTCAGTCTAAGCTTTCTATCATTAATGATGGAGAAACATTGTAAGCCTTCACCGAAGGATGAAGGTATATAAGAAAATTTAGTATGCGTCTGATATCGCTTGTATTAAGTGGAGCTAGTTAAATAAGAAATGTTTGATGGTTCAATTACTAAGGTCATTCAGGGAGCAAGTCTCAAATGTTACACAACTTCGGAGAACGTCCATAACATGGTCAGTTTAATGGCTATACTAAGTTAAATGTACACATTCTTACAAAGAAACTTTCGATATACGCCTTACTAAGTTCAATGTACGCATTCTTACATGGTCAGTTTGGAGTTGTGAGATGAGTTCCTTGTGAATCTCGTATTTGCATTACTCTAAAAGAATTTTAAACTTTCATCATCATTGATATTTTAGAAAGTAGTAAAACTTAGTAAAAGCTCATTGCTATGAGAGAGTATGTATTAAATATGTGGAGAATCCTAAAAAGAGGGATTAGGATCATGAAAGTGGCTAATGTTCATGAAGCAAAAGTAAAAGCCAAGTGAAAACTCCCCTTAGTACTTTAAGATGGCTTTGTACTTACGCTTTGTTAAGTTCTTAGTTCTTCAATAACCTCGTTCGAATTGAATTCAATTTTAGTAATGATGATGGATGACTAAGTTGAGTATGTCGTTTTGGAACGCTTATTTTGTTATGTAAAAAATAAGTTTGGGAGCCTTGCCTTGATACAAGACACCTTTTAATGTCTTTGCATTTAAGTAATAATCAAATTTCCTCTTAGAATGACTAAGTAATCAGTAAGCACATAATAACCGATTGTGAAGCATTTTCAAAATTATGGCACTTTCCATAACGCAATAATTTGAGGGAGAGAATTGAACGCTCTGTTTCTCAATCGATTATTCCTACTAAGTTATTTCAATTAAGATGAATGCATAGAATAAGATACTAAGATTAAGATTTGATCGCGAGGAGAAGCACTACGATCGACATACCCCACATTTACTAAGAAATAAGATAAGTCCTTAATACTTATCCAATTAGCTCATGGATCGTGAGGGGGAGTACTATGATCATCATAACCCGTATTTGCTAAGAAATAACATAAGTGCTCAAATTTAGCCGATTAGCTCATGGATTGAGGCTTAAAAACTCCTATTCAAATGCTAAATCAAAATTTCAATGAGTCGGTTCTTAAAACACCATATTAGATAAGGACAAGACATAAAGACTCATTAAGTTTATGATATGAGGTTGTCCTGTTGAGACTATGTTGTAGCCCAAACATCAGTAAGTTTGATAATACAATTAGTAGCCATCTCACCGGCTATCTAATAAGATAGTAATATTTTCCACCATCATGACCGATAGTAAGTTATAGGAGACAATAAATGCTAAGATTAGGAGGGTATGGTAAGCCGATAAAATGATCTTGAGGAGAAGTGGATGCAAAATCCACTTTTATGATTCAAGAATCGTTCTTCTCCATACCTACTCCTGTTAGTCAAAATATTTCATCATTGTTTGCTCCACACCTTTTATTAGTTCTTCATCGGCAACACATAGGTTAAGGCTCCCGTTTCACAAGAGCATTCTCAATTTTCTATATTTACTAAGTTAGTTGCCTCTAACGATGAAGAGCAACAATCACCTCAAAATTAGTGATAAAGCACTCATAAGCGGATCTCGTTATGAGATCTACATTCAAATGGAAGTTGATTCCGCCTCATTTGAAGTAAGCAATAAGAAGCCCTCACTCATCCGAATGGAGTCAAGCCATGTAGTATAAGACGAGACTTAAGTAAGCCTAAAAAGTCAAAAATATAAGTCTCGACTTATGGCAAAAGATTTCATTAAGGAGAAAATGGTTGTGTTAAGTCATTTTTGATCATATCAACCAATGATTCACTAAGAATCAGTAGTAAGTGTTTTATGACTTAGTATTACATCATAGATGTAATAACTAAGTTACTCAATTGAGATCTACATGAAAACGTCTACCTGACATAATCGAAAGGTTTGTCATTAAGCAAAAGGAACATATGAAATATGAATTAAGAAAGTTCATTCATGGACTCAATAATGCCTTGTGGTGACAATATCTCAAGTTCTATAACTCAATTAGTAAGTTTAAGTTATACTAAATATATGGAGGACAATTAAGTTTTCACTAAGCTTAGAATGAGAAATTATTTTTTTTCGTAGTTTGTAAATGACATATTGTTGTTAAGTAATGATGTTATTATACTACTAGAAATAAAGAAGTTCTTTCCTTCAGTTTCAAATATAAGGGGTATTTAGTTCCTAAGGCATACTTGAGAGCGTACTTCAGAAGCACGACATGTATGCGAATGATTATTAGTCTACTCAGATAAGTCAAGGGTTATAAGTATGAGATCCACTAAGAGGTCGACCAAACAAAATCGGTTCCAAAGCTTCCTACTATCCAAAGATTTAAGTTTGCTCAATAAATAAGTTACCTTGACATAGTTAAGAAAATGGAATAATTTTGGCGTAAGTAAGCTCAATCCAGATCACTGGAATGGATAAGTATAACTTGTAGCTTTGCAAATTACTAAGGTCTCATAATAAGTTAAGTATATAATAAGCCATGGATCACTAAGACTAAGATTTTGTGAAATGTGTAGCAGATGTGTAGCTTTATTGAGGAAAAAGCTTGAAACCAAAAGTAACTACATCATGAACGATGCACACTAAATTAGTGATGGAGCCACTGAGCAGACACCGTAAGAAAACTCAGGCTAAGAGTGATAGATAGCATAAAAACACATAAGTTTTATTGACTAAAACCATAAGAAAACCCGAGGCAACAAGTCAAATGTGTAGCAAAAAACATTGGAATAGGTCACATTACAAAAGGAGTAAATCTAGGATCATACAAAGTATTGACTATTGAGCAAACAAGACTAAAGTGAATCCTCGCGATACTGCTTACAAAAGGAACTTCCACCAAATGTATTCGATGAAAAAATAACACACATGAGTTTAAGGAAGAATCTATGTTTTCTTGGATACCTAAAACTAAAAGTAGCCTAGAGTGGGTGAATAGGCAATAATAAAAAATCTAGACTTAATTAAAAATTGTCCTGTCAATACAAGTCGAACTTGCCTGACTGAAGTCAGACAAGTCAGACTAAGCTCGGATAAGTCCGACTACAGGAAAATACTAAAAATGAAGTTTTTATGCAATCTAGTGAATAGAAATACGTCCTAGTAGTTATAGTAGTTGATGGAAACAAGATTAAGTGCTAGAAATGAAGTAAACCTAGATAATCACTAGAAAGTAAGAACTTTGCAGAAATGTAAATAAAGACAACGGACAAAAGGTTTTTCTCCCGAGGTTCGACTTCATGAAGAAACCTACATCTCTGTTGAGGAGTCCACGAAGGACCGGGCCTAACAACCCTAACCTCGCCAAGACGCCCCAAGGGTCAAGTCTTCGATGTTCCACTATCACAAGAGATTACAAACTTCCCCGAATCAAGAAATCACACGAGAAATCACCAGGGCAACACCTAACCGTCTAGGGGAGAACCCCAAGAGTAACAAACATGCAATCACGAAGAAACTCAGTGAATCAAACGTTGCTGAACCCCTGATGGAATCCTCTTGCCAAATCTTACAATCACTCCTTCACTCTTCCACAAAAACGTTGGATTTGTGCTCAAGAGGGTGAAGAACAATGGAGGAGGCTTTCTTGAGGGCTTGAGGTGGCTCCGAGAGTTTCTCTAGGGTCAAGTTACGATTGGGGACGAGATTCCCAGCTATTTATACTGCAAAAGTGTTTTTTGCTGTTAGATGACAACCCACGTCGGACAAGTCTGATATAATCTCAAACATGTCCGACCTGCTGACATCAGAAATAGTATGGCTAACCACTTTGATTTGAATTTGTGCGCAAAAGCCACATCAGACAAGTTCGACTAACCTGAGACATGTATGACATACAAGGTGAGTTTTTTCAACTCAGACTAATCTGAGGCACTAAGTCAGAAAAGTCTACTTCGGACATGTACGACCCACTTCAGACATGTATGAAATCGAACAGAGACTTTTTGGACCTGTTTGAACCCCATTGCAAATAATTCCGAGTTTCAGACACTTAGAAAATTTTTTAAGACAAGTACCTCAGACATGTTCGACCCGCTTCGTACATGTCTGAATACCAACAGAGAGATTTCGGACATGTCCGACATACAGATTTGGACATGTCTGAGATCCACCAGAGAGTTTTTGAACTTATCCCACCCATGGCGTCAGACAAGTCTAGCCCTGACACTAAGGGGTTTTCCTAAAACCAACCCAAGAGGTTGAGCTCCCATTAGACTGTTGACATTTCTTACATCACAGATCATTTCTTGAAAGAGAAGAGATCCGCAAGAACAAAAATTGTTGTGTAGCATTTTACCCAAGAGTATTCCCAAGAGTGTCGTATTTATCCAAAAGGAAGGCAACGGAGTAAAGTAAACACTACTCTTATGATCAAGCTATGGGATACTAATCAATTATCAAGCTAGGGATAAGTTGATAATATATGGGTAGTGTGACACACACCTAAGCAATCTATTCTAAAGGGTAGATGAATCCTAATGGAGATTTGACTAAGAGTTGGGGAGTTGCTCCTACAATGCTTCTAGTATACATATATATAGCCTAGTTTAGGTACTAATGAGCATGTTAATGCTGAATCCTTATGCTAAGTTGTTCAACACATCGGGCACGGGTTTACCCCTAGCAATACTAGGGCGACTCCTGCTAAGAGCCTGTGGCATAGCCGAACGTGGAGGATTACAGAGGACAGATAGGGCTGTCACCACCTACTGCCTACCTCTTCAATCCGTGGGTCTACGAGACATCCAACGCTACTTACTGTCCTAGCACCATGCTAGCATACTAAGTAAATACCTTAGAGGCTTGAGTACAAGTACCTCTCTAAGGCAATGACTAACGTAAACATCACTGAACCAATGTCGAGACATAGCATAAGTTATTCATATCAACATGATCATAGAATAACTAATTAGGCCACAGTGAGGGTTTGTAGTGTTTATGATGATAAGTTATGATCATTATGGCACAATCATAAAGACTACTCCTACCACATACATGGAATCCACAATTAAACAATAAATGCTTCATCCAAGTATATGAATAAAAGAAGACTAAAGATAATATATTTATTTTGCATAAAGTTACAAATATAAGAAAAGATACATAAGCCATACCTTTTCCAATTTGGACTTGGGACTAGAGACTCCTCTCTACAGCCTAACCTCCACTAAGGAACTAGGAGAGCTAGTGTATACAATAGAATGATGCTAAAGTGGTGTGTGTTGAAGTGAGGGGTGAGGGGTCCTATTTATAGATTGGAGAAGGGTCGATTCTCGCCACCAATAGCACGTGAATAAGTCATCAACGACTTATTCAAGTCGGGAGGAGCCAACACATGGAAGCTGATCGAGTTTGGAGGAAAGACTAGGTCAACCGACTAGGGGGGTCGGCCGACCTGGTTGTAAGGTCGAAGGACACGTGAAAAGCTACTAGAGGGGGGGCGGTGAATGGCTGATGAAAACTTTTTCAGCAGAAGCAACAAAAACCCTCAGTAGAAAATCAATGTGTTAAGAAACTGTATGTTCAACTGATCTAAACGTGTTCAACCATGAAAAAAGTAGTAAATATTATAGAGAATCAATTCACGAATACACATCAACAAGAATCATGAAAAACCATCGAGAAAAACTCAAGTTATGATCAAAAGTTTGAACAAAGGTCAATCTGTTCTACCCGAGTAAAAACAGATCTGCAACACTGCAAATAAACTCGCGTAGATCAGAAACCACAAATGCAATGAACGTGAATTTTGAAAGCTGATAGATAATCAAGTTGTGAAGACAACTCAAAAAGAATCACAACAATTGGATCTGTAAAACACGAGTTATGATAAAAACACCGAAGCAACATAGTGCTGTGCAGAAACTCGACGAGAACAACTTGTCTGAAATAAGTCGGATGAACAAGGAACAAAAGTTCCTTTAAAATATGAATTTTATTGATCAAAAAACAAGAGGAACATTCCAAAGTCGTCTCACGATGAGCTCTGACCTCCCTTGCTTATATAACCAGCCCTAAGGCCAACCAAATCCAATCTAGGACTCTTATCCTACTCAATTTCAACCGAAAATTTTCATAACTGCTCAAAACTCTTTCATACGCAGATAGAAGTAATCTTTAGACTTCCAAACACCTTAGGAACGTAGCAAATAATCCTAAAAAAACTCAACTTCGTGAACCATACGAAATCTAACCAAAACAAACTCGAAACTTTCTATAAACGAACCATAACCACCTCAGCCGCATCATTAGGCATAATCTAGCCGGTTGGACCCTTTCGACCAATTCTTTACGTCCACTTCTCTTCATCACGCCTTGGAACCATGTTGCCACATCCATGCAATCCTTGCACGAGTGCAAACACCTTCCAACAACGTCTACGATACCTTCATATGCATTGTTCTTGACCCAAACATGTTGCGTGACGTCACGATCAACTCAACCACAATTCCTCCCAAACTTGGTTGTTGAACCTCTATCTTCTTCCTAAGACTAGTTCAATGGATCCCTTAACCAGCCATGTCTTGACCTCAAGCAACACCTGCACATGAACAAACAACCAATTCTTCCGAGCACAAGTCCTCGACTTGACTCACATTAGTCCGATAACCACAACACCTTATGTGAGCACTTTACATAAGCATGTTGCAATCATAGCAAGATAAATTCCACCATGATCAGCCAAAACACATCAAAAACTTAGTCCAAAAGTACTAAGTAAATCTTCCCATAAGTATAAAGCAAGTTTGAAACATTGCAAATGAAAAAACATAGTAACCACACAATTATTTCAGCACATAGAAAGTCGGACAGTCCAAAACAGCCACTATGCACTATACAAGAAAAGTTTGGACATTCTGAAACAAAAAACACTTGCAGCTCACGTGCAGCAAAGTTCAAATAGTGCAAAGTGTATTTCCCAAGTATATTCAAAACTTTGCATGTAAACCTACACATTTAACATAATTGCCAATGTATTCAGTACATAGGTCTTACAATCTCCTCTTTCATGAATGCATTGGAAACACCACTTAAAATCCGAACATTGGCTTATTCACATGAAAAGTTTTGAAAATAATTTTCTCCCCCTTTTGAAAATCAAATGAGAAAGAAATTTCAAAAACAAATATTTCTCCTCCTATACATATTTCTCCCCCATTGACAATGTATGCAGCAAGGTTCAAAAGAGAAATTTTAATAGTTATGAGCACATTATAACATATGCATATAAAACAAAGCTCATCCAAGTCATACTATCAAGTAACTTACACTATCACATCAATGAGATACATAAAGTAGTGTAAGCCATGCTAGAGATCAAGTGAATTTTCAATTTAAGCAAGTCATGATCTCACAAACTTAACTATTTCAAGACCTATAAGCATGACACTTGTTGCTGCATTTTTATTTTATTTTAAGAAACAATATTCATCTTATGACATTTGCATGATATTATATACCGCATCAACCTTATTCCAACCAACCAAGCCAAGTCTATGTCATTTGAACATCAGAAGCTTAAGGACATGGTTTTAGTCATACACAACTTCTTCCAAGTTCATATCTAAGTGCAATAATAAGCCATCTCAAAAGAAGAAGTGTGATGCATGCATATTCTCTTGATCTTTTCTCATTTTTTTTATTTGATCATAAAAGCTCAACATGTGGATAGTTGATTGATTAATTTTTCATATTAAATGCACTGGTGCGCATGCAACAAGATCAAAACAGCAAGAAAGTACGATCATGACCAGATTTAGTGTAAGTAATTATTCCAGTTACTAGTCATGGCAAAAACTACAAAATGTATAACACAAGTAATGCACTAAGAACTTTCAGCATGTAAAAGAAATCACAAAGTCATATATGTATGAAATACTATGATCATATTATTTTATTCAGATTCACACATAGACTTTCCAAGTTTCAAAACTCCCCCTCAATTTAAGCCATGAGGATGCATAACCCCTATTTCACTACGAATGAAACAAAAACGAGTGAAATCCAAAGGTTTTGTAAAAATGTCAGCCAATTGTTGTTCGATATCTATATAGTGAATCACATCGTTTCCTTTTTCCAGATTATCACAGAGAAAGGGATACCTACTATCAATGTGCTTTGTTCTAGAATGTTGCACATGATTTTTAGCAATGCAAATATCACTAGTATTATCAAAAAACAGTGGAACACTATTTTGATAAACCCATAGTCCTTAAGTGTTTGAACAATCCAAAGAATTTGTGAACAAGTGCTAGCAGCAACTACATATTCAGATTCAGCCGTGGATTGTGCAACTAAATTTTGTTTTCTAGAGGACCAAGCAACAAGTGAATTACCAAGAAAACGACAAGCACCCGAAGTACTTGTCCTATCAATCCTACAACCCCCAAAATCAGCATCTGAAAAAGCTTTCAAAGTAACAGTTGAGGAATAAGGTGTAGGATCGAAGAGCACGTGAAAAGCTACTAGAGGGGGGGGGGGTGAATGGTAGATTTAAAAATCTTACGCAGCGGAAACAATAAAACCCTAACCCCTTCGGCAGAAAAACGATCTGTTAAAGAAATCATGTGTGAGACTAATATAAATGTGTTTTACCGTGACAAAAGTGATAGATATAATAGAGAATCAAGTCACGAAGACAACACAAGAAGAATCACTCAATTCCCTCGAGACAAACTCAAGTTATGATCGAAAGATCGGACAAAGGTCAATCTGCCCTACCCGAGAAAAAACAGTTCTGGAACGCTCCAAAGAAACTCGTGTAAATCATAGACCACAAATCCAATGACCGTGAAATTTTGACAGATGATAGATAATCAAGTTGTGAAGACAACCAAAAAATAATCACGTCAATTGGATCTGTAAAACTCGAGTTATGATAAAACCACTGACGAAAGGTAGTGCTGTCCAGAAACTCGACGAGTAAAACTTGTCTGGAACAAGTCGGACGAACAAGGCACAAACGTTCCTTCAAACTACGAATTTTATTCAATAGAACACAAGAGGAACAGCCCCAAAGTCCTGCACCACGATATCTGGGCTCCCTTGCTTATATAACCAACTCGAAAGCCAACTCAACTCAAATCAGGAACCTAATCCTACTCTGTTCACGAATCGTAACTTTCCATAACTGCTTAGGATTCTTCTATACGCACATAGAAGCAATCTTAAGACTTCCAAACACCTTAGGAACCTATAACACATTCCTAAACAACTCAAATTCGTGACCCACATGAAATACTATCATAACCTACTCAAATCTTTCCATATTTGAGTCAAACCCGACTCAGCCGCAGCCTGAGTCCATAACCTAGTCGGTTGGACCTTTCCGACCAACTCTTTACGTCCACATCTCTTCATCACGTCTCGGAACCATGTAGCCACGTCCATGCACTCCTTGCACATGTGCAAACATCTTCCAATGACGTCCACGATACTTTCACATGCATTGTTCTTGATTCAATCATGCTGCGCAACCTCCTGATCAGCTCAACCACAATTCCTCCTGAATTTGGTTGTTGGAACCTCATCTCCTCCCTGAGACTAGTCCAATGGATCCTGTCACCAGCCATGTCTTGAACTCAAGCAACACCTGCACATGAATAAACAACCAATCCATACGATCTCAAGTTCTCGACTTGACTCAAGTTAGTTCCGAACACAACACCTTATGTGAGAACCTCACATAAGCATGTTGCAAAACCACAGTAACACGATATCATCCATGTAAAACAAAAACGCACCAAAGACTTAGCAAATGAATACTAAGAAATCTTTTCAGAGATGTAAAGCAAGTACAAAACATTACAAATGAAAAACAGAAGCATTGCGGTCAAGTTCCGAACCTTGCCAGAGCAACTCGGACCTTGAGCCGGAGCTAACAAAAGCTAGTAGAACCTAGCGTCTGAGCTAACCAGAACTAGTCAGAACTAGTAAAAAGGTGTTTTGGTGATATTCAAAACTTTTATCGTCAAAGCAAGTGTATTCACTACAAGCCAATATATTCAGCACACATAGGTCTTACAATCTCTCCCTTGATGAATGCATTGGCAACACCATTTAAAATCCGAACATTGGCTTATTCACGTAAAAGTTTTGAATACAATTTCTCCTCCTTTGTAAATCAAAAGTAAAATGAGAAGAACAAAAATTATCTTATATTATCTCTCCCCCTTTATTATCTCTTCTTATGCACATATTCTCTCTCTCTTCATGCTTATCTCTCCCTTTTTGAATGTGTGATTAATCTCTCCCCCTTTGACAATGTATTCAGCAAGGCATGAGCATATAAACAAATTTTCTCTCCAACTTTAGTTGTTATGAGCATATTATTATATATACATATAAACAAAGCTCATCCAAGTCATACTATCAAGTACCTTACATTATCACATCAATGAAATACATAAAGTAGTGTAAGCCATGCTAGAGATCAAATGTAATTTTCAATTTAAGCAAGTCATGATCTCACAAACTTAACTATTTCATAACTTGAAAGCATGACACTAGTTGCTACATTTTATTATTTTTCAAAGCATAAATTTAGATCATATGATATTTGCAAGAGATTATATGCGCATCTGTCTTATTCTAACCAACCAAGCCAAGCCTATGTCATTTGACAATCAGAAGCTTAAGGACATGGTTTTAGTCATACACAACTTCTTCCAAGTTCATATCTAAGTGCAATGATAAGCCATCTCAAAAGAAGAAGTGCGATGCATGCATATTCTCTTGATCTTTTTTCAATTTATATTTGTTCATAAAAACTCAACATGTGAGTTGATTACTTGATTAATTCTTAATGATTAAAAGCACTTGTGAACATGTAACAAGTTCAAAACAGCAAGAAAGTTCAACCATGACCAGTTTTAGTGTAAGTAATTATTCCAATTACTAGACATGGCAAAAACTACAAAATGTATAACACGAGTAATGTAGTAAGAACTTTCATCATGTAAAAGGAATCACAAAGTCATATATGTATGAAATACTATGCTCATATTATTTTAATTTCAGATTCACACATAGACTTCTCAAGTTTCAAAACTCCCCCTCAATTTAATCCATGAGGATGCATAACCCCTATTTCACTACGAATGTAACAAAAATGAGTGAAATCCAAAGGTTTTGTAAAAATGTCAGCCAACTGTTGTTCGGTATCTACATGGTGAAGCACAATGTTTCCTTTTTCAACATTATCTCGGAGAAAGTGATACCTAATGTCAATGTGCTTAGTTCTAGAATGTTTCACGGGGTTTTTAGCAATGCAAATGGCACTAGTGTTATCACAGAAGAGTGGAACACTATCTAGATCAACCCCATAGTCCTTAAGTGTTTGAACAATCCAAAGAATTTGTGAGCAAGCACTAGCAGCAGCTACATATTCAGATTTGGCTGTGGATGGTGCAACTGAATTTTGTTTTCTAGAGGACCAAGCAACAAGAGAATTACCAAGAAAATGACAAGCACCGAAAGTACTTTTCCTATCAATTCTACAACCCCCAAAATCAGCATCCGGAAAAGCTTTCAAAGTAACGGTTGAGGAAGAAGGAAGAAAAATTCCGAATTCTTGAGTTCCATGTAAGTACCTGAGAATCATTTTGATGGCTTGACGATGTGAAGCACGTGGGGAGGCTTGAAACCGTGCACAAAGACATACGCTGAATTGTATGTCTGGTCTTGATGCCGTGAGGTACAAAAGTGATCCGATCATGCTTCTATATTCTTTTTGATCCACGAGTTCACCATCTTCTTCAAGTCCAAGTGTTGTTGATATTCCCATTGTTGTCCGAAGAGGCTTGCTTTTGTCCATGTTGAAGCGCCTTAGGAGGTCTTTTGTATACTTCGTTTGATGCACAAAGGTACCCTCCTTGGTTTGCTTGATTTGCAGCCCCAAAAAGTAAGTGAGTTCACCCATCATACTCATTTCAAATTCGGAACTCATAATTGCTGAAAAATTGGACACAAGATCATGAGAAGCACAACCAAAGATAATATCATCCACATACACTTGAACGAATAATGAGTCATTGCCATGCTTAAGCACAAAAAAAGTTTTATCAACCTTGCCCATGGTAAACCCTTTTTCAAGTAAGAATGTTTTTAACCTATCATACCATGCTCTAGGGGCTTGTTTGAGACCGTACAAGGCTTTGGACAGTTTGTAAACATGATTAGGAAAATCTGAATTTTCAAAACCCGGTGGTTGTTTGACATAAACCTCCTCATCTATGTAGCCATTAAGAAAAGCACTTTTAACATCCATTTGATATAGCTTAAAACCAATAGATGCAGCAAAAGCTAAAAAAATTCTTATGGCTTCTAATCTAGCAACAGGAGCAAAAGTTTCATCAAAATCTAGACCTTCAACTTGAGTGAAACCTTGAGCAACCAACCTATCCTTATTCCTAACCACAACCCCATCCCCACTTTGTTTATTTTAAATACCCATTTAGTTCCAATTAAGGTGTGACCTTGAGGTGGAGGTACAAGTTTCCAAACATTATTTCTTTCAAAATTTTCTAATTCTTCTTGTATGGCAATAATCCGAGATTCATTAGTGAGTGCGTGTGATATATCTTTGGGTTCAAAAGAAGCAACAAAAGCATAATGAGCATGAGAGTTTGGATCACAAAACCTAGACCGTGTAACTCGTTCGTGCAAGCTTCCAATAATTTGTTGTGGAGTATGAATTTTGAGAACCCGGAGGGGAGTGGACACTTCACAATCTTCTTATTCTTCTTCATGTTCATCACAAATCGATGAGCTTGTGACTTGAGGAGGATCAGGACCAGCAATTGTGGTCGTTGGTGCTGGCTATGGATCAATATCAGGAGCTCAAACAATGTCATTAGCTGCTGAATTTTCGGGCAGCAGTTCCACCTCTTCCTCATCTTCAACGAAAATGCTCTCCCCCTGCGGATATGGATCTGGACCTGCAATGTTTGAACTAGTACCTGGGCTAGATTCATCAAAAGATACTTCACAAGTCTCCACAATTTTGTTAGTGTCTAGTAAAAGCACACGGTAGCCTCTAGTATGAGATGGATAACCAAGAAACATGCCATCAATGGATCGAGGTCCAAATTTATCAAGATTACCATGTTTCTTAACAAAGCATTTGCAACCAAAGACCCGAAAGTGCGTAACAGTAGGCCTATGTCCAAACCGGAGCTCATATGGTGTTTTACCTAGCTTAGCGCGCAAGAGAACACGACTTGAGACATAACAAGCGGTTGCAATCGCATAAGACCAAAATTTCCTAGGAGTTTGATATTCATCAAGCATAGTCCTAGCCATCTCAACTAAGGTTCTGTTCTTTCTTTCTACAACAACATTTTGTTGAGGTACATATGGTGAAGAAAATTGATGATCATTCCATTTTCAGCACAAAAGTGATCAAAAGATTGATTTTTAAATTCAGTTCCGTTATCCCTTCTAATTGCCTTTAAAGATCCTGGGTGATCAATTGATAATCTAAGAAATAAAGTCCTAAAGTGACTAAAAGCTTCATTCTTAGACGCCATAAAGTAAACCCAAGAGTATCTAGAATAATCATCAACAATCACAAGTAAATACCATTTACCCCTGAAGGATTGAACACGTGAAGATCCTACGGTGTCAAGATGCAAAAGTTGACATGGTTCAGTTGTCATGATCATTGTTAGAGGAGTATATGAACCTGCAACCATCTTAGCATGTCTACAAGAAGAGCACACAATTTCTTTGTCCCCTTTAAGCTTAGGCAGCCCACGTATGCGATCAAGAGCACTAACACGTGTTAGATGATCAAAGCCTACGTGACCAAGTCTACGATGCCAAAAATATAAGTCCTTTGAATCATTAGCAACTAGGCACCTATGCTTAGAGAAATACATATCAAAATCAGCTTTAAAAACTCTTCCAAACTGTGACATGTTAAAAATAAGCTCACTATTTGAACTTACAACTTTGCAGCAATTTTTATTGAAAATAATTTCCAGATTTTCATCTAGCAATTGTGAAATAGAAAGCAAGTTGTATTTCAAATTTTTGACAAGTGCCACATCCTTCAAAGTGTAGTGATCATTTACTCTAACCGAACCCTTAGTAATTATAGGAGTTGAAGAATTATCGGCAAAAGTAACATTCTCTACACATGACACAAAAGAGAGGGAGGAGAACCAATCTTTGTTACCGGTCATGTGGCGTGAGCAACCTGAATCCATAATCCAAATGTTCTCCTTCCTCAAATGTGTAACCTACATAGAAGCACAATACGTCGATGACTCAATACTGGGGTTAGTCAAAAGTCATTTAGGAATCCAGTACTGAGTCACGCGACGTGCAACAGGAAAAATATGCGAAAGCTGAGACAAAACAGCAGGTTTATGAGTCAAAGTTTGAGATTTTTTATTCTTAACTACTGACCTATAAGGTGTTACTTGTGTAGCACAAAAATCAGTAGCTCCGGAGGCAAAAACAGAAGGTCCGAAGGTAAACTTTGAATGTTTTGACTCAAAACAACAGGTTGTACATTCGGTTCAATATGTGCAGCAAATTTTGCATGAAAGTTATGAGATCTAGCAACCATTCTTTCCCTTTTCTATTGTTTAGCTAGTCTATAACAAAAATCTATGACATGACCATCTCTACCACAGTAGGTACAATGAAATTTAACTTTGTGTTCATGTCTAGATGAGCAAACAACATTTTTATTTGAAACCGAATGAGACAATACTCCTGCAGATTTTAAAACCACTTCTTTTTATTTAGGAACTATTTAATTCAAACCACTTCCTAATGACTTTACAATTTTAGGTGGATGTGCCTTAGCATGAGCATGAGAATCAAAACCTAAACCAGTTTTATCATTGCAAGACATGGATGAATTCAACAGCAAGTTAAGGTTCTTATTCCCATTACAAAACTGATCAAATGTCTTATGCATGTTATCAAGTTTATTGGACAGATCAAGGCAATTTTCACATGAAGTTTTTCCTTTTAATTTGCAATTGGAACAATATTTAACTTCATGACAACGTAAAGCATTGTTCAATATAGAGATTTCATTCATAGCATCTTGCAGTTTCTTATCAAGATCATCACAACTAGAACAATGCAAATCAATTGTAGAACAAGAAGCATCTTTTAAGTTTCCAATATTAAGTGCAGCAAGCTTTTTGTTCTTTTCAATTTAAATTTCAAGTTTATGAAGTGTGGAGGTATGTGCACTTCTTAGGGAGGACAATTGTTCATATATTAAGTCACATGAGGAACAAGAATCAAGGATTTCAAACAATTTATTTCAGATTCTAGTGACTCAATTTTAACAGCATTGTCCCTAAGCTTTTTGTCCTTTTTCTTAACAATAACAGTGGCACGAGAAATAGCATCACACATTTCTTCGCAAGTAGGACATACCTCTTCATTATCGCTGTTATGTTCTGCCTCCTCCATACTTGATCTTGACTTGCCCGCCATGAAGCACAAGTTTGCCAAATCATCTTCATCTTCATCACTTCCAATGTCCACGTCGCTTGAGCCAAGTTCCTGGAGTGCTGAGATAAAACTGCTCACCAATTGACGTCCAGCAAAACCCTTCTTTTTCTTCGTATCTTTTGCAGAGGAGTGCTTCGTTCTTGTTTTCTTTTCATCCCGGGAAGTAGGACCTGAAAGGTTAGGGCAATCTGAATGAAAATGTCCTGTCTTACCACATTCAAAGCATTGTTGAGGTCCGAAGCTTCCTCTCCTTCTAGTTCTCACATTTTGCAATGCTTTTGAGAACCAGGTAGAGATGAGCGCTAGCTCCTCCTCTGGAAACTCCTTAATCTGTTCAAGGGTTAGAGAGGACAACAAAGCAAGTGTACCACAAGATGAAGTTTGACCAGAACTAGGCATGTCACGTTGAGAAACAAAAGCAATAGACTTGTTGGGGTTCTTATGTCAGATTATGTCAATTTCATGAGTTTTTAACTTGGAATATAGCACATCTAAAGTAAGTGAACTCATGACAGTAGATTCACGAATAGATGTGACTTTCATCTCCCGAATTGACACATCTAATGCACTTAGCAATTGCCTAGCATTTTCAACATATGAAAAATTAACATTGACACTACGCAAGTTGCTGAGAATCTTATTAAAGCGAGCAAAAAGGTCATCAATAGACTCACCGGGTTGCATCTCGAAGCGCATGTATTCTTTCTTGAACATGTCTTGCCTTACCTCTTTGATCGTGTTGGATCCTTCGTGGTAGTCACAAAGTGCTTTCCACACATCGTATGCAGATCGGAGGTGTGCAACACGGTCGAAGTCGCTTTGTGTTAATCCTTGTATGATCAAGTTCCGAGCCTTGTTGTTGTTGTCGACATCTCTCAGATTTGTAGCTGTAACTTGATCGTTTGATGGCACTTCATAAGGATTGTATACCTTCTCCCATATTGTAAAGCCTTGTGCCTGGATGAAAGCTTCCATGCGTGCCTTCCAAACCTGAAAATCAATACCAGCGAACACACAAGGTTTGGCATAGTACTTCTCCATGGTGATTAGTCAAAAACACGCGCAAATCATAAAGATTAGAGCACTCTGGCTCTGATACTAATTGTAGGATCAAAGAGCACGTGTAAATCTACCAGAGGGAGGGTGAATGGTATATTTAAAAATCTTACGCAGCGGAAACAATAAAACCCTAACCCCTTCAGCAGAAAAACGATCTGTTAAAGAAATCGTGTGTGAGACTAATATAAACATGTTTTACTGTGACAAAAGTGATAGATATCAGAGAGAATCAATTCATGAATACAACACACGAAGAATCACTCAATTCTGTCAAGAGAAACTCAAGTTATGATCGAAAGATCGAACAAAGGTCAATCTGCCCTACCCGAGAAAAAACAGTTCTGGAACGCTCCAAAGAAACTCGTGTAGATCATAGACCACAGATCCAATGACCGTGAAATTTTGACAGGTGATAGATAATCAAGTTGTAAAGACAACCCAAAAAGAATCACGTCAATTGGATCTGTAAAACTCGAGTTATTATAAAACCACCGACGAAAGGTAGTGCTGTCCAAAAACTCAACGAGTAAAACTTGTCTGGAACAAGACGGACGAACAAGGCACAAAAGTTCCTTCAAACTACGAATTTTATTAAATATAACACAAGAGGAACAGCCACAAAGTCGTGCACCACGATCTCTGGGCTCCCTTGCTTATATAACCAACTCAAAAGCCAACTCAACTCAAATCAGGAACCTAATCCTACTCTGTTCACGAATCGTAACTTTCCATAACTGCTTAGGATTCTTCTATATGCAGATATAAGCAATATTAAGACTTCCAAACATCTTAGGAACGTATCCCACATTCCTAAACAACTCAAATTCGTGACCCACACAAAATCCTATCATAACCTACTCAAATCTTTCCATATTTGAGTCAAACCCGACTCAGCCACAGTCTGAGTCTATAACCTAGTCGGTTGGACCTTTCCGACGAACTCTTTATGTCCACATCTCTTCATCACGTCTCGGAACCATGTAGCCACGTCTATGCACTCCTTGCACATGTGCAAACATCTTCCAATGACGTCTACGATACTTTCACATGCATTGTTCTTGATTCAATCATGCTGCGCAACCTCCTGATTAGCTCAACCACAATTCCTCCTGAATTTGGTTGTTGGAACCTCATCTCCTCCCTGAGACTAGTCCAATGGATCCCGTCACCAGCCATGTCTTGAACTCAAGCAACACCTACACATGAATAAACAACCAATCCATACGAGCCCAAGTCCTCGACTTGACTCAAGTTAGTTCCGAACACAACACCTTATGTGAGAACCTCACATAAGCATGTTGCAAAACCACAGTAACACGATATCATACATGTAAAACAAAAATGCACCAAAGACTTAACAAATGAATACTAAGCAATATCTTAAGAGATGTAAAGAAAGTACAAAACATTGCAAATGAAAAACAGAAGCATTGCGGTCAAGTTCTGAACCTTGCCAGAGCAACTCGGACCTTGAGCCGGAGCTAACAAAAGCTAGTAGAACCTAGCGCCTGAGCTAACCAGAACTAGTTGGAACTAGTAAAAAGGTGTTTTGGTGATATTCAAAACTTTTATCGTCAAAGCAAGTGTATTCACTACAAGCCAATGTATTCAGCACACATAGGTCTTACAGAAGGAAGTAAAATGCCAAATTCTTGAGTTCCATGTAAGTACCTGAGAATCCTTTTGACAGCTTGACAATTTGAAGCATGTGGGGAAGCTTGAAACCGTGCACAAAGACATACACTAAATTTTATGTTCGGTCTTGATCTCATGAGGTACAAAAGTGACCCAATCATGCTTCTATATTGTTTTTGATCCACGGGTTCACCATCTTCATCTAGTTCAAGTGTCATTGCTGTACCTATTGGTGTCCGAAGAGGCTTGCTTTTGTCCATGTTGAAGCGCTTAAGAAGGTCTCTTGTATACTTCGTTTGATCCACAAAAGTACCCTCCTTGGTTTGCTTGATTTGCAGCCCCAAAAAGTACATGAGTACTCCTATCATACCCATCTCAAATTCTAGACTCATCATGGCTGAAAACTTGGACATAAGATCATGAGAAGCACAACCAAAGATAATATCATCCACATACACTTGAACGAATAATGAGTCATTGCCATGCTTAAGCACAAAAAGAGTTTTATCAACCTTGCCCATGGTAAACCCCTTTTCAAGTAGAAATGTTTTTGACCTATCATACCATGCTCTAGGGGCTTGTTTGAGACCACATAGGGCTTTGGACAGTTTGAAAACATGATTAGGAAAATTTGGATTTTCAAAACCCAGTGATTGCTTGACATAAACCTCCTCATCTCTGTAACCATTAAGAAAAGCACTTTTAGGATCCATTTGATATAACTTGAAACCTTTAGATGTAGCAAAAGCTAACGAAATTCTTATGGCTTCTATTCTAGCAACAGGAGCAAAAGTTTCATCAAAACCTAGACCTTCAACTTGTGTGAAACCATGAGCAACCAACCTAGCCTTATTCCTAACCACAACCCCATTCTCACTTTTTTTTATTTTTAAACACTCATTTAGTTCCAATTAAAGTGTGACCTTGAGGTGGAGGTACAAGTTTCCAAATATTATTTCTTTCAAAATTTCTTGACTCTTCTTGCATGGCAATAATCCAAGATTCATTAGTGAGTGCGCGTGAAATATCTTTGGGTTCAAAAGAAGCAACAAAAGCAGAATGAGCGTGAGAGTTTGGATCAAAAAATCTGGACCGTGTGACTTGTTCGTGCAAACTTCTAATAATTTGTTGTGGAGGGTGACTTTTGAGGGTTCGAAGTGGAGTAGACACTTCACAAACTCCTTGTTCTTCATGTTCATCATAGATCTAAGAACTTGTGGCTTGAGAACGATTTGTACCAGCTTGTGAGACCTATGCGTGCTGAATACATTGGCTGGTGATAGCTCTGGCTTGTTTTGGATAGCTCCTGCAAGGTCCGACTTCTTTTGGGTAGCTCATGCAAGGTCTACAAGGTCCGACTTATTTTGGCTAGGTCCGACTTCTTTGTCTAGGTCCGACTTATTTTCTATAGGTCCGACTTGCTGTGGCTAGGTTCGACATGTTTTTGCTAGGCCCGACGCAAGGTTCGTCTAGTTTTGGTTAGCTCCGGTGCTAGCTAGGTCCGACTAGCTTTGATAAGTTCCAACGTTAGGTCCTTCTAGTTTTGGTAAGCTCCGGTGCTAGGTTCGACTAGCTTTGGTTAGCTCCGGCGCTAGTTCCTACTAGCTTTGGTAAGCTCCGGTTCAAGGTCCGGTTAGCTTTGGCAAGGTCCGGTGCTAGTTTGCAATGATTCTGCTTTTACTTTGAATTAATTCTAACTTGCTTTACATCTATGAAAAGTTTGCTTAGTATTCTTTTACTAAGTTTTTGGTGTGTTTTGGTGGTCATGGATGATATCATTTTGCTATGGTTTGCAACATGCTTATGTGAGGTGCTCATGTAAGGTATTGTGGTTATCGGAACTAACAAGAGTCAAGTCGAGGACTTGTGCTCGGAAGTGTCGGTTGTTTATTCATGTGCAGGTGTTGCTTGAGTTCAAGACATGGCTGGAGACAAGATCCATTGAACTAGTCTTAGGGAGAAGATGAGGTTCATCGACCAAGTTCAGGAGGAATTGTGGTTGAGTTGATCGGGAGGTCGCGCAACATGGTTGAATTAAGAATAGTGCATATGAAGGTATCATGGGCATCGTTGGAAGATGTTTGCACGTGTGCAAGGAGTACATGGACGTGGCCACATGGTTCCAAGGCATGATGAAGAGAAGTGGACATAAAAAACTGGTCGGAAAGGTCCAACCGAATAGGTTATGGACTCAGGCTGCAGCTGAGTCGGGTTTGACTCAAATATAGAAAGATTTTAGTTGGTTATGATAGGATTCCATGTGGGTCACGAAGTTGAGTTGTTTTAGAAATGTGGGATACGTTCCGATGGTTTTTGGAATTTGTAAGATTACTTCTATCTGCGTATAGAAGAGTCTTGAGCAGCTATGGAAAGTTTCGATTCGTGAATTGAGTAGGATTAGAGTCCTAGTTTGAGTTGAGTTGGCTTTCGGGCTGGTTATATAAGCAAGAGAGGCTAGAGCTTGTGGTACATGACTTTGGGGCTGTTTCTCTTGTGGTTTGATCAATAAAATTCGTAGTTTAGAGGAACTTTTGTTCCATGTTCGTCTGACTTGTTTCAAACAAGTTTTTGTCGTCGAGTTTCTTCACAACATTACCTTGCTTCGGTGGTTTTATCATAACTCGAGTTTTACAGGTCCAATTGACATGGGTTGTCTTCACAACTTGATTATCTATCATCTGTAGAATTTCATGGTCACTAGATTTGCAGTTTATGAGCTACATGAGTTTCTTTCAGTGTTGGAGGTCTGATTTTTCTCGGGTAGAATAGATTGACCTTTGTTTGATCTTTCGATCGTAACTTGAGTTTTTCTTGATGGTTTTTCGTGATTCTTGTTGTTGTGTCTTCGTGATTTGATTGTCCATAATTTATGATGGTTTTGTCATGATTGATCATGTTTAGATTTGTTGCACATATTATCTCTTTAACAAATTGATTTTCTGCCTAGGTGTTTTCAATGCTTCCGCTAAAAAAGATTAAATCTACCATTCACCCCCCTCTGGTAGATTTTCACGTGCTCTTCGATTCTACACAGCTGCAATAGTTATTGGTGCCGGTTGTGGTGCGAAATCAGCAGTGTGATCAACATCATTTGCTTCTGAATTTTCGGCCAGCAGCACCACTTCTTTGTCTTCTTCGATGAAAATACTCTCCCCCTGTGGATATGGATCTGGACCTGCAATATTGGAACTAGTACCTCCAAAAGATTGAACACGTGAAGGACCTACAGTGTCAAGGTGCAAAAGTTGTCCCGATTCAGTTGTCATGGTCATTGTGAGAGGAGCATGTGAACCTACAACCATCTTAGCATGTCTACAAGAAGATCACACAATTTATTTATCCCGTTTAAGCTTAGGCAGCCTAAGTATGAGATCAAGAGCACTAACACGCATGAGATGATCAAAGCCTACGTGACCAAGTCTACGATGCCAAAAATATAAGTCTTTCGAATCAGTAGCAACTAGACACCTATGCTTAGAGGATGACATATCAAAATCATCTTTAAAAACTCTTCCAAACTGAGACATGTTAAAAATGAGCTCACTATTTGAATCTACAAACTTGCAACAATTTTTAGTAAAAATAATTTCCAGATTTTTCATCTAGCAATTATGAAACAGAAAGCAAGTTGTATTTCAATTTTTTAACAAGTGCCACATCCTTCAAAGTGTAGAAATTATTCACTCTAACCGAACCAGAGTTGAAGAATTAACAGCAAAATTGACATTCTCTACACGTGATACAAAAGAGAGGGAGGAGAACCACTCTTTGTTACAAGTCATGGGATGTGAGCAACCTGAATCCACAATCCAAATGTTCTCCTGCCTCAAGCGTGTAACCTACATAGAAGCACAATACGTCGACAACTCAATACTTAGGTTACTCAAAAGGGATTTAGGAATCAACTGAGTCACACGATGTCCAGCAGGAATAACACGCGAAAGATGAGACAAAATAGCAAGTTTATGAGCAAAAATTTGAGAATTATTATACCCAACTACTGACCTATTATGTGTTACATGTGTAGCACAAAAAATAGTATATTTGAGAGCAAACTTTGCGTGTTTTTGACTCGTTACAGTAGGTTGCATGTTTCTAACTTTCGGTTCAGCATGTGCAACAGATTTTGCATGAGAGTTATGAGATCTAGCTTGCATTCTCTCATTTTTTCTTTTGTTTAGCTAGTCTATAACAAAAATCACTACCAGGATTCCGGTTTATTGCGACGAAATAAATTGTTGCAATAGGTCGAAATTCGTCGCGATAGGTTGTTGTCACAACGAAATAGAATGTCGCGATAGTTTTTCCGACTCGTGGTGATAACAGCCGTGACAATAGGTTATTGCGACGACTTGACATCCGTGGCAAATAGTATGGTATTGCGACGACTCCACGTTCGTTGCAAATAGTATGGTATTGCAACAGTTTAACGTATTGCGATGATTTAACGTATTGCGACGAAAATATCGGTGTTGCAACAATGTCACATTCGTGGCAAAAAGTATGGTATTGCAACGACTCCACGTTCGTGGAAAATAGTATGGTATTGCAACGGTTTAAAGTATTGCGACGATTTAACATGTTGCAACAAAAATAACGGTGTTGCAACGATGCCACGTTCGTGGCAAAAAGTATGGTATTGCAACGACTCCACGTTCGTGGCAAATAGTATAGTATTGCAACAGTTTAACGTATTGCGACGATTTAACGTATTGCAACGGAAATAACGATGTTGCAACGATGCCACGTTCGTGGCAAAAAGTATGGTATTGCAACGACTCCACGTTCGTGGCAAATAGTATGGTATTGTAATGGTTTAACGTATTGCGATGATTTAACGTATTGCAACGAAAATAACGGTGTTGCAATGATACCACGTTCGTGGCAAAAAGTATGGTATTGCAACGACTCCACGTTTGTGGCAAATAGTATGGTATTGCAACGGTTTAACGTATTGCGACGATTTAACGTATTACAACGAATAGTACGTTATTTGCGACGATTTCACATCTGTGGCGATAAGTACGGTATCGCGACGATTTCATACTCGTGGCGAATAGTATGGTATCGCGACATTTTCACATTCGCGGCGAATAGTACGGTGTTGCAACGATTTCACATCCGTAGCGAATAGTACGGTATGGCAACGTTTTTACATTCGTGGCGAATAGTATGGTGTTGCAATGATTTCACATCCGTGGCGAATAGTACGGTATCGCGACTATTTCACACTCGTGGCGAATAATATGGTATCGCAACGTTTTCACATCCGCAGCGAATATTACGGTATCATGACAATTTCACACTCGTGGCGAATAATATCGTATCGCGACGTTTTCACATTCGTGGCAAATACTACGGTGTTGCAACGATTTCACTTCTGTGGCGAATAATAAAGTAAAGCGTCGATTTCACACTCATGGCGAATAATATGGTATCGCGACGATTTCACAGCCGTGGCCAATAATACGGTAATGCAACGATTTCACGTTCATGGCGAATAGTACGGTATTGCAATGATTTCAAAACCGTGACAACAGTATTGTATTGCAACGATTTCTGATGTGTGGCAATAGGTTCGTAATGCAACATATTCAAATCTGTTGCAACAGGGTCGTAATGCGACGTTCTCTGGGTGGTGGCAATAGCAGTCTAGTGCAACGCTTTTTTGGTCGTAGCCAAATGTTTGTAGTGCAACGTTTTATAATTTGTGGCAATAGCTAGCTTCCTATTGCAACATCTATTTTCGTCGCAATAATTTGTTAATGCCATGTTTTATAATTAGCGGCATTAGAATCCTAATGCACCAGGTTTGAAAATTAGTGGCAACAGAATCAATTTATTCGCACACGATATGTCTGTCGACTTAACAACAAACACCCAACAATTGATGCAACGCTCAAGGAACCTTGCATCGTTGTGAGACAATGTTATGTACAGTTTTTTCAGGTTGCAACATTGCACCCATTAAAATAGCACCGCGACGAGTTGTAGTATTAGGAATAGTTTCTTGAACATCCAGCTTCGACTTGGTGCGAGCAGGAGCCTTTTGTGGAGTTGCTGCTAGCCGTTGTTGATTTTGCAAGCTCTCCATCATTCTGCGCATGTCTGCTAGCTCCTTTTCTTGCTGTGCAGAATTGGCTGCCATCTGATCATGTAAAGCCCGGACTTCCTGGTTGGGCTGTACATTTGCCTGGACGAAGCCATCCATCTGGGAGGTCATATGATCATTTCTTCCTTCCAACTCTTGCACCTGAGAGCTGAGGTCTTCATTTCTATTTTGCAAGGATCGAACTTGCTGGCCGAGCTGGTCAGACATCTGGATACGCAGTCTTTCAGAAACATTAGGTTTAGCCATATAACCACGCCCCCGAAACTGTGATCCTCCAGAACCGGTTGCGGATATATAAGTAAGCTGGAAGATGTTGCTTCTTTCCTCATCTGGGATAAGGACTCCCAACTCATCTTCCATGACGTTGATTTGGGCACGTGCCTGGGTCTATATACAAAAAGAAAAGTCACATGTACATTGCAAATATTTATTTAAATGAGGACTGTTTGAAGCGTTTCTCACATGTACATCTTCTGCCTGCTCGTTTGCCCATTGACCGTTCTTCACATGGCTTGCCTCCCACAGTTCTATGTCATCGGGTTCTTTCCCGGTCTCTGGGCCTCGCTACATCAAATACAAGTAAAATTTGATTGAATGATTGCAGTGCAAAGTAAAAGCATGATTTAGTTTTCATACCTTCTCGTAACTAAGTTGGGCGTAGGATTTCGAGCCAAGCAAGTGTTTTGTCTTTTGAGTACTTCAATTTCGTGAATTGGTTCTGCTTATTGACTGCAATTTTAAGAATTAATTTCACGAATGGGTGTTATCAAATAGATTTTGTAGGATATGAAGGTATTAGAAAGCTAGCTGACCTTGAATCGCTCGGACCCAAAATAGTCCATAAGCGCCAACCAATCGGAATCTGCTATGTCAACAGGCTTGTTTTGTATACGTTCCTCATCGGTCGAATACTTCTTATAGGTGGCATGCAATGTTGATCGCCACCCCTTGTAGCGCTCACCAGCAATCCTCAATATTTTTCTTCTGGTATCATCTGTGTCCTCCAAGTCCCAGGCATTCTGTACATTGTATATCACACTATTATAAACATACAAGATGTAGGTCGCTAGAAAAAATACTTATGTGGGGTGTCACAACACTAACTAGAATGTCTCTCACTATATCGCTCTTCGAAGTATCGCCAACCTCTGCCCACTTCCTTACACCAGCGAGGGGTGCATTTGTTTTTGTTGTAATAACCACATCATCGACAAAGTGCCACTGATTAGGACAAACCGCAACACCCAACCTATCGGACCACTAAATTTGTAGCTTCCGATTCTGATCATTCGTTCTATTTGCAGATGCTAGATAGCGCAATTTAGCAACCTTAAGTCCTTTAGCCACCCCTCTTCCAAAGTTCTTTCTTTCTGTTAGTGTCATTTAAACGGTAAACGTTTATAGTAAATTAGCAACTGACCAGGCCTAGTATCATGTACAAATAGTGTGAAAGAAGAAGAAGTCTGATGTTTTACCATCTTCAGGACGAGTGCGGCAAATACGAGCGTGGGAACACCGCGTCGCAACAGCATTTTGGTCCATATTGGGCGATGCATCGACTTGTTGACTTCTTTGTTGCTGTTCATACGCTACAATCAGGCATCAGGCAGTAGTCAGTGGCGCTACAACACTCATAGTATTGCAGGGGATTTTCAGTCCAGCTGCGAAGCAGGCAAGACAGTAGCTGGTGATGCTAGAGAAAGAGAGGGTTTGCCGGGTGCTCATCGTCTGCAGTACTGCTGGTTCGGTCTGACCGACATCAGTAGGAGCGTGTCTCGAGGCGAATTGGTGGCAGGGCGAGTCATGGACGCTAGCGGTATTAAGTCGGGCAGCTTGCGACATTTAACAAAGCTAGGGTTCGGTCTGGCAGTGCAGTGACCACATTTAAGTCAGAGGATCAACGTCCAGATCACACCGGTGATCTCACGCAACTTACATTTTTACTGCAGGCAATGCAGTAAAGATCCAACGGTGTGATTCCGTTGGATCTTTATTGTATCGCGTGCAGTAAAAACGTATAAGTCAGGTGATCTGCGTCCATTGATATCACCCCAGAGCAAGTCTCGAGGCTAGGAGGACAGAGTGGCGGATCTAGGAATTAAATTTAGGTGGATTGCATACTGATATTTTGCTCTACATGTTAGCATCTCGCCCTAAAGTGCTACTAGAACGGATACATGAATATAATCTTGTGTTAATTACCAGACATCAGCAACACATTTGGCAGTGTAAAAAACGGAATTGAGATCATATAAGCAGCAACGAAGCCTCATGTACATGCATCTCTAAACAATATTATACTAACATTTCTTAGTGGACATGGGTTAATGATATTGGACTATTTTTTCCAGGGTATGCCATGTCATATGGGGCATAGCATGTAGGTACGCCGTAATGGCCAGGGGTTTGCGGGCGGCGGGGTCATCATGGCACGCGAACGATGGGACGTGGAGATGGAGGGAGACGCATCGGGGAGGACAGTGAAGTGACCACTAGCAGAGCGTGGGCACCGGTCGGTGCCTGAGTGACCGGCGGCGACATGGGTTTGCGGGCGGCGGGGTCATCATGACACGTGACAGATGGGACGTGGCAATGGTCGAGGGAGACCCGTTTCTGAGGACAATGAAGTGAGCAGCAGCAGGGCGTGGTCGCCGGTGCTGGAGTGGCGGCGGCGAGAGAGCCCAGCGTGTGCGTGTAGGCATCAATAAATCATGCCATCACATATACTCACCAGCAGGGCGTGGGCGCCGGCCAGTGCCAGAGTGACCGGCAGCAACAAGGGTTTGCGAGCGGCGGGGTCATCATGACACGCGAAGGATGGGACGTGGCGATGGTGGAGGGAGACGCGTCGGGGAGGACACTGAAGTGAGTAGCAGCAGGGTGTGGTTGCCGGTGCTGGAGTGGCCGGCGGCGAGAGAGCCCATCGTGCGTGTGTAGGCATCAACAAATCACACCATCACATATACTGATTAACTGTTAACTGGGACTAGGAAACTACAATCGCAATGCTAAAATATTTAGTAGAGCCCGGTACATATTTATACTCGTAGTACCAGCATGGGATGACGAATCTCAGGGTTCCTGAGCATCAGGTGCTACAATATTCTCTGCATATGATGCAAAGGAATTAACGTGTTATAAATATGTATATTTTGATAGTAAAAACATTTATAGTTATACCAGGTGCTTGTTGCCCATCACGATCACTTGTAGACGACATGACGGTTTGGCGTCTTGTTCCTAAAGTAAAGAGTATATATAGTAAGTAACAGTGATAACGTCAATTCACATGAGGATGTGTATTTTAGATCGGGCGGTGTGGTTGCTATGAACTGAAAATGTTTGTTTTGAACGGAGGAATTAGAAATGAAGGAGTAGGAAAAAAAACCGTACAATCCGAGAAAGAAAAACAAGAAAAACGTGTATAAACCGTGGGAACTGAAAATCTTAGGAATACAAGTTTGGAACACAGGAATGAGAGTACAACATTGGGAGTGGTTGATAAGATAACCCTGGCATCATTTACTTCTAAATCAAGAAATTACATAGTACATGCGGTTTTTAATAGTTATCTTTCCTGACATGGAAATGTACTAGAAATACACTACCATAAACTGTCGGAGCGACATTTATTTCGGGGCAGAGGTGTAGTGTATTTTATATATGGAAAAAAGTAGAATGCAATCAGATGCTAGGGTAAAATAAAAAGATGAATCCACTGTAGGATGCAGATCTAACGATTGAGGATAGTTGATTGCACGATTGCACCATTAATCAGATTTTATACTAGACATTCATGAAACATAAGAGCATATAAGGAGTTGAGACGACAACTATGAATGAACTGGCTGCAGCTGTTGGGACGATAACTAAAACGATAAGGAGGGAGTAGCTCTATAAAAAGACGGCATGGATCGTGTAGAACTTACGTAGCACAAAACTGGAGTCTGGGATGTCGCAGGGCGGGTTCGGCGACAAAGAGGTTCGGTAGAGCCCGTCAAACTTGGTCGCTCGACGTTGTACCTACAGTCACCACCACCACTCACACGGGAATTTCTTAGGAATGCAAGTTTGGAACACAACACTAAGAGGAGAACATGTGTGCCGGGAACGGAAGCCACTGCGGGATTAGAGAGAGACACACATTTATATTCGTCGTGGCTAGCTAAAATGGGCGGGACTGGAATTTTGGACGCACGGAGTGAAGTATCAATTGTGAAAATCTCAATTGTGCGCGCCAAGAAGAACGAAAAATTTTTCGAGGGACCGCTACCTGCCGTTCATCTTTGTTTTCATGGAGATGTAAAAGCAGTCATGTGGTAGTGGGACATTCCAAAAAAATACGAACAAAAATATGAATCGCCAAATGTATCATTGTGCTAATGCAAACGACATGCAAATACAGAACACCCAAGTCCACGAAAGGAGGACGACAAATCCATGGTCTAGTAAAAGGTAAACAATCAGCATTTTATATATAACATTCATCGCAATGAAATGATAACATATACAGAGTATATACTACTACTACAAAAAAAACATTTTCCCCTGTGATGTCTAATCTTCAGGCCTCGATCCAAAGCCGCCTGTGATACGAGTATCACAGGTACATACGATATATATCAACAATGTCATCGGATATTAGTTACAACGGATAAAGTACTTTTCATGCACCTGTTGCATCAGGCGATGGACTAGTTAGCAATTTAGATGACGTAATTTCCTAATCAAGTTAATTATGCATCATGTCTGTTGTTAGTTCTATTACTTGTAAGGATAATGTTTACCGGATTTCATTCATTCAGCCACAAGAAATATAGACGGTCCCAAGTTACAAACATATAGGAGATGTTTTCGGTAAAAGAAGTTTTTCGATACTGCATATATAGAACACATTGTTCATGAATATAAAGACATATTTCATTAACAAACAAGTAACAGGAAAACACGTAGTAGACAACAAGAATAAGATAAACTACACCTAATACTACTCTACTCAGAGATCACGAAATAGATAAACTACTACTAATACTACTCTACTGGGAGAAAACCACGTCCTCCTCCCCCACCGCTGCCGCCTCCTTCGCCTCCGCCGCCGGTGCCGCCTCCTGCTCCTCCTCCTCCACCACTGCCGCCGCTACTGCCACCTCCACCTCCACCGCTGCTGCCGCCTCCTCCTGCTCCTCCTCCGCCGCTGCTGCCGCCTCCATAGCCGCGTCCACCTCCGCCTCAAGAGACGCCTCGTGCTCCGCCTCCTCCGCTGCCGCCGCTGCCCAAGCCGCCTCATACACCTCAACCTCCGTCATAGTCCGAAGCTTCCCGGTGACGCAGTGCTTAATCTTCAGGAGGCCCTCTACCCCAGCAACCTCCGCGATTGTCTCGTGGAGGGCGTCGAGACGGCCGACCATAGTAATCAACCCGTAGCAGTAGTGGCCCGCAGTGTCCATGCTCGTGTGGAGGGGAAGGGTGCCAAGACCTAGACGGCGACACGAGCGATCTGTGTCGGAAAAGACCTTCCGCGCCACTGCGTTGAGCGCTAGTGCGTTATGAGCGGCGGCGGACTTGGCGTCAGTGGCCACCATAAGGAGCCGATCGAGTTCATCGATGCGGTCGGTGAGGAGCCCGAGAGTCTGCTCAACCCAACCGGGATCAGGAAGTGCAGGCGCCGTTGGCGGAGATGCGGGCGCTGCCATCAGTTCCACTGGCATTGCCGGCGGCGATGGAAATGGAGAAGGAGGTTCGAAAGACGTCGATGGCCTAGAGTGCTTCGGCGCGGGGCTGAATGTAGGCCTAGAGGGGGGGTGGTGAATAGGCCTTTTTGAATTTTCTCGGTTCCTGTAACACTCAACAACAAAGTCAATACCAGAGATATCGGACTAGTCCGGTAAAGTGCGGACTAGTCCGGTTTTCACGGGCTAAGTTGATCAAGTTCAGTCAATTTGATTGATTCGTTAATGTTTGCAGTGGAAATATAAACTTGAATGACAGTTTAATAGTTGTATGTCAAATTCTATTACAATTCAGGCTCTTGTTCAACAATTTAACTCAAATTGAACAAAGTGAATCAAACCCTAGATTAAGTTGATCAATTAAGATGAAGAACGCAAAAGGACAAGACACACGATTTATCCCGTGGTTCGGCTACCACAAAGGCAACCTACATCCACGTTGAGGAGCCCACAAAAGGACCGGGTCTTCTCCAACCCTTCCCTCGTCGGATCGTCATGAAGGCCAATCCTCTTCCACTAATCACAAAGGGTAAATAACCAAGTTGAAGGGGAGTTCTCACACGTTGAGAGCTCCCTTGATTACAACTTACAAAGCCACCAATAACACACTCGAAAATTACAAATTGAAATGCAAGAGTCTGTTAGAGAATCAAACCAAGAGCTCACTGATGTGTGCCAAGTGTCTCTCCAATGATCTAGAAGTGATCTTCAATAGATTGATCGATTTTGCACTTAATTTCATGGAGAGAGATGGTTTTTGAGTCTCTTGGGAGGTGTGACGGCGCTAGGGTTCGAGATATTATAAAAGTGGGCCGTGCACCTCTATTTATATGGGGTTTCTAAAAGTGACCGTTAGGGTTCAGAAAGATCGGACTAGTCCGTGGTGGTCACCGGACTAGTCCGGTGTGCTGTGTGTAGCAAACCCTAAGTGTCCAGGAATATCGGACTAGTCCGGTTGAAAACGGACTTGTCCGATTTCACTACTGGAAATCTTCGGACCAGTCCGATCGCCATCAGACTTGTCCGGACATATGAAACCCTAAGTGTTTAGGATGACAAGTCCGCACTTGGAGGACTTGTCCGATTTAGATCAGTGTGTATATCGGACTAGTCCGTGTAGACACCGGACTTGTCCGAAGTGGACCAGAAAGAATATCGGACTAGTCCGGATCACAACGGACTTGTCCGATTTTGTGTGACTTGTGCATTGTGTTGAGGACTAGTCCGCATTGGGGAGGACTAGTCCGAAGTGGATCAGAAAGATATCGGACTAGTCCGGTGGATACCAGACTTGTCCGATCTAGTGCAGAAAGTGATATCGGACTAGTCCGGCTGATATCGGACTAGTCCGGTCCTGTATAACTTTGTGCATTGTGTGTGTGTGCTTGAAAGTGATTGAGCTCTTGGGTGTGTTTCCTTAACACACTCCATACATAATAATCTACTATTTTCTTCTCCTTGAGCTCAAATTCACTTTGCTTCTCATTTCCCTTCTTTTTGGCATTTTGCTCATTTTTCATTATTTGCCTGCATTCATCTCAACAAAAGGATTAGGATCCCAATTGCTTGTCATAAATCATCCCAAACCCACCAGGGAGTCCTAGATGCACTTTCAATCTCCCCCTTTTTGGTGATTGATGACAACCAATTGAGATTTCACAAAATAAGGCAAAAAATGAGATTTTCATAAAGTATGCACATATGACTCAAAAATACATCAAGCAACAAGAGAATTATCCATATGTGCATTCTTTATGGTGGGATGCATACTAAGTGCATGAATACATTGAGAATGACAGAATTTACATTAATCAACCGATACCAAGTGCATATGACATTCCAGGAGCAAAAATGCAGTTTTCATCACATACTCGCAAATAAATTGAGCAATTCATCACAAGACCAAACTTAATATGAAAACAGTGTTAAACTATTACAATCACAAATAAAAGTACAGAGAAGGCTCTCTCCTCGCATCCTATTACAGCTAAAGCTAAGACTTGACTCACCCTCAATCTCTCCCCCTTTGGCATCAAGACACCAAAAAGAGAGAGAGGAAGGTCCTAGGTTCTTCACTCTTCGCTGTCTGTCCTCTCGTCATCTTCTTCGTATTCTTCGCTCTCCGCTTGACGAGGAGGAGAGGGAGGAGATTAGGGTTTGGTGGCGGCTAGGGTTATGGACACGAAAAATCGGACAAGTCCGGACATGACCGGACTAGTCCGATGTCATCCAGAGACCTATATCGGACTAGTCCGTGGTCTATCGGACTAGTCCGGCCTAACCGGCACTCTGCAGACTAGTCTGCATGGGCGGACTAGTCCGGGTAACCACGGACTAGTCCGTGGTCACCAGGAAAGAATTGCATAGCCCATTCATATATATTTGAAGGTTCAATAATAGAGAATAGAGAGGCAAAACAATTCAAGTAATCTTGATGAATTTGACCAGTAAGCATACAACAATCATACAATGATCAAAATTCATCAAGATCTAATAATTGACATAGTTTTTCGAGAGAAAAATGGAGAGGGATGATTTTCACAATTCAATGAACATTTTTGAAGCAATCATACAGGTATGCAACTTTTCAAGCCACACTCCGAGAATCAAGAATATTTAGCTCATTTCGGAGTTCGCAAAAACGCTTTTCATCAAGTGGCTTGGTGAATATGTCTGCCAATTGTTTTTGGGTGTTGACATGTGAGATGGTTATGTCTCCTTTCATGGAATGGTCTCTCAAGAAATGATGTCTTATGTCTATGTGTTTAGTCCTAGAGTGCTCAACTGGATTGTGGGCTATTTTAATGGCACTCTCATTATCACAAAGGAGAGGAATACGGTTCATATTGTAACCGTAATCCCTTAGAGTTTGTCGCATCCAAAGGAGTTGTGCACAACAACTCCCGGCTGCAACATACTCTGCTTCGGCTGTGGATAATGCAATGGAATTTTGTTTCTTAGATGACCAAGAAACCAAAGATCTTCCTAGGAATTGGCATGTGCCAGAGGTGCTTTTTCTATCAACTTTGCACCTGGCATAATCTGCATCGGAGTAACCAATGAGATTGAATTTGGAGCCTTTTGGGTACCAAAGACCAAGGTTGGGTGTATGAACTAAATATCTCAAGATTCTTTTTACGGCTGTCAAGTGACATTCCTTAGGGTTGGCTTGAAATCTTGCACACAAACATACACTCAACATAATATCTGGCCTAGATGCACATAAGTAGAGTAAAGATCAAATCATGGAGCGATATACCTTTTGGTCGACGCTCGGTCCATCTTCATTGAGATCCAAGTGGCCATTTGTAGCCATGGGAGTCTTTATGGGCTTTGCCTTGTCCATGCCAAACTTCTTGAGTATGTCCAGCGTGTACTTGGTTTGGCTTATGAATGTTCCTTCCCTTTGTTGCCGCACTTGGAATCCCAAGAAGTACTTCAATTCTCCCATCATTGACATTTCAAACCTATCTGTCATAATTCTACTAAATTCTTCACAGAAAGATTGGTTAGTTGACCCAAAAATTATATCATCAACATAGATTTGGCAAATAAAAAGATCATTATCTAGATTCTTTGTGAATAATGTATAATCTACTTTGCCAATTTAAAAACCATTATCAATTAAGAAATCTCTAAGACACTCATACCAAGCTCTAGGAGCTTGTTTGAGGCCATAGAGAGCCTTACGAGGTTTATATACGTGGTCGGGGAACTCTTCGTCTTCAAACCCGGGTGGTTGCTCCACGTACACCTCTTACTTGATCGGTCCGTTGAGGAAGGCGCTTTTCACGTCCATTTGATACAGCTTGAAATCATGGTGAGTAGCATATGCAAGTAATATTCTAATTGATTCAAGCCTAGCTACTGGAGCAAAAGTCTCATCGAAATCCAAACCTTCGACTTGTGAGTAACCTTTGGCCACAAGTCGTGCCTTGTTTCTTGTCACCACTCCGTGTTCGTCTTGCTTGTTGCGGAAGACCCACTTGGTGCCCACTATATTTGCATTGGGTCTTGCCACAAGTTCCCAAACCTCGTTTCTCTTGAAGTTGTTCAACTCTTCTTGCATTGCCACCACCCAGTCCGGATCCTTCAATGCATCCTCAGTCCTGCGTGGTTCCAAAAAGGAGACAAACGAGTAATGCTCACAAAAATTAGCTATACGAGATCTAGTGGTTACTCCCTTTTGGATGTCACCGATGATGTTGTCGATTGGGTGATCCCTTTGAATGCATTGGTGTACTCTTGGGTGTGGCACTTGGAGAGTTGTGTGTTGGTGATCATTTTCTTCTCACCCTGAGTGGTTGCCCTCGTTGATTTGTTGATCATCTTCATATTCTTGTGATTGATCTTGTATCGAAGCTCCCCCTTGATTGTTGATCTCCACTTGTGGTTCACTTTCCTCTTGTATTTGTGACGATGACTCTTGTGGTCGAACTTCGCCTAGAGCCATTCTCTTCAATGCTTGATAAGGAGCTTCTTCTTTACCTAATTCACATTGATCAACTTGCTCCTTTTGGGAGCCATTAGTTTCATCGAACACTACGTCACGTGCCACTTCAACAAGTCTGGAGGCCTTGTTGAAAACACGACAGGCGTAAGTGTTCGAATCATAACCAAGCAAGAAACCTTCATCGGACTTCGAAGCGAACTTTGAAGTCCTGGGCTTCTTGTTCAAGATATAACATGGAGATCCGAAAATTCGAAAATATGAAATGTTTGGTTTGTTACCGGTGAGTAGCTCATAAGGAGTCTTCTTGAGTAGTCGATGAAGGTAGAGTGGATTTGCGGCGTGGCAAGCGGTGTTAATTGCTTCCGCCCAAAATCGATCCGAAGTCTTGTATTCATCGAGCATTGTTCTTGCCATCTCTATGAGCATTCGGTTCTTCCTTTCGGCAACTCCGTTTTGTTGTGGAGAGTATGGTGCTGAAAATTCGTGCTTGATTCCCTCCTCATCAAGGTACTCCTCCACTTGTATGTTCTTGAACTCCGTGCCGTTGTCGCTCCGAATACTCTTGATCGATAGTGAGAACTCGTTTTGCGCTCGCTTGAAGAATTTCTTGAGTGTCCCTTGTGTTTCTGACTTGTCATGCAAAAAGAACACCCAAGTGAAGCGGGAAAAATCATCAATAATGACTAAACCGTATTTATTACCGCCGATGCTTATGTAAGCAATTGGACCAAACAAGTCCATATGAAGTAGTTCGAGCGGTCTTGTCGTAGTCATGATGTTCTTTGCGGGATGATGTGCTCCAACTTGCTTCCCGACTTGGCACGCGCTACAAGGCATGTCTTTCTCAAAAACAACATCTTTCAAACCTCGGATGTGATCGCCCTTGAGGAGTTTTTGAAGATTCCTCATACCAACATGTGCTAGTCGTCTATGCCACAACCAACCCATGTTGGTTTTTGTAATCAAGCATGTGTCGAGTTCGGCTTTATCCTTGTTGAAGTCAACAAGGTAAAGCTTTCCCTTCAACATACCCTTGAATGCAACGGAACCATCACTCCTCCTTGAGACGGTCACACCCTCGTTAGTGAACAAGCAATTATAACCTTTGTCATATAATTGAGATATGGACAGCAGGTTATAATCTAAAGATTCAACATGTAAAACATGAGATAGAGTGTGTTCAGAGGATATTGCTATTTTACCGATACCGAGCACCCTTCCTTGACTATTATCTCCGAAGTAGATGCCTTCGTTTGGGTCCTTGTTTTCTTCATATTCCACGAACATCCTCCTTTCTCCGGTCATGTGGTTGGTGCATCCACTGTCTAGCACCCATTTGGATCCACCGGAGGAATAGGCCTGCAGAAACAAATTATGCCTTGGTTTTAGGTACCCAAGCTTGCTTGGGTCCTTGGAGGTAAGTTACAATACATTTGGGCACCCACACATGGGATTTTGTGTTCCCATGGCGTGGCCCAGCATAATAAGCATAAACTTTACCAAGATTGTTTCTCATTAATACATAAGAGGCATCAAAGGTTTTGAACAAAAGTTGCTGTTGTTTATGGATCGGACTTGTCCGGACCACAACCGGACTAGTCCGGTGTTCATGAGAGTTCAGGTTCTTAATTTTCGAGTTACCAGGTTGTGAGGGTCCTCCCTTCACAAAGGTAATCCTTCCCTTGTTATTCTTACGACTTCCAGCATTTTGCTTTCCATCATAAGAGTAACCAATGCCATACTTGACATTTGGAGGTCTTTGGACCAAGTATGCACTACGTTCATAGTTGATCCTCTCCTTGTCAAATATTCCACATTGGGTAGGATTTTTATCCTTTGTGGAGGTAGACTTTTCCTTCAAACTGGTGTTGATTTTACCACATTTGCACATATGAACAAGATTAGTTGAAGTGGGTTGAGAAGGTAGACTTGAAGAGGAGGAAGATTCACTTAGCTTGAGTGACTCAACTTGCACTTCAAGGATCTTGTTAACCTTGATCAGGTCATCAAGTTGATCCTTGATTGCAACGTTTGAGTTGGTTAACTCCAAGCAAGTTTTCTTGCTTGAAGCTAGCTCAAGCTCTAGTGAGTTGTTTTTCTCCTTTTCAAGAACTAGAAGATTGTCAAGTTCGACATACTTCTCCTTTTGGGAGATAATCATGTCCTCTTGATGATCAATTAGCCATTCCTTCTCAACAAGTTGGTCAAGTAAAAATTTCATTTTAGTAGCAGTTTTTCTATCTAATCCAATTAACATATCTTCATCATCACTATCTAGTTCATCATTACTTGAGTAGGAATGCATGGAAGGAGTTTTGATGTTTACCTTGCATTTACCTTCCTTTGCCATGAGGCAAGTGCCATTTCCCTTCTTTGTACCGAGCGTGGGGAAGAGTGTGGGTTTCTTGGACGTGCTTTCAATGGCTATGCTAGCCATCTCTTCTTCATCGGATGATGAGGACTCATCATTTGAGTCCCACTCCTTTCCAATGTGTGCTTGTTCAGCTTGTTTCTTCTTCTTGAAGAATTTCTTAGGTTGAGTCTTGGATTCTTTATTATTCTTCTTGTTGTCCTCATACGGGCAATTGACTATAAAGTGGTTATACTCACCACAATTATAGCACGCCCGCCTCATCTTCGGCTTTGTCCTCTCCTTGTACTTGCCTTCACTTGATTTTGTTCCTTGTCTTTTCTTCATTATTCTTTTGAACTTTTTCATGAACAAAATCATATCCTCTTCGTCCAGCTCACTACTTTTATCATCGCTGTCCCCCTCAAGCTGTGCTTCTCTTGCTTGTTTGGATAGAGGCTTGAGTGTGGACTTTAAGGCAACTCCCTTCTTCTTGGCTGATGTGAGGTCGGCTATTTCTTTGACGTGCTTGGCTTGTTTCTCCATCATTTCAAAGTTGATGATTTTGCCAAGCAATTCATCTAAAGTCATCCTCTTGTACCCGGGACTTTCTCTGATCATAGAGCATAGTGTGACATTGCGAGGCATAAAGGCTCTAAGGATGAGCTTTACAACCTCGTGGTCATTCCACTTCTTGCTCCCATATGATCGAACCTTGTTTACAAGTGTCTTCAATTGGTTGTACATGTCCTGGGGAGACTCGTCTTCCTCAATTGCGAACCTTCCTAGTTCGCCTTCGATCATTTCAATTTTCGCCTCCCGCACATGCCGGTCACCTTCATGGGCTGTTTGTAGTGTGTCCCATATTTCCTTGGCAATCTCCAGTCCGTCCACCTTTGTGAATTCGTCTCGACTTAGAGAGGAGGTGATTACGGCTGCGGCTTGAGCATTTCTGTGGATGGCTTGCTCTTGACTTGGGGTGAGCTCTTCGTCGTCATCTGGGATGTCTATTCCTGTGCACACAATATGCCATAAACTTTGGTTAAGGGAAATCAAGTGCATCTTCATATTTTGCCTCCACATGGAGTAATCACTCCCATCAAAGTGTGGGGCTTTTCCAAGAGGAATAGATAGGTAATGGCTGTTGTTTGAATTTAAACGATCATAGTTAAAAGGATATCGGGAGTAGTCAGTGTGACTACTCCCCTTCTTCTTTTCTTCAACTTTAGCTTTCCCTTTGGAAAGTGCTTTCTTTCTGAGGAGTGCTTTCAGCTCCAGTGTCTCCTCGTCATCATCATCGAAGTCTTGAATTGCTTCGAGATACTTTTCCAGCTTTTGGTTCTTGTTGTTGTTCACTTCTTCCTGGTTGTTGATTTTCTGAACTTCCTTCATGTCCGACATGATTTCTTCGAGTGGTTGCACTCTTTCTTGAAGAACCTGCTCTGATACCAATTGAATGTAGGCCTAGAGGGGGGGGTGAATAGGCCTTTTTGAATTTTCTCGGTTCCTGTAACACCTAACAAAAAAGTCAATACCAGAGATATCGGACTAGTCCAGTAAAGTGCGGACTAGTCCGATTTTCACGGGCTAAGTTCATCAAGTTCAGTCAATTTGATTGATTCGTTAATGTTCGCAGCGGAAATATAAACTTGAATGACAGTTTAATAGTTGTATGTCAAATTCTATTACAATTAAGGCTCTTGTTCAACAATTTAACTCAAATTGAACAAAGTGAATCAAACCCTAGATTAAGTTGATCAATTAAGATGAAGAACACAAAAGGACTAGACACACGATTTATCCCGTGGTTCGGCTACCACGAAGGCAACCTACGTCCACGTTGAGGAGCCCACAAAAGGACCGGGTCTTCTCCAACCCTTCCCTCGTCGGATCGCCACGAAGGCCAATCCTCTTCCACTAATCACACAGGGTAAATAACCAAGTTGAAGGGGCGTTCTCACACGTTGAGAGCTCCCTTGATTACAACTTACAAAGCCACCAATAACACACTAAAAAATTACAAATTGAAACGCAAGAGTGTGTTAGAGAATCAAACCAAGAGCTCAATGATGTGTGCCAAGTGTCTCTCCAATGATCTAGAAGTGATCTTCAATAGATTGATCGATTTTGCACTTAATTTCGTAAAGAGAGGTGGTTTTTGAGTCTCTTGGGAGGTGTGACGGCGCTAGGGTTCGAGAGATTATAAAAGTGGGCCGTGCACCTCTATTTATATGGGGTTTCTAAAAGTGACCGTTAGGGTTCAGAAAGATCGGACTAGTCCGTGGTGGTCACCGGACTAGTCCGGTGTGCTGTGTGTAGCAAACCCTAAGTGTCTAGGAATATCGGACTAGTCCGGTTGAAAACGGACTTGTCCGATTTCACTACTGGAAATCTTTGGACTAGTCCGATTGCCATCGGACTTGTCCGGACATATGAAACCCTAAGTGTTTAGGATGACAAGTCCGCACTTGGAGGACTTGTCCGATTTAGATCAGTGTGTATATCGGACTAGTCCGTGTAGACACCGGACTTGTCCGAAGTGGATCAGAAAGAATATCGGACTAGTCCGGATCACAACGGACTTGTCCGATTTTGTGTGACTTGTGCATTGTGTTGAGGACTAGTCCGCATTGGGGAGGACTAGTCCGAAGTGGATCAGAAAGATATCGGACTAGTCCGGTGGATACTGGACTTGTCCGATCTAGTGCAGAAAGTGATATCGGACTAGTCCGGCTGATATCGGACTAGTCCGGTCCTGTATAACTTTGTGCATTGTGTGTGTGTGTGCTTGTAAGTGATTGAGCTCTTGGGTGTGTTTCCTTAACACACTCCATACATAATAATCTACTATTTTCTTCTCCTTGAGCTCAAATTCACTTTGCTTCTCATTTCCCTTCTTTTTGGCATTTTGCTCATTTTTCATTATTTGCCTGCATTCATCTCAACAAAAGGATTAGGATCCCAATTGCTTGTCATAAATCATCCAAAACCCACAAGGGAGTCCTAGATGCACTTTCAGGGGCTACCCATTTGTGTGGCGATGGAGGTGCAGAGAAAGATCGAGAGGTGGTCGACGGTGGCGGGAGGAGAAGTTTAGAGGCTAGGATCTAAGGAGTGGTGCGGCGGAGAAGCAAGAGGACGGTGAGCCTTTATAGCGGGTCATCATCTAAGCGGGCGTGTCGAGATGATCGGACGCTAGAGGAAACCGCGCTTAATTATGAACCGGTCGGTGGCCCGCGTTTCCTCGAAACCGCGGTTTGCATCCTCTCGACCCCAACGGCTCGACGTGTCCCATTAGGAGTAAATTTACACGCGGGGAAACCAATTTTTTCATTATATAAAAAAATCTGTCCATACACGACTAAGCCAACTTCGTGACCGCGTGTCCGTGCCAGCGGACGCCTTGCAGCGAACATGGGACTAGTCCTGCACACATTACTTTCATTCGGATTTTTAACTGCAACTGTGCGCCATGCCTTATAATGTCGGTGCACCGACCTCAACTTTCTGTGGTGGGACTAATCCTTCGCACCTGTTCCATATGTTCTTTTCTTCTCTGTCTGTTGTCTAATACTATTTCCGTTCTATGTTCAACATGCATGTGCGACCTCGATCCACGATCATGTTTCATGATGTTATACGTGTGTTTTCTCTTTTTGTTGAAAGATCGTCATGTACTGTTTGAGGTACATATATATGCATGCATGTTAGTGTTGTTAAACATGACCGAGGTGTTTTAATTAATTCTAGTTATGTCTAACATGCATGGACCGCAAATATGATCAACCAATTACACTACATAAGAAACCCAAATAGGAGACAACGATGGGCGATAGATCGTATGTCCATCGATCACAAAGTGATGAGAGACGCGCTTAAAGTCATTGTTTGTCTCCTTTAGCTTTGCAATTACAAATCGAGACGAGCTTCAAACCCTAAGATCTTTTGTTTTTGTCCAATTTTCTCGGTTCACTTGTGACAGATTAACACATCTAAACTTAGAGCACATTCACTTGATTGAAATCCAGAAATTCTAACACACCAGTATTCATTGACACGAATGAACACATATATATTACAAAACACAAGAAATATATACAAGAACAGAATTGAAGCTAAACATGTACAAGAACTCCTAAAACTACAAAAGAAATATGTACAAGAACTCCTAAAACTACACTGTCGCCTCGCCTCCTCCCCCCTCCCCCCCAACTTCTCAAACCACGGCAAGTGGTCCTCCTCCTCCTCGTCGTCGTCGTCGTCGTCATCGTGGTGGTGGTGGTCGCCGTCGTCATTGCCGTCATCATCATCGTTGTCATCATTGTGGTCATCGTCATCGTCGTCGTTGTCCTCCTCCTCCTCCTCCTCCTCCTTCGGCGACGATGCAGCAGGAGAGTGGGCCGGCTGCTCCAGTTGAGCCGATTGCTCCGGCTGCACAGGTGGCTCCGGCTGCACTGGCGGTGGAACCCCGCCGCGACGGAAGTTCCTCTCCGTCGCCGCCGCCAGGGCACTACGGCCCTCGGCGCCGAGCTCCTGGGCCATCGTCCCAGACAAGATGTCCAGGCGATCGGCCACACTCGTGAGGGCGTAGAGGTAGCGGCCGGTAGTATCCATTCCCGGAAACTCGGGAAGGGTACCAAGACCCAAGGCATCCAAGGCCCGAGACGTACTGTTGTACGCCTCTTGCGCCATAATGAGGCGCTGGTCATCGTTCACCCTCTCGGGGGAGCTGCAGCATATCCGCTTGCAGGGTGGCTGCCTCAGCGGGCTAGGAGGCGGAAGGTTGGCCATGGCTGTGGTGGTTTGTCGGCGCCGGGCTAGGAGGTGGAACGATGGAAGAAGAAGAAAGGAGTGCAAAAGTTCTGTGCTTGTACATAACCGACGACGTGCCTTATATATGGTCTGTGCGGAGTAGACAAGGGAGCGGTTCGTTTCCCGTGCATTGAACTCTTTGCAGACCTCGTGCGGCGCAATTAAACCACTATGGAAGATGATTCTTCAGATATCCTTCCGTCTCTCTTGTATCCATGTGGAACATCGCGCACGCGTACCTGCACCACGGCTTCTTAACTTCTCCACAGACCTCGTGCGGCGTGTCAGTTACTTGGCGCACTGGAAAGGCCAGCGGCGTGATCTCCGGCGAGCCCCGCCACAAGGCGCCGCGTGCACGCCCTCAGCGCGTGGAGGAAGAAAGTGTCTGTGATGTTGGTTTTCTTGTTTCATGATGTTGTTTTTTCTTGTTTTGTAGTACTATTGTTTTATGTTAATGAACTCAATGTCATTGTTCCTCTGTTCTATCTGTTATTTTGTTTTCTGTCTGTTATTTAATGAACTATCGGTTCTATATATTTGTATTCTCTGTTAATGAATGACCGTCGCGTACGTGCGTTTTTTTGTTGTCAAAGTTGGATTCGATAGGATCATCATGTTTTTGTATACTGGATCTCGATCCATGCTAGTTGATGTTTCATTGGATGTACGACGATCAAAAAGTTTTTGTTTCGTAGGTTGGATTGGACCATCCATGTTGATATTTCATATGATAATATTTATTTTTATATTAATTCTTTATTTTACTAATATATATTAATAATATACAAATAATAAATATGACGATCGTTTTTTCAACAAAAAGAGAAAACACTTGTATAACACCATCAATTTAACATGATCGTGGATCGAGGTCTTGCACATGCATGTTACACATAGAACACAAATACAGAGTACGTAGTTCATTAGACAATGGACAGAGAAGAAAATAACATATGAAATAGACGAACAACATTGAGTTCAGTAACATAAAACATTACAAAACAAGAGAAATGTCATCATGAAACAAGAAAATCAACATCACAAATCCTCATCAACAAGTGATCAATCATGCATGAAACATGATGGAGACCTCGCCGGCTCTCTTTCAAAAGCATTCATGCATGTCCGGCCATCATACATGATCACGACAAAGCATTAATGCTCGGATAGTCGGATGTGTGGCGTACACGTGTTCATTTTCTCTTATGTCGATGGGACGCGTCGAGCCGTTGGGACCGTGCAGCATATATATCCGCCTGTGACAATTGTCTTATCAGAGGCGGGTCTTGCAGCATAACTAACCGCCTGTGATAACGGTGTTATCACAGACAGATGTTTACCTACATCAAGCCGCCTGTGAAGACCTTTTACCGCAGCCGGTTTCTACCATAACAGTAACGGCCTGAGATAATTAGGTTATCACAGATGGTTCTTTACTTGTATCTAGCCGTCTGTGATAATTGTTTTTCACAGACATGCCTAGCCGTTGGTTAATAACCGCCTGTGATAAGGTATAACCTATGCAGTACTACTGCTATTATTTCTAATTTCCAGGTCAATTCAATATAATCACAGAATAAAAATCAATAATATCATCACAGAAAAAAAGTCAACAATATTATCATCACAGAAGTCAATTTCACTAAAACAATATACATATGTACAAGTTACAGATACAATTCATCTCAAAGTTTACAAGTTTTCACTAAAAACTGTATCTATTGGCATAGTCGCAAAGTTCTGGCACATCAGCTGCTGCACCATCCTCATCAAAGAACTCCCATCTTTTGTGCAAAATTTCGTGAAGAATGAATTGACAGAGTTTAGCAGCAATCCTGTCGGTTCCTCCACTAGGAATACTTCTACAAACCAGCCATTCTTCGTTCAGATTCTTCGTGTGCTGCAATATAACACATAACAAGGTTTAGAATGTATTGGTTTGAACAATCTCAATGTATAGATCAAAGTGAGATTATACATGAATTTATTTGGTATTTTTGGAGCAGTTGTACTATGAGCAATTGAATTTTGAAGTTCGAATCAAAATATGAAAATAGTGTTTCTGGTAATATTGAACAGTAGAGAATATAAGTATTAAACTATGCTAGGTACAATGAAAATGAAACACAAAAGTAAGAAAATAAGGTATCGACATTAAGGATAACTTACATCCTCAAAATTCACTCTATATACGCCGGCGGTCCGAAGATGCTCGCATACATAATACCCGCATAAGACACTACCAGCAGGCTGCTTCGGACAAGCATAATACGTTTTAATGTCCAATGCATTTGTATTGGAAGGTCTCTCACCGCCAAGCTGTTCCGCGTAAAACCGCCAAGCACTGTAATACAAGAAATGTCATATAAAACTTGTCAACACATTCTAAATGTGCGTAAATTAAAATTATTGAATAAACGTATAATTTCAAAATGGAAAGGAAATCTTTGTAATGATCTGGTGAGAAATCGGCCGAGTCCAAGACTGTTGCCATTCCCTGCATTGGCTTGATGAAGATCATTATGTAGTGATTACTGCAAACATACAAACACACGTGTTAACAATTACCAATAATTGCTATTTCAATGTCATGTGTCGAACTTACTCGAAGTGGTACAGAGCCTTTACGAGGTCCTTGCCGTCTGTGACAAAGTTAAACATCGCATGTCCTATGTAAGCTGCAACTTCTGTCCTTTTATCCTTCTTAAGTTTTGCGATTTCTTTTTCAAAATCTTTTTTTTTCATGTGTTTGAACTGTGCTGAGTCTCGATCCGCCTGGACGTCGAATAGCACCTTTGCAATCCTAGTAGGGTCAAGGATACCTGTCTTGCACTCCAACTTTTCATTATCCATGTATTGCATCCTATTGAAGAAGTCCAGAATTGTTATAATCTCATGAAATGCGTATGCGTGTAGTAAGAAAAGCAAATACAAAATATTAGAGCACTTACAAGCACCAGACGAGCAGCAGGTTTATTTGGAGCATGCCCCGATGGAAAAGGGCACGCAGCTCTTCAAATAAAATGACTCGTCTATCCACTCCAGTGCTCCAGAATGCTTCTTCTGGAATACGAAATGTGACACAATTAAGACCATATTTTGTGCTGGCAAGGATGTACCACTCATGCATTCTTCTGAGCTGGACGGGTTGTTTGCTAAGTTGTACGGATGTCATGAACGGCTTCCCATTCTCAAATTTAGGAGGAACATCCTCAAGATTGTATATTGGAACTCCTGGTTTAACTAAAGCCGTCTGCCGATTATACATGACACTTTCTTCTTCCCACTCCTCGATATCTCCTAATGATGGCTCATGAGAAGAACAAGATGCACTCGATTTTATAATATTTTCCTTCATAGTTTCCAAATATTTTGACACTTCTGATGAAGGTTTCTTATTTTCATATGAGGTAACTTTGATAGGCAATGATGATCGAGGAGTATTCGTCGGAAGTTGGACAATGGCTTGTTGTTGAACCTGTTGTTCAACTGATTGCTCTTTACTCCTAGCAGTTGGCTCTAGTACTACTTCAAGCTGTTGCTCAACTGGTTGCTCTTTACTAGCAACAACTTGCTCTGGTACTGCTTGAAGCTGTTGTCCAACTTGTTGCTCTTGGATATCATCCTTGCTGAGACATAGGGCGAGTGGATCTTCTTGGACTGGGAGTGGATCATCATGCACTTTTGCCTTAGAAGATACGGTCCAAATGCAACTGTTTGCTGATTCGTGGCAACAGATCCTAATGCAACGACTGTGTTCCGTGGCAATAAAGCTGTATCGCCACAAACCAGTATTTCGTGGCAACAGATCCTAATGCAACGATTGTGTTTCGTGGAAATAAAGCTGTAACGCCACGAACCAGTAATTCGTGGCAACAGATCCTAATGCAACGATTGTGTTCCGTGGCAATAAAGCTGTAACACCACGAACCAGAGTAACGTGGCAACACATCCTAATACAACGATTTTGTTTCGTTGCATTACGGTCCAAATGCAACTGTTTGCTGATTCGTGGCAACAGATCCTAATGCAACGACTGTGTTCTGTGGCAATAAAGCTGTAATGCCACGAACTAGTAATTCGTGGCAGATCCTAATGCAACGATTGTGTTCCGTGGCAATAAAGCTGTAACGCCACGAACCAGTAATTCGTGGCAACAGATCCTAATGCAACGATTGTGATCCGTGGTGATAGATCCTGTAACGCCATGAACCAGTAATTCGTGGCAACAGATCCTAATGCAACAATTGTGGTCCGTGGCGATAGATCCTGTAACGCCACGAACCAGTAATTCATGGCAACAGATCCTAATGCAACGACTGTGTTCTGTGCATTAGCATCCTGATGCCACGAACTAGTGATTCGTGGCAACAGATCCTAATGCAACGATTGTGTTTCGTTGCATTAGCATCCTGACGCCACAAAAAAGTGAATCGTGGCCAGACATCCTAATTGCTACGATTGGGGTCCGTGGCCATTGATACTAATGCCACGAACCAGAGTATCGTGGCAACACATCCTAATGCAACGATTCTGTTTCATTGCATTATGGTCCAAATGCAACTGTTTGCTGATTCGTGGCAACAGATCCTAATGCAACGACCGTATTCCGTGGCAATAAAGCTGTAACGCCACAAACCAGTAATTCGTGGCAACAAATCCTAATGAAACGATTGTGTTCCGTGACAATAAAGCTATAACGCCACAAACCAGTAATTCGTGGCAACAGATCCTAATGCAACGATTAAGGTTCGTGGTGATAGATCCTGTAACGCCACAAACCAGTAATTCGTGGCAACAGATCCTAATGCAATGATTGTGGTCCGTTGCATTAGCATCCTGACGCCACGAACTAGTGATTCGTGGCAACAGATCTGTGACACCCGGTTCCGAATATGAACCAAGCGTAACGCATATGTGTGCCCAGGAAGTTCAACACACATACACGAGTGATTCACAAATGATAAACAGAATTTAACCACGTCTTAACTAATAAATAAGTACTTTATTACAATAATCCAATAGTTCACGAATGATAAAACTCTAAATAATTGCAGCGGAAAATAAACTAAACAACACGACTCCAATCCACAGGCAATTGACGGCAGTACGCAACCTAGTACTCCACGTGATCCTCAGGGTACTCCCAATTGTCTCCAGTAGCTGTTGGGGGTTATTGCAAGGGTGAGTACATGTCGTACTCAGCAAGTGTGGAAAGTATGACATGTGGCTAATTCAAATGACGAATGTAATAATGGCTAAGTGCTGAAAAGTACAGTAAAACATTTGAAAAGCATTATACTATGTCTATGTGAAACAAATCCCATCATAACCATCATATTAACAAAATATAAACCATATCCAATTATTGCCAACATTACCATTATCCATGTCCAATTACCATAACTAAATTTCATAACCATGACCATAACTATTACCAACCCATAAACCATAAACCAACCATAACCATTACCAAACCATAACCATCCATAACCATCCCAAATCCCAATTTCCAACTCTAATCATGTAGGTCATCCAGGCGCTCATAACCGGGAGCACGGCTATCATGATAGTTTTAAACACTCTGCAGAGGTTGTACCACTTTACCCACATGTTTGTGATTTCATCACCTTTCGATGACTAAGAAACCTCCATTATGCCATCTCACACTTCCGTAGGTTTGTGGCCAAGAGATCACAAAATAGCCTTTCAAAAGGGACTACTAGTATGTACGGGCCCACTAAGGTTTCACCGGCAGGCTTGAATCTCTATTCTCCCACCCACGGGCCCCCTCGTGTGCCATGCGGATCCCAGGGAAGTCCTCCTCGACTCCCATTCCCCGCGCCATCCAATGGTCCATACAATAGCAGCAGCGTTTCTAATTATTCAGCTACGCCGCCCATACTTGGCCTTGTGGTGGCACTGTTGACCTGGCATATTCTCGCATGAACCGGTCCTTAGATCTAAAGCAAGCAAACCACCATAACATCCAACCCATCCACATACCAGGCTTGCTTAGATCACCCATCGTATTGACCGGTTCACATTGACCAGAATATCATTGATGCATAATTAAATGTGTAGTGTTGTTTGCCATCCCAATTAATTAAGCGAAGCAAAAAGGTAAAAACCCTTCCCGACTCTCTACCTTATATCCCAGGTGACAAGGGTGGTCAAACAAAACTAGTAAACTTCCTACCATAGGATTTCCATCAATTTGACACAAGCATGCAAGTTCGCAAACAAAACATTTAATTTAAAATAGGATCAATATGCTTCAAGGACACTTGCCTTGCTCCGGCGGATGGGGTTGCTCAAGCGCTTCGAAGTCTTGGTTCTGGAAATCCTCGTATGCGATCTCTTGAGCACTTCCCTCTACTCGTGATCATACATACAAGAGAACATATACAATTCAACATGATGCACACAAAATAATCAACATGCAATGACATGTATGCATGCACACTTCAATAATTAATTAACTACGGTTGTTTATTAATTAGATGCGAGTAGTTCATACGTGTTCATATGAGTTTACGGGGGTTTTAGGGTGGATTAATGCTGCTGAAAATAAAATCATGGTGCAACTAAAATCAATTTACGCCTATTAGATTCAATATGATCGCTAAAATTCGCATCGGGAACATGGCCCACCGTAGATGCGATGGCTTCGATGATCGCGGGATGGGGACAATGCGTAGACGAAGTAGATGCGTCCTCCGGCGGCACGATGACGGCGGCGCGATGTCGACGTCGATCTCCGGCGAACGGTGGGGCCCTCCTCTTTCTCTTCCTCTTCTTCCCCTTCTTTTTCTCCTTTTTCTTCCCTGGGCGCAGCTCTCTGGACTCCCCTTTTTCCCTCTGCTCGGCGGCTGCTTCTGGCGGCTGGGATCGTGGGGCTTCGGTCGTATTTATAGGGGCAGCGGGAGCTATCGGGGCCGAGTCGGTTGGGAGGCGGGGCGGGATCCGCGCGTACACGGGAGTCGGGGCGGGACGGGAGAATCGGGGCGGGCGTTATGGGATCGGGGGCGTCGGGAGGACGGGCGGGAGGCCGAGCCGGGCGAGACTCGGGACGGGACCGGGGCTCAGCGCGGGAGGCGGGAGCGCGCGGGGTCGGACCCGCCGCGTCGGTCGCATCGGGGAGGCGCGCGCCCTCGGGCGTTGGGCGCGGAGCGGGGCCGGCGCGGGCGCTCGGTCGGCTGGGCCGCTGGCCTGACCGCCGGTTTGCCCCTTTTTTTTTATTTTTTTATTTAGTATTATTTTTATTTTATAATTTATATTTATTTATTTTACCCCTTTTTATACTTTTTTACTTTTCTTTTATTATATATTTTTTATATATATTATTAATATTATATATTTATTATTTATTATTTATTATTTCTATAACATATATTATTAATATATTTTTTTCTATTTTTATATATTGTTATATATATTATTTATATATATTTATATATATTTTATTATTATTATTATTTTTATACTTATTCCCTATTACAAGTTTTAGGCTATAACTATTATTTTCTTTTTCCTTCTTTTGCTACACATATTTGTATATGCATGTTTTATTATTTTTCTTTTATTCTACTAGTGTTTTGTTTAACGCATGATCATGTATGCAATGCATGATGCGAAAATTTAGGGTGTTACAAACCTACCCCCCTTAAAGTGAATCTCGCCCTCGAGATTCGATAGCGTGGAGAAAAGATGAGGGAATTCTGCCTTCAGGTCTTCTTCACGTTCCCATGTAGCTTCGGCTTCTGTATGGTGTTTCCATTGCACTTTGCACCAACGGATCCTCTTATTTCTCGTGACCCTTTCCTTCATATCCAAAATCTTGATAGGTTGTTCGACATAGGACAAATCCTCTTGAAGTTCTAACTCGTCCATCGACACTTGTTCTTCCGGTACCCTGAGACACTTCTTGAGTTGAGAGATGTGAAATACGTCATGTACATCGGAGAGATACGGTGGCAGCTCAAGTCGATATGCCACTTCTCCTCATTTGTCCAAAATCTTGAACGGTCCGATGTAACGTGGTGCCAGTTTTCCTTTGACGTTAAACCGTCGCTGACCTCTGATTGGTGACACTTTGAGGTATACAAAATCTCCAACTTCAAAAGTCAGACTCCTTCACCTATTATCAGCATAACCTTTCTGTCGAGACTGGGCAGCCTTTGAGTTTTCCCGTATTATTTGGACTTGCCTTTCAGCTTCTTGTAACACGTCGGGACCAAACACTTGATTCTTTCCGGTTTCATTCCAAAACAAGGGAGTCCTACATTTCCTTCCGTATAATGCTTCATAGGGTGACATTTTCAAACTTGCTTGGTAACTATTGTTGTACGAGAATTCAGCATATGGCAAACTTTTATCCCAACTTTTCCTATGCTTTAAAGCACATGCTCTTAACATGTCTTCCAAAATTTGGTTGGTCCTCTCGGTTTGTCCATCTGTTTGAGGGTGATACGCCGAACTGAAGTTCAGCCTTGTTCCCATTGCTTCATGCAATTTCTGCCAAAATCTAGAGGTAAACTGAGAACCTCTATCCGAGACTATCTTCTTCGGTACTCCGTGTCGGCAGACAATATGTTCCATATACAATTCTGCTAGCTTCGCGGTGGTATATGCGGTCTTGACAGGGATGAAGTGAGCTGATTTTGTCAATCGATCCACAATAACCCATATTGAATCATAGCCGGACTGAGTTCGCGGTAATCCAACTATAAAGTCCATACCAATCTCTTCCCACTTCCACTCCGGGATCCTTAAAGCTTGTAACAATCTGGCTGGCCTTTGATGTTCAGCTTTAACTCGTTGGCACACATCACAAAGTGCAACATATTCGGCCATGTCCTTTTTAATGCTGGCCCACCAGTAGCATGTCTTTAAGTCCTTGTACATCTTTGTACAGCCAGGATGAATTGCGTAAGGAGAGTCATGTGCCTCCAATATTGTTTCACGAATATGCCTGACATTAGGTACCACAATCCTCTTTCCAAGCCATAAGGTACCCTGTTCGTCCTCATCAAATCTGAATTCCTTCCCTTCTTGGGTCCTTTCCTTGATTTCATGTATATCCTTGTCCTTTGTCTGTCCTTCCCGTATTTCCTGCTCTAATGTTGGGTTGACTTCCATCGTTCCCATCTCATTTATGAATCCAAGGTTCAACCGTTCAAACTCCTTGCATAACTCGGATGGCAGTTCTTGAACTGTGAGTTGATGACTTACTCCTTTTCGGCTCAAGGCATCGGCCACTACGTTGGCCTTCCCTGGGTGATAGTTGATTCCCACGTCATAATCCTTGATGAGCTCCAACCATCGGCGTTGCCTCAGATTCAGATCCGTTTGCGTAAATATGTACTTGAGACTCTTGTGATCTGTATAAATCTCACATCGGTGACCAAAAACATAGTGTCTCCATATCTTCAGGGCGTGTACCACGGCTGCCAGTTCAAGGTCGTGTGTAGGATAATTCAACTCATGTTTCTTTAGTTGCCTCGATGCATAAGCTACCACTTGGCCTTCTTGCATGAGCACACATCCTAATCCTTGTCTTGATGCATCACAATATATATCAAAACTCTTGCTCACGTCCGGTAATACTAACATCGGCACGGTTGTCAACCTTTTCTTTAACTCCTCAAAGCTATCCTGACAAGCTTGAGTCCATCGGAATGCCTTCCCTTTCATGAGTAATTCGGTCATAGGCTTGGCTATCTTGGAAAAGTCCTTGATAAACCGACGGTAATATCCAGCCATTCCAAGGAAACTCCGAATTTCCTTAACATTCTGTGGCGGTTCCCATTTAAGCACATCTCTCACCTTTCCTGGGTCAACTGATACTCCTCCTCCAGAGATAATATGGCCTAAGAAAGAAACTTCCCGTAACCAGAATTGACATTTACTGAACTTGGCATACAATTGGTGCTCCCTCAATTTCTGCAGTGTAAGCCTCAAGTGTTCCTCATGTTCCTTCTCATCCTTCGAGTAGATCATAATATCATCGATGAACACTACAACGAACTTATCCAGATATTCCATGAAGACCTTATTCATGAGATACATAAAGTACGCATGCGCGTTCGTCAATCCAAATGACATGACGGTGTACTCATAAGATCCATATCGTGTCCGAAATGCTGTCTTGGGTATATCTGATGGTCTAATCTTCATTTGGAAGTATCCTGACCGCAAGTCGATCTTGGAGAAGATACAAGCACCCTTCATTTGGTCGAACAAATCCTCTATACGGGGCAGTGAGTACTTGTTCTTAATTGTCACTTCGTTGAGAGACCTATAGTCCACACACATCCTCTGGGTTCCATCCTTCTTATCTACGAAGAGCACTGGGGCTCCCCACGGGGATGAACTTGGGCGTATAAAACCCTTCTCTAGCTGCTCTTGAATTTGCTTCTTGAGCTCCGCTAATTCCCTAGGAGGCATCCTATACGGCCTCTTAGCTATAGGTGCAGTTCTGGGTATCAACTCAATGGCGAATTCTATGTCACGATCAGGTGGCATACCTGGCAACTCATCTGGAAACACATCCGGGTACTCGCGAACGATCGGAATGCTTTCCAACGTCACTTCTTCCACGTGATTCAGCATCGCTTTCTTTCTTGCAGGTTGGGCTGCTTCAACTTCGATGCGTGTACCATGTTCACTTGTCAACTGCACAATCCTCTCGGCACATTGAATGACTCCATTATACTTGCTCAGCCAGTCCATTCCAAGTATTATGTCTATTCCTTGGGAGTCCAATACTATGAGGTTTGCGAGAAAGTCTACCCCCCTTATTTTAATGCTTACTTTCGGACATACTATATTTGTCCTCATCTCTCCGCCAGGAGAACTTACTAGCATAGTTTGCTTCATATGAGATATAGGCAAATTGTATTTGGCAACATACTTTGACGAGATGAATGAATGAGATGCTCCTGAATCAAATAAAACAGTCGCGGGGTTGGAGTTGGCGAGAAACATACCAATCACGACGTCATCAGCTTGCTGGGCATCCTCAGTAGAGACATGATTCACATTGCTACGAGCAAAATTCTGCTGTCCACGGTTTCCTTGCGATGCTCCTCCATTTGGTCGCGGGTGATTTGGCCTTGGTGCATTGTTCATAGGTCCATAGTTTCTCTTGGGGCATTGACTTGCAAAGTGTCTGGGTTCTCCACACGCATAGCATGTCTGACCACCCGTAGCATTAGGGAAGTTTGGGCGCAACTGGTTTTGAGCATTTGCCGCCATGTTAGGACGCGGCGCAGGTGGCACAGGATAGCGAGGCGCTTGCATGGCGGGGCGTTGCTGCGGTGGCTGATTTGGGCGGGGCGGATAAGCAGCACGGTATGCAGGAGCAGATGGGTTGTAGTGTGGTGCAGTAGGTGGTGCATAGCGGGGGCGAACATTGCTTCCTTGTTGCGGTCCATGATGTGACATCTTCCTCTTGTTGTCCTGCTCCATCTCACGAATCTTGTTCTCAACCACAATAGCCTTGTCAACCAGCTTTTGGAAGTTTGGATAATCAGTATTGAGTAACTGGACTTGAATTTCATTGTTGAGACCTCTCATAAACAAATACTGCTTCCTACTATCAGTTTTGATGTCTTCTGGAGCATATCTTGATAATTGAGTGAATTTGTTGAGATACTCACTCACGCTCATCCTTCCTTGCCTGAGATTTTCAAAATCTTGTCTTCTCAGTATCATAACTCCTTCAGGTACATAGTGGGAACGGAAACTCTGCTTAAACTCAGCCCAAGTGATTGTCTCCTGATTATCATGAGCGTTGCAAAGAGCTTCCCACCAGTCGGCGGCTGCCCCAACTAGTTGATGTGATGCAAAGAGAACGCTCTCCCTATCAGTGGACTGGACAATAGCAAGTTTCTTTTCAACGGACTTCAGCCAATCATCAGCTTCCATTGGGTCTGTGGCTTGTGCAAAGGTAGGCGGTCTGGTCCTCATGAACTCTCCCAAATGGTTATGATGTGGCGGGGGTGGTGGCGGGGGCGGTATATGAGGCTGATTGTTGTTGCCAGCTTGCAGCTGTCCCATGGTCTGTATCATGGTCTGCATGAGCTAGTTCTGCATAGCTAACAGTTGTTCAATATTGATGGCTCCATGAGCATGTCCCTGGTTGTTCTGAGGTACTTCATTGCGCTCCTCCTCATCGTTGGCATCCCTCTGGTTACGAGTTCTCACCATCTGTTGGCGAAAGAAGGGTGGGGACAGAAGGATTTAGAATTTGGAAAGAAACGTCCCAACTATATGCATCAAGGTATGTGACACTAAATAATCCTTTATTAATATAGACCTATATTATGAGGATGTGGACAATTGCCGAAGCATTCCACAACTCTCTACTAAGCAAACAAGCACTCAAACAAGCACCAAACAGAATTGACAAAAATCCTAAAAGAAGTAACACAACTCAAGGTCACACAAGTATGTCTACGTCGCTCTTATTTAACTAATGGGGGTGTGCCTATCCTTGAGTCGTGGCATAGGTTGAGGACTACTCGTCGTCAAGCGGGAACTCATCCGGGTCCTCGTTGTCGTCGTCGTCGGGGTCCTCGGGGTGGTGTGGTAGACGCCACACTGGAAGGCTCCTCGTCAGAGGACTCCTCAGAAGACGACTCACGCTGACCGTTGCGACGGTCTGGAGAGTCTGGGGTCCACATCGGGGTGTCGGACGTGTAGTCGTCCGGGTCCTCGTCGGTGATCCGACGATACCTACTGATTATCGCCTCGTGGCGCTGGGCGAGGTCACGTCCATCCTGAATCTCCTGCTGCGCCCTCTGAAGTCGGGCACTGAGCTGGGCCACGTCGTCAACAGTCTGACGAGACTACGGGAGGTCCAGGGGTCCCTCCACGTGCCTGGAGAAGAAGCGCGCATTGCCACTGGGACGCTGCGGGACGAAGGCGTGCACCGTGTCCTCCAGACGGAAACGGCGGGCGTGGCTCCAAAAAGTGGCTGCTTCCCAGCTAGCATCCTGCTCCGCAGATCGGCGGGAGCTCCTCCAAGCAGGGCTGCTATGAGTCTTCACCAACTCATCACCATAGTAGATATAGATCTTGCAGCTCCACTCCTTCCTGCCGGGGCGCTGCACTCCAGTGGTGTGGTAGGAGAGCGAGAGGCTGTGGTGACGGTAGCCAGCCTCGCGGAGTAGGGCACGGAGACGGTGTCACAGTTGTCCTGCGGCTCTGCCGTCAGAACGGATCACCACGGGGTGACGGGGGTCGACGGCCAGAGAGCGACTGGCCAACTTACGCGGGGGCACAAGTCCACCGGTCGACTTACGAGGGGTTGTCTTGGTGCGGGCCATCCACAGAAAACAAGAATACATTAGAGGAAAAAGAAAATAACGAAATACAAATCTGAAAATTTCAGCAGCTAAAACGGCGGAAAAAGAGCGGTGCAGCGGTTCCAAAAGAACGAAAAATAAAGAGAAAAATACAGCAACCAACACAATAATTTTACCCACACATAACAGCGGCAAAACACACTTTTTTTCCGCGAAAATTTATGCAGCAAAACAACAGCACTTAATATTGCTCACTTCTGAAAATTTTTATCAAAAAACGCAGCAGCGATCAATACTTTTTGCGGCTGAAAATAAAGGAACAAAACAGCAGCAAAATTTTTTGAAAATAGCAGATTAGAAGAGTGTTCCTAAGTGCTCTAGAGTGTCCATTCTACCTAGGCTTGCGTCTACAGTCAACGCGGCTCTGATACCAATTTGTGACACCCGATTCCGGATATGAACCAAGCGTAACGCATATGTGTGCCCACAGGAAGTTCAACACACATACACGAGTGATTCACAAATGATAAACAGAATTTAACCACGTCTTAACTAATAAATAAGTACTTTATTACAATAATCCAATAGTTCACGAATGATAAAACTCTAAATAATTGCAGCGGAAAATAAACTAAACAGCACGACTCTAATCCACAGGCAATTGACAGCAGTACGCAACCTAGTACTCCACATGATCCTCAGGGTACTCCCAATTGTCTCCAGTAGCTGTTGGGGGGGATTGCAAGGGTGAGTACATGTCGTACTCAGCAAGTGTGGAAAGTATGACATGTGGCTAATTCAAATGACGAATGTAATAATGGCTAAGTGCTGAAAAGTACAGTAAAACATTTGAAAAGCATTATACTATGTCTATGTGAAACAAATCCCATCATAACCATCATATTAACAAAATATAAACCATATCCAATTATTGCCAACATTACCATTATCCATGTCCAATTACCATAACTCAATTTCATAACCATGACCATAACTATTACCAACCCATAAACCATAAACCAGCCATAACCATTACCAAACCATAACCATCCATAACCATCCCAAATCCCAATTTCCAACTCTAATCATGTAGGTCATCCAGGCGCTCATAACCGGGAGCACGGATATCATGATAGTTTTAAACACTCTGCAGAGGTTGTATCACTTTACCCACATGTTTGTGATTTCGTCACCTTTCGATGACTAAGAAACCTCCATTATGCCATCTCACACTTCCGTAGGTGTGTGGCCAAGAGATCACAAAATAGCCTTTCAAAAGGGACTACTAGTATGTACGGGCCCACTAAGGTTTCACCGGCAGGCTTGAATCTCTATTCTCCCACCCACGGGCCCCCTCGTGTGCCATGCGGATCCCAGGGCAGTCCTCCTCGACTCCCATTCCCCACGCCATCCAATGGTCCATACAATACCAGCAGCGTTCCTAATTATTCAGCTACGCCGCACCCATACTTGGCCTTGTGGTGGCACTGTTGACCTGGCATATTCTCGCATGAACCGGTCCTTAGATCTAAAGCAAGCAAACCACCATAACATCCAACCCATCCACATACCAGGCTTGCTTAGATCACCCATCGTATTGACCGGTTCACATTGACCAGAATATCATTGATGCATAATTAAATGTGTAGTGTTGTTTGCCATCCCAATTAATTAAGCGAAGCAAAAAGGTAAAAACCCTTCCTGACTCTCTACCTTATATCCCAGGTGACAAGGGTGGTCAAACAAAACTAGTAAACTTCCTACCATAGGATTTCCATCAATTTGACACAAGCATGCAAGTTCGCAAACAAAACATTTAATTTAAAATAGGATCAATATGCTTCAAGGACACTTGCCTTGCTCCGGCGGATGGGGTTGCTCAAGCGCTTCGAAGTCTTGGTTCTGGAAATCCTCGTATGCGATCTCTTGAGCACTTCCCTCTACTCGTGATCATACATACAAGAGAACATATACAATTCAACATGATGCACACAAAATAATCAACATGCAATGACATGTATGCATGCACACTTCAATAATTAATTAACTACGGTTGTTTATTAATTAGATGCGAGTAGTTCATACGTGTTCATATGAGTTTACGGGGGTTTTAGGGTGGATTAATGCTGCTGAAAATAAAATCATGGTGCAACTAAAATCAATTTACGCCTATTAGATTCAATATGATCGCTAAAATTCGCATCGGGAACATGGCCCACCGTAGATGCGATGGCTTCGATGATCGCGAGATGGGGACAATGCGTAGACGAAGTAGATGCGTCCTCCGGCGGCACGATGACGGCGGCGCGATGTCGACGTCGATCTCCGGCGAACGGTGGGGCCCTCCTCTTTTTCTTCCTCTTCTTCCCCTTTTTTTTTCTCCTTTTTCTTCCCTGCGCGCAGCTCTCTGGACTCCCCTTTTTCCCTCTGTTCGGCGGCTGCTTCTGGCGGCTGGGATCGTGGGGCTTCGGTCGTATTTATAGGGGCGGCGGGAGCTATCGGGGCCGAGTCGGTTGGGAGGCGGGGCGGGATCCGCGCGTACGCGGGAGTCGGGGCGGGACGGGAGAATCGGGGCGGGCGTTACGGGATCGGGGGCGTCGGGGGGCCGGGCGGGAGGCCGGGCCGGGTGCGACTCGGGACGGGACCGGGGCTCAACGCGGGAGGCGGGAGCGCGCGGGGTCGGACCCGCCGCGTCGGTCGCATCGGGGAGGCGCGCGCCCTCGGGCGTTGGGCGTGGAGCGGGGCCGGCGCGGGCGCTCGGTCGGCTGGGCCGCTGGCCTGGCCGCCGGGTTGCCCCTTTTTTTTCTTTTTTTTTCTTCTTCTTTTTTTATTTAGTATTATTATTATTTTATAATTTATATTTATTTATTTTACCCCTTTTTTATACTTTTTTTACTTTTATTTTATTATATATATTTTTTATATATATTATTAATATTATATATTTATTATTTATTATTTATTATTTCTATAACATATATTATTAATATATTTTTTTCTATTTTTATATATTGTTATATATATTATTTATATATATTTTATTATTATTATTTTTATACTTATTCCCTATTACAAGTTTTAGGCTATAACTATTATTTTCTTTTTCCTTCTTTTGCTACACATATTTGTATATGCATGTTTTATTATTTTTTTTATTCTACTAGTGTTTTGTTTAACGCATGATCATGTATGCAATGCATGATGCGAAAATTTAGGGTGTTACAAGATCCTAATGCAACGATTGTGTTCTGTGGCGATAGATCCTAGTGCCACGAACTAGTGAATCGTGGCAAAAAGCCAAGCTTACTGCAACGATTTAGTATTCTTTGCAGTACAATCGTTGCAACAGGTCGGAATCCTTGTAGTGAATCTATGACATGACCATCTATACCACAGTAGGTACAATGGAATTTAACTTTGTGTTCATGTCTAGATAAGCAAGCAACATGTTTATTAGAAACTGAATGAGACAACACTCCTGCATATTTGAAAATCACTTCTTTATTTTTAGGAACTGTTTGAAGCAAACTACTTCCTAATGACTTTACAATTTTTGGTGAATGTGCCTTAGCATGAGCATGGGAATCAAAACCTAAACCAGTTTTATCATTACATAATTTAGAGGAATTCAGCAGCAAGTTTAAATTCTTATTCCCATTACAAAACCGCTCTAGTGTCCTATTCATGTCACCAAGTTTCTTAGACAAGTCTAGTCAGTTTTCTCATGGATTTTTTCCTTTTAAATGCAATTAGAACAATATTTAACTTCATGAGCACGTAAAGCATTATTCAAAACAGAAATCTCATTCATAGCATTATGTAGTTTCTTGTTAAGATCATTAGAACTAGAACAATGCAAAACAAATGTAGAACAACTAGCATCTTTTATGTCTTTTATCATTAAGTGCAGAAAGCTTTTTGTTCTTTTCAATTTCAATCTCAAGTTTATAAAGAGTAGAGTTGTGTACACTTCTTAAAGAGGACAATTGTTCATATATTAACTCATATGAGGAACAAGGGTCATCACTAGGAATCGAAGATTTTAACCGATTAATTTCAGATTCTAGTGATTCAGTTTTAATAGCATTGTCCCTAAGTTTTTTGTCCTTTTTCTTAAGTATAACAGTGGCACGAGAGATAGCATCACACATTTCTTCGCAAGTAGTACATACCTCTTCATCGTCACTATTGTGTTCTGCCTCCTTCATACTTGATCTTGAGTTACCCACCATGAAGCACATAGTCGCCAAGTTTTCTTCATCTTCATCACTCCTGCAGTCCACATGGCTCAAATTGTTATCAAGGGGTGTTGAGAGAATGTGTTCTGCCACTTGCCGTTTTGTAAACGTCTTCATCTTGTTGTTGCCAGAAGAGGTATTGAACTTTGTTTAGTTTTCATCACGGGTGGTAGGATCTGAAAGGTTAGGGCAATTTGTACGAAAATGTCCTGTCTTACCACATTCGAAGCATCGTTGAGAACTATCACTTCCTCTTCTTTGACTTCTCACATTTTGCAATGCTTTCGAGAATCGAGTAGAGAAAAGTGCTAGCTTCTCTGGAAATTCTTCAATCTATTCAACGGTTAGACAAAGATGATAGCAAAGCAAGTGTACCACATGATGAAGATTGGCTAGAGCTAGGCATGTCACATTGTGAAACAAATGCAAGAGACTTGTTGGGGTTCTTACGTGAGATTATGTCAATTTCATGAGTTTTTAACTTGGAATATAGCACATTTAATGTAAGTGTACTCATGATAGTGGATTCATGAATAGATGTAACTTTCATCTCCCAAATTGACATGTCTAATGCACTTAGTAATTGCCTAGCATTCTCAGCATCAGAAAAATTAATGTTGACTCTACGCAAATTGATGAGAATTTTGTTAAAGCGAGCAAAGAGGTCATCGATTGACTCACTGGGTTGCTTCTCAAAGCGCATGTATTCTTTATTGAACATGTTTTGTCTTACCTCCTTGATAGTGTTGGATCCTTCATGATAATCACAGAGATTTCCAAACATCGTATGCAGATCGGAGGTGTGCAACTCGATCCAAGTCGCTTTGAGTCAATCCTTGTGTGATCAAGTTTCACGCCTTGCTGTTGTTGTCGACATCTCTCATGTTCATAACCGTGACTTGATCATTTGGCAGCACGTCATAAGACTTGTATACCTTTTCCCATATTGTGAAACCTTGTCCCTGGATGAAAGCCTCCATATGTGCCTTTCAAACCTGAAAATCAATGCCACTAAACACACAAGGTTTTACGGAGTATTTGTCCATGATGATTAGTCAAAACACATGCAAATCATAAAGATTAGAGCACCGTGGCTCTGATACCAATTGCATGATCGAAGGACATGTGAAAAGCTACCATAGGGGTGTGGTGGTAGATTAAAACTTTTTCAGCGGAAGCAACAAAAAACCCTCTTCAGAAAATCAATCTGTTAAGAAACCATATGTGCAACTAATCTAAACGTGTTCAACTGTGACAAAAGTAGTATATATTATAGAGAATCAAGTAAAAATACATTAGAACAAGAATCACGAAAAACCGTTGAGAAAAACTCAAGTTATGATTGAAAGATCGAACAAAGGTCAATCTGTTATACCCAAGTAAAAACAGATGTGCAACACTGCAAAGAAACTCGTTTATATAAGAAACCACAAATCCAATGACTGTGAAATTTTGAGAGATGGTAGAAAATTAAGTTGTGAAGATAACCCAAAAATAATCACATCAATTGGATCCGTAAAACTCTAGTTATGATAAAAACACCAAAGCAACATAGTGTTGTTCGCAAACTCGACGAGAAAAACTTGTCTGAAACAAGTCGGATGAATAAGGCACAAAAGTTCCTTTAAACTATGAATTTTATTGATCAAAACACAAGACGAACAGACCAAAGTCATCTCACCACGAGCTCTGGCCTCCCTTGCTTATAAATCCAGCCCTAAGGCCAACCCAATCCAATCTAGGACTCTAATTTTATTCAGTTTCAAGCGAAAGTTTCCATAACTGCTCAAGACTCTTCCATATGCAGATAAAAGCAATCTTAAGACTTACAAACACTTTAGGGATGTAGCAAACATTCCTAAACCAACTCAACTTCGTGACCCACACGAAATCTAACCAAAACAAACTTGAAAGTTTCTATAAACGAACCATACCCACCTCAACTGCAGCCTGAGGCATAATCCAGCCGGTTGGACCTTTACGACCAATTATTTATGTCCACTTCTCTTCATCACGCCTAGGAACCATGTTGCCATGTCCATGCACCACTTGCACATGTCCAAGCACCTTCCAACAATGTCCATGATACCTTCATATGCATTGTTCTTGACCCAAATATGTTGTGTGACGCCCCGATCAACTCAACCACAATTCCTTCCGAACTTGGTTGTTGAACCTCATCTTCTCCCTAAGACTAGTTCAATGGATCCCGTCACCAGCATTGTTTTGACCTCAAGCAACACCTGCACATGAACAAACAACCAATTCTTCTGAGCACAAGTCCTCGACTTGACTCACATTAGTCTCATAACTACAACACCTTATGTGAGCACTTCACATAAGCATGTTGCAAACATAGCAAGATAAAGTCCACCATGATCAACCAAAAACTTCAGGATTATTTCAGCACATAGAAAGTTCGAATAGTCTAAAATAGCCGCTATGCATTATACAAGAAAAGTTCGGACACTCCGAAATGCAAAACACGTGCAACTCACGTGCAGTAAAAGTTTGGACAGTGCAAAGTGTGTTTCTCAAGCATATTCAAAACTTTTCCAATGTATTCAGCACATAGGTCTCACACTGGTAAGTCCTCCAAACGGTCTGTGCTTTCTTGGGGTGACTTCCAGGTGGGTCCCATTTACTAATATAGGGTGTACACTGTTGGATGGCCTCAGATACTTCTATTTGTGGGCCATTTGATCCATGTGGTGCCACATGCCGACACTTGATTGGCTGGGATGATATTTTATAGGATCCATCCCCTGGTTTCACTTCAATTCTATATAAAATACCTGCATGCACCAATTTCTCCAAGTACAAGTGGAAATAGGTTAAATAGAAAGGTGATGTGTGCAAGAAATGATATTTGCTTCACATAATTGAGTTATATTCACAGGTGAAATTGGTATATAACAGCCGTCAACATAGACTCACCAGGTTTCCACGCGTCGTGTCCCTCTTAATAGTACGGATTTTCCTATGACTCAAGGAGAAATAAAAACCTATTTCTACTCCACGTTTCACGCCTTTTCTCCTTTTTCTAGAATGTCACTCCGTACTAAATTTTCTGCACGATCTCAATCAAACGCATTAGCTCTTTAATTATTTGTCATTAATCAACCAAAACCCAGAAGGGACCTAGATGCACTTTCAAAAAGCCAAACTTTGAAATAATTTTGTATTTCTAAGTGTTAGATATTATATGATCGTTGAGTCAAGCAACACGTAGCTGACAGTCTTCAATGCGTAATATCCTTTATATCAAACATGAAGAAATATACATCAGTTTAGTTTTGAGTTAGAGGGAGATGTTAGTTATTATCATTTTTTGGTGGTTGGTCATGAAAATAACCAACCCCAACTGACACCCCTTGAGGAGTCATGATCGGGGACTCCAACCCCCAAGTGACTCGGTTTGGGGAAGGCCTCCTCGAGCGCTCCCACATCTATATAAGATAGGCTTGGGACCTGAGATTGGGTTTGGTTCAATGAATTAGACATCCTAATAGTCTGGAAGACGAAGCATCTGATCTGTTAGTGTGAGAAGTCCGGGAGGGTCTTCCGCTACCCCTGCTCCAAAATCGTCTCCATGGCCTTCTTCTTCTTCATCAAGCTCGAAGATGCGCAACCTCTACACTTGGCTTCCTTGACCCTAAGCAAAGGTGTCCAAATCAAGTGCTTAATTTGTTACCTGATTTTGTAATTTTAAATTGCATTAGAAACTAGGTTAAGATCCTAAGAACTCTCAGTCCTAACACATTTTCCGTTTACCGGTTGAAGTGGCCTTACTGGCATACATCCTAAGTGTCGTTGTTTGTTTGGCATAACTGATATATGCTCCTCTCATCCGATTGTCAGTTTGTGCTGCTTTCAAAGCATTAAAACAACCTCTAACGTTCAGGCGCATGTGGACTGTTCGGATTCCAAGGTTTCTACCTAGGTGCTGGTGCCAGCGAGTCGACCAGCCATTGACGTTCAGGCGCCTGAACGCCTATTCAGTGACTAGGTGACACTTTTTAAATATAGGATTATTGTGTTCCTACTTGTTTTGCAAAGTCAATTGTAATTTTACATTTAAAAGTTAGAGGTTTTAGTTTTACCCCTCCTTTTTTGGATCGAGGGCACAATTTGCCTCCATTTGCAACACTGTTACTCTGGAAGGATTAAATGATTTATAAAAAAAGAAAAGAAATGGTTTCGAAATAGAAAAATACCGAACTACCCTTAGGCTTCCTTTGGGAACATGGGCAGAAAACCTAAAGAAGAAAATCTCAAGGAGATTTTCCCGTCCCCCTGGGTGAGATTTCCACCAGGGTTTATATTTCCTACGTCTGTTTGGGAGGGAAGGTGCAGTGAATTTTTCTTCTTGCTTACCTCCTAGGATATACCCTAACCCTCATTATATAGAGGGGACTAACCTAAACCCTAACTCTAATATAATGAGCTTCTAAAATCCGTGACACATATGACCCAGTATTATCTGTAGCATTTCATCCCTCTTTTTGAGCAGCTCGTCCTCAAGATGCAGTCGAGATGGATTGCTAGACTACATGACTCAACTATACGACTCAAAAAATAACTCAAAATTAGACCTTTTACATCTCGGTCTAAGCGTTTATTTATACCTATTGAATTGTATTATTTAGGAGAGTCGGGCTCAGTCAGTTCTATGGCATATTATCAACCATGGGCTTTGAGAAGGCTTGAGCAGGCTCCAATCCACTTGCCATTTTGGAAAACAATGTGTGGTAACCTTAGGCTTTGGCGGCTCCACTGGTTTATGCCAAGTTTAAAGCTCTCGGTGTGGTTGCTCGAGCAACCTCTCCATATCTATAGCACCCCTTCTCGTGTCCTTCTGCCATGTAGGACCCCCCCCCCCCCCCTTTCGCTTGTCATTACTATCAACATTCCTTGGGACTCTATGTCCAGCTGAAAAATTCCCAGCCTTTCTACAGAAGGGTTAGTTGACAGAGCTTCAACCCTTTGCTCAACCTTTGCAACTCCCCTTTCAGACATGCTAACTGGTGAAGTCATCTCAAGGTCACTTGCCAATACATCTATTAATTCCATGCTGATTGAGAATCTTGTTCCCAAGGGTGCGCACCACCAAGGGACTGTCCCATAGTACTTGAATGGGGTTTTGAATTAAATTGTGGCCTATATGCTGCCCTGCCATTGACATCCACTACTACCAGTCCTGTTTTAGCTTGCTTGGCATTCTGGGCACATCATGAACAACGTCAACCTTCATGATATTCACAGTAAACAGCCCTGATGCACCTGCTTCTCCTCAACATTGGTGGGTGAAGGTTCAGGAGCCTCGAGTGGCTTGCACCAACAAAGTAGCTTCAACTTGTGTCTCTCTGACACATCATAGGTGTTGTAGAAGTTGGCGCCAACATTGGCGGTTGCCTGCAGCAGCGCCTTGGCCTCCTTGATGTCGAGCTTGTTGCCTAAGGTGACCCAAGCGCTGTATGAGTGCTGGCGCACGTGGAGCCCCGATTGCCCGGGTTTCTTGTACTGCTGAGATGAATCCATCCTCACTACATGCGGTTCCACCAAATTTGGGGTGGGTTGAGGAGAATCATGCACAAATCCCATGGATATCGACGAAAACAGTATGAATTGGGTGAAGTATGCGTAGATCTGATGTAGATCAGATGAGATTTGTGGTTTCACACGCGCCTGAGCTTGGAAGGGGCTTGGCGTCGCGACCGATAGATAGGAAAACATGTGGAAACAAATACCCAGAAGAATTTCACCTGATCTGGCCTAGTGTTCCTGAGCTTCACGTTATATTTTCCATACACTCCTTGTCCATTGCATAACGGGAGATATTCCTCACAATGTCGTTATTAGAAACATAGTTTCTTCAACATGCATGTATAAGAGAAAATACTTTTGCTTCAAAGTACATATAGATCATAGGAGGACCAAGCAAGACATCATAGATTAGATACCATTTGGATATGCTTAAATCAATGACAAACAAACCAATAAAAAGATGGCATATTTATGTAATGAACATAGTTTTGCTTAACAAGGTAGTGGTATATCTAGTTGAGAATGTACAACAATCAGTACATACTGCATCATAACAGTTAACTGTTGTGGGTCAGACTAGTCCGTTGTGGTAGAGAGTTTGGCTGCAGGGACTAAGTCCTGGTAGGCCGGACTAGTCCGTTCTAGGAGGCTGGACTTGTCCATTCTCACCCGAAACAAAAGGTTCTGAGTGAGATCGGACTAGTCCATTTTTGGACGGACTAGTCCAGGTCCTTATGACCGTTTGGTGGCAGGAGTTTAGTTTGTTCGGCTTTGTGACCTCAGTTGTCTCCTTAGGCTAGACTAGTTCGGGGTGTTGGTGTGGACTAGTCCAAACTTTAGTTGGTGGCAATGATTAAGTGTTAGGACCACTATAAAAAGGGATCCCCCGAACATCCTTTGCCTTCTCTTGGACCCTAGCACCGCCATAGCCTTCCAAAAGCCTCTCAAAGCCTTTATATTCACATTTTTGATCTCTAAGAGCGAACCTTGAGGGTTTGTGGTATTTGTGAGAAGGGAGAAAATGAGTGTGACTGTTCTTGACCTCTTGGTTGATTCTCTCAATTTGAGTTGTTGATCTGAGTTTGTTGGAGTTGTTATTCGATCTCTAGTTGAGCTAGGTTGTTGTGGGAGCATCAGGTTGTGATTTGCCCCAAGGATCATTATATTCACCCTCTATGATTTAGTGGAGATCAAGCCGACCTTTGTGGTGGATTGGTGAGGGTAGGGTTGAAAGAGACCCGGTCCATCGTGGACTCCTCAACGGGGACATAGGTTCCTCTGTAGAACTGAACTCGAGTTAAAATCTTTGTGCCTCTTGCATCTTTTACCTTCATTTATTGCTAGATCACTTTTAGTTTTCTTACCATTGGTCGCTTGCAACTTAACTCCGCCTATGTTGTAATGACATAGCCGGTCCCAAGCCCGGATAAAGGAGGAGGGGTTGTGATAGGATTGGCGAGCCAGCAACTATACTTAGCCATTCTCATGGAAATGAAACAAATTGTAAATTTGTTGGGGCGTAACCCTCTTAGAGACGCGCCATACCGGATCCCAGGTATGGTGTTAAGTGGGCAAGGGCCAAGTCGCCACCGCCTTAGTGGCACGCCATATCGGAACCCGAATGTGGTGTTAAATGGGCGAGGGCCAGATCACCACCACCTTAGTGGCGTGCTACATCATCGCCCGGATGTAGTGTTAAGTGAGCAAGGGTCTTTGCATCTTCCTCGACGGATGTGAAGGGTAAGGAAGCTAGCCGAGGAAACTAGGTTTTGGGTGGGTAGTTGGAATGTAGGATCCTTGACGGGAAAGCTACGAGAGTTAGTGGACGTTGCGATTAGAAGGCGTGTAAATATCCTTTGTGTACAAGAGACCAGATGGGCAGGTCAAAAGGAGAGAGAGGTTGAGAATACCGGTTTGAAGCTTTGATATTCTGGCTCGACTGGAACAAGAAATGGCGTATGCATCCTAATACATAAGAGCCTCAACGATGGAGTAGTGGATGTCCGTAGACGAGGGGATAGGATCATCCTAGCCAAGGTAGTTGTGGGGGACCTTATCTTGAATGTCATTAGTGCTTATGCCCCACAAGTTGGGCTCGACATGAGCACTAAGAGACAATTTTGCGAGGACTTGGAGGATATGGTCAGTAGTGTACCGGTAATCGAGAAACTCTTCATAGGAGGAGATCTCAATGGTCATGTAGGTACAACTAACGTAGGTTTTGAGGGGGTACACAGAGGTTTTGGGTGTGGCGATAGAAACCAAGAGGGTAAGGATATCCTAGACTTTGCCGTAGCCTATGACCTATTGGTAGCTAATAGCCTCTTTAAGAAGAGGCTATCTCACTTAGTGACCTTTACTAGTGCCCAACATTCTAGTCAAATCGACTATATCCTCACCAGAAGAAAGGAGAGGGGGGCATGTTTAGATTGTAAGGTGATTCCTGGGGAATGTGTTGTTCCACAACATAAACTTGTGGTATCCAACTTTCATTTCCACGTGCGTGTGTCACGAAACAAAGGTGTTAAAACCGCAAGAACAAAGTGGTGGAAGTTGAAGGATGAAGTGCAACAATCATTCAAAAGGAGGATGATCGCAGAAGGACCTTTGAGCGAAGAGGAAGATGCGGATAATATGTGAGTGAAGATGGCGACTTACATTAGGAAGGCAGCTTGGGAGGTGATTGGGTGGACAAAAGGTAAGAAAATTGTAGATAAAGACACTTGGTGGTGGATTGAAGATGTACAAAAAGCTATTAAGGAGAAGGAGTCTGATAAGAGCTGGCATCATGAGAGAAGCGCAAGTAACATAGCGAAGTATAAAGAGGCTAAGAAAAATGCAAGGCGTGTTGTGAGTAAAGCAAGGGGGCAGGCCTATGATGCGCTATATGAGAGGCTAGGGACTAAAGAAGGCGAAAAGGATATATACAAGATGGGGAAACTTCGCGAGAGAAAGGTGAGAGATCTCAACCAAGTCAAATGCATTAAGGATGAGGCTATTGAAGGATGAATAAATTAGGAATAGATGGTGGGACCACTTCAATGGACTATTCAATGACGGGAATGTGAGCATTAGGTTCGAGTTGGATGACTCATTTGATGACACCAACAAACGATTCGTGCAGAAGATACAAGAGTCTGAGGTTAGAGTGGCCTTAAAAAGGATGAAAGGAGGAAAGGACCGCAGCCCTGATGATGTCCCCATTGAGGTGTGGAGATGTCAGGGGGATGTAGCAATAGTATGGCTCACTAAACTATTCAACCGCATTTTCCAGTCAAAAAAATGCCTGAAGAGTGGCGGAAAAGTATTTTATTACCCATCTTCAAAATAATGGAGATGTTCAAAGTTGTACTAATTACAGAGGAATTAAGCGCATGAGTCATACTATGAAGCTCTGGAAGAGAGTGATTGAACACCGCTTGAGGAAAGTGACCAATGTCACTAAAAACCAGTTTGGTTTTATGCCAGGGAGGTCCACTATGGAGGCGATTTTCTTACTCTGTCAGCTTATGGAGAGGTATAGGGAGCAAAAGAAGGATCTACATATGGTGTTCATTGACTTGGAGAAGGCATACGATAAGGTACCAAGACCGGTCATGTGGTGGGCACTAGAGAAACACAAAGTCCCAACAAAGTACGTTAAACTTATTAAGTATATGTACGATAATGTGGTGATAAGTGTGCGCGTAAGAGATAGTGAGACCGACACTTTTCCTATCACAATAGGGCTACACCAAGGATCAGCCTTAAGTCCTTACATCTTTTCCTTAGTGATGGATGAGGTGTCGAAGGATATACAAGGGGATATCCCTTGGTGTATGCTCTTTGCTGATGATGTAGTGTTGGTAGATGAAACTAGGGATGGTGTTGATAGAAAATTGGAGCTATGGAGGCAGGCCTTAGAGTCTAAGGGGTTTAGACTTAGTAGAACCAAGACCGAGTATATGAGATGCGACTTTAGTGATGTCGGGTGCGAGGATGGAAATGTTAGTTTCAAAGGACAAGTAGTACCTAGGAGGAACACATTTCGATATTTATGAGCAATGTTACAAAGAAATGGTGATATTGACGAAGATGTTTGCCATAGGATCAAGATCGGGTGGATCAAGTGGCGACAAGCATCTGGAATCTTATGTGATAAGAAAGTTCCACAAAAATTGAAAGGAAAATTCTATAGGACGGTGATCAGACCTGCGATGCTGTATGGAGCAGAATGTTGGCCAACTAAAAGGCAACATGTCCAACAAATGAGTGTTGCGGAGATGCTCATGCTACGGTGGATGTGCGGTCAGAAGAGACAAAATTAGGAACGAGGTGATACGTGATAGGGTAGGGGTGGCACCGATTGAGGAGAAGCTAGTCCAACATCGCCTACGGTGGTTTGGGCATATCCAACGGAGACCTCGAGAAGCACCGGTCAATAGTGGGAATTTAAAGAGTAGAGAAAATTTTAGGAGGGGTAGAGGTCGACCAAGGTTAACATGGCTGGAGGCGGTGTAACGAGACTTAAAGGAGTGGGACATACCTAGAGATTTGACTCATGATAGGACTGCATGGAAATTAGCAATTCATGTGCTAGAATCTTAGTTTATTCGTATTTTGTTACTCTTATCTTCTTTCTTATTAACCCATTTATAAAATAAATAAAATGTAGAATCTTATTTTATTTGTATTTATTATTATTATTATTATATTTTTTTATTATTATTTTTTACTTTCATATTATTTTCTATTACTTTTCTCCAAAATTGTTGGGTTTATATTCTAGCCGACCCCAACTTATTTGGGACAAAAGCTTGGTTGTTGTTGTTGTTGTTGGTCGCTTGCAACTTGTGATCAATCTCGTAATCTTGTATCTAACTTGTTTCTTTCTCTTGCAATTGCTTACATAGGCTGCTAAATAGTTGTACTTCATTTCACACTAAGTTGATCAAAGAAAAACCCATAGGAATCCAACCACTCTCGCATTTGTACTGCCTGACCGGACTAATATGCCTCTAAACTGTCGATTCAGTTTAAATTAAGCGATTTCAGAATTTTAGCTAATTCACCCCCTTGTAGGCAACATTCAGCAATCTGTGAACTATTTGTAACAACCAGCCAGAAATTAATGCATGATTTGTGGCAATAGAGTACTAATACAACAATTTCTGACTTGTTGTAATAGATTCCAAATGCAACATTCTTGATTTGTGGGGATCGAGTACTAATCAAATGTTTTTCTCATTCGTGGCAATAGATTTTAATGCAACATTTATGATTTATGGGCATAGAGTACTAACGCAACATTTTTCTGATTTGTCGCAATAGATATTAATGCAACGTTTATGATTTATGGGATAGAGTACTAATGCACCGTTTTATGATTCGTGGCAATAGATCATAATGCAATGCTTATGATTTGTGATGATAGAGTACTAATGCATGTGAGGATCGGGGTCCACACATTCCAGGAATCGCATAGGTTGGTGTCGTGTGATGCGGCACCCAACAGCACACACGAAGAGACTACGTCAAAATACAAAGTTTTATTTATATAAACAGCGGAAGTCTTTTACAATACTTAATGTACAACAGAAGATAATACTCATAGCTAAACTCTCAGCCTAGCTATGCAAAAGTACAGCCGTCCAGCCCGCGGACCCTGCACACTAGCAACACATAAATTTACGGCGGCGTGCAGGACTCCCACTAGGCGGTATACCCCGACGGGGGGCATCGCCTCATCCTCGGGCCCTTCCTCATACGTCTCACCTGCAAAGAACTTAATATAGCATCCGTGAGCACAAAGGCTCAGCAAGACTTAACCGTGTCACCTAAACATAAAACTCTACATGCAGGGATACTTAACATAGGGATAGATATAGCAGTAAATGACTCGCTTATATGTTGATCATCATTTTTCAAGTTAATAGCAGCAGATTAAATTTTTAATAACAGTAACTTTAGTGAGCCTAATCTATAGCAATCATAGTTGTAAAGCAATTATATTTCAATACATCGTATTCTCGTGACTTCTTTAATATTTACTACATCATAGCGCAGTGAACAAGCGGTACTCAAATAACCGCGAGAGACGGTGATTGCAATCAGTAGACACCCGGATAACACGTCACATACACTCATTTCGGAAGTGGAACAAATCACACTTCAATACTATGTTGTATGCAACAACCTTTCAAAGGAAACCCAAATGCCAAACCGGTCCTTCTGTAATGGGCAGGAGGTCCCCGCGCGGAGCATCTTCTATGCCCGCCGGCAGATTTACACCTTGCTACCCTCAGGCCACTCCTATAAAGCGGTAGGGTGAGCCTCGACACCCAGGTTAACAAATTATATCGGTTTCCTAGTTTCCATATAGCCAGTATGCATCCGGTACAGTTCAAACTTGTCCAGCAGGGCCGCACACGGATCGGTTCTCAATAGACACCAGCAGTGCTACACACGTGAGACCACATCTTGTTGCATCCTACCCGCTGCTCGGTCTCAATTTCATATTCATAAATCATTCCTTGATCCAATTCATCCCGTGTGATAAAATCCTATCTCACGAGTAGATTACAACTACTCGACTTCTACCGGATTCCTATGAACATAAGCATGGCATTTTCTACTCGTCGGGCTGTAGACCTACCCAATACTCTATGGGATTTGTGGGTCATGCAAGTGGATTAACAAGCACCTTAGCCCTAATGCACAAAACTCATCCTAGACATAAGTGATACAAATAGAAAAATTGAAATAACAGTTAAATGCAGACCGGGGCTTGCCTGGTTGTGAGTCAGAGGGGAAGTTAGATTTTGGGAGGATGCTTTACAAGCCTCCGGGTTCTCCTCGATCTCGGTCACTATATGATATGCAGTATATAAAGTACATGAGTGATATAGAAACTATAGAAAAGATATTATAATTAGTGATCAGTAGAGAAAAAGATTCTAATTGGCTTTGGGATTCTTACAGTGGATACTAGGTTCTATGAGGAAGATATGGACCAAAACATGGAGATGTTCAAGGAAGCTTGTTGTCTCTAAAATTCCAACAAGTAAAAGCCTTCTCTGAAATCTGGTTTTAATTCCGGAGCTTTGTCATGGCTAAAAGTGGATGATAAAGGTAGAAGGGGTCTCACTGGTTCTAGGAAATTTTGTTTCACAATTTTCTAAGCTTCCTATAGGGAGAAATTGATTTTACAAGTTTGGGAAAAAGTTGAAAATGTTTCTGTACATTTTCCATTTTTCAATGTACATAGGTGATTTGAACACTGTTTTGTCAAGTAAATGAAGTACCATGAACTTCAAATTTTTACTGGAGATCAAGTGTATTTTGGAGAGTGTTCTGACCGAAATTGGTAATTTTTCCAATTAACAGAACAGGAGTAATTAATTTCCCAAGCAGTTAGCTCAAAGGAATTAATTATGAAAATTCTGGGATTTTCATGTCCAACAAATTGCACCACTGAAAAGTTAGGAACAAGATTAGTTTACCAAAATTTATTTGGAACTATTTGAGCAAATATGCTAGGAGAAAGTGATTTTCAAAGTTTGGATGAAATCTGGAATTAATTTAGAAGGAAAAAGTTAAATAAAACCGGCTGATCCCACTGGTTTAAAATCAACCAATCACAGCTGGGCCACATATGGGCCATAGGGTTTAGCACTCACAGCCGCATTCGATCCGGTGGCCACAGCAGATCCAAGGGGGGAAAACAGTCGCTGACCTGCGGGGTCCGCGAGGTCGTCTTCTACCTCGTGCCCTGGGCGGCGCCCGGGCTCCCCGCGGTGGTGCAGCACCGGCGAGCTCGCCGGATAGGCTTTCCCGGCCACCACCCTTATCTAAACTCGCTGCCTAACCATTTTCAAAGGTGATGAGAATGATGGAACGGTCGTCGACCGCCGGCGATGGCCGGAAATCCGCGTGCGACGGCGGTGGCGGCGGCTAGGGTTTCGGCCATGTCAAAACTTCACATACACAGCGCAAACGCCTCAGACAAAGGTCAGGGAGACTCCTGGGAGCATGAGGAAGGTGACCATGGGGAGAAAAAGAGATTGAATCACCGGCAAAGTCAACTTCGACGGTGAATCGATGCTTTTTCCATGGCAGTGGGGAAAACTCGCCTAACTCAGCTCTCACTTGATCATTTCCATTGATTCTTGGTAGAGGGGTGCGCTAGGAGGTGGCGCACATAATACCTAACTAAATTAGAAAGAGTTTGCACCTAGAAATGGAATCGAGCGTATGACCTAGACCCGATGCTCTGCTTTGCCATCAAGAAAAACAGAAAATACTCGAGCTAAGATCCGTGAATCAATCTGAAACTTTGTGAGTAGAAGGGGCTTGGTTAGGCACACCTTTTTCTAGTTTACAATGAAGCTTGAGATGGCCTAGAACGTCGGCTCCATGGTGACACGGAGAGGTTCCGATGGCGGTACACCTTGACGATCGGACAAGACCTTGACAAGACCACAAAATTAAGCAAGGAATTGACAAGGGAATTGGAGGAGAGGGTGTAGAATCCTTATGCGCCTTGCTTTGATTCACGAAGCTCGATCGATCAGGGGCGGGATGGCACGGGCGAGCAGGAGCAGAGGCGGCAAACTCTGTTCTTGGTGGAAGAAAAAAACAGGGAGAGAGGAACACGACGGTTGCCACTCTGGCCAAAGGAGTAGGAATAGAGATGGAGAGGAGTGTGGGACACGTTATGAAGCAACCTAGCAAGCAGCTCCGTGGATTGCAAGTTGTGCGGTGTCGCCACGGTGAGTGGAGGCAGAGCACTCACGTAAACATGCCACTGAGCAGTGGGTCCCACAACCCCCTTAAGTCTATCCACCTCTGGTTAAACAAATATCCTACCAATTGATGTCCAAAATTCATGAAAATTTGTGGATAGGCTCAACTAAATATCTGGGATTCGATTCTGAAATCAAAACTTCGAATTGATCATGTTTCAATTGAAATTCAAATTTGAATTTGAATTTGAATTGAATTCAATGGAGCCACTGAATTAAATAGTAATTAAGCTTCAGATATTTTGAAACTTTGCAGAGAGGCTGTTTGGAATATTTGGAATTTAATGGTGAACTCAGATTTTTATTTTGGCATAGTTTGAACAGAAGCAAAATCTGAATTTTTGAATCCCTTTCATTGAAGTTTGGATTGGTTTGATTTTTCAGTTTCCATTTTTAATTTCTTTTTCCCATTCAATTTTTTTTTTCAATTCTCCTATATGAACTTTGTACTTTGAATTTAGGGATTTTACAATGCAATGTTTTCTGATCCGTGACAGTAGATGTTAATGCAACGTTTATAATTTGTGGGGATATAGCATGTTGACAGTCGTTATATACCAATTTCGACCGTCAATATTACTCAATATGTGAGGGAATAAATATTTCTTATACACATCATAGTTAGATTTAACATATTTCCACTTGTACTTGGAGAAATAGTGCATGCATGAGGTTTTAGACAGAAATGATAGAGAATGAGGGGAGCAATCCTAAAAAGTGCCACCTTAGCCAATCACTCGACGACATGTGGCACGACATGGATCCATGACTCATTCCCAGCCGTACCCGAGGAGATCCGACGATGTTTCACCCGGGTAGGGAGTCAAGGCTCACCTGGAAGCCACCTCGAGGAAGCACACCCAAAGGGGGGCCAGGACCAGGTAGGCCGACCCCCCTAGTCGGCCGACTTGGCCCTGACGCCAAACTCGGTCTCCCTCCACGTGTGGCTCCTCACGGCTGCCTAAAGTTGGTGAAGACTGATTCGAGCGCTAATTGTGGCGGGAACTGCCTCTACTTCGTGTCTAAATAGAGGGGTGCCTCACTTCTCCCATACACCACTCATGCATTCTCTCTTGTATTACACTAGTGCTCTTAGTCCCTTAGAGGAGGTTATGCTGTCGAGAGAAGCCTCTAGTCCCAAGTCCAAATTTGGAAAGGTATGGCTCATGTATATTCTTCTGTATTTGTGACATTATGCTTATTAATATCATTAGTCTTTATTTATTCATATGCTTGGATGAAGCGTTTCTTGTTTGGTTATGGACTCCATGTATGTGTTAGGTGTAAATGTTGTTATAATCTTAGTCATAACGCTTTTATTATATTATCATAAACATCATACACCATCTCTATAGTCTAATTAGGTATTAATATGATTATGTTAATATGAGTAGTTTAGTATTTGGTCCCAACATTGGTTTCAACGATGTTTAGGTTAGTCATTGCCTTAGGAAGGTACTTGAACTGCAGCTTTTAAGGTATTTAATAGTTATGTATGCATGGTGCTTAGATAATTAAGTAGCGTTGGATGTATCATAGACCCACAATTTGTAGGGATAGGTGGGGAGGTGGTGACATCTCTGTCCGTCCTTCATAACCCCCCACGTTTGGATACATCGCAAGCTTGTGGCAGGAATCGTCATGATATTCTTAGAGGTAAACCCGTTCCCGATGTGTTGGACCGCTAAGCCCTAGTACTCGTAGTTAGCATAGTCATTTGTATACTAGTTGACTATGTACATGAATACCTAAAGCACAATAGAGTAGCTTCATCCCTAACTTAGCCTCCACTAGGACATTCTTACTCTTTAGAGTAGTTTTCTTAGGTGTGAGTTACACTACCCCATCAACTCATTTATCCATCCTACCAGATTCCTCACTAGAACATTCTCTTCTATCCTTGACCTTGCCACTCTTCTACCTTTGCTTCCTTTGGGATAAACAAATATGATACCCTAGGAAATTGTAACACCCCAGCCACTACGGGCCTGGCAGTCGTTACTTCTGGCAACTCTATAGGATCACAGACTAGCCCCACAGACCAACACTAGTCTTTTCTGCACATTTTGTCCTCACTCGTGCTCACCCGAGAAAACTTTTCGGTCGGTCACTTATCCACAAATTGCTTCAGGCCAAGCACGCTTAACCTCAGAGTTCTTTGCAGGTGGGCTTCCGGAAAAGAAGGTATACCTTGGTGGTATGAGTTATTCTATCAATCATATTAAACCTTTAGTCAGGATGTCACAATCCACCCCCCTTAGAAGACCAACGTCCTCGTCAGTCAACTCCCAAGCCAGAAACATCCCCTCTTGGCCACGTCCATACGTTCAGTACTGGAATACGTATCATACCGTGTCCCTTCGAGAGGACCCACACATCATGGCTACGTACCCACGTCCCTAACCCATACGCACCCGTGAAACCGCGAGGGCCGGCTCTGATACCATTCTGTAACACCCCAACCACTACGGGCCCGACGGTCGTTACTTCTGGCAGCTCTATAAGATCACAGACTAGCCCCACAGACCAACACTTGTCCTTTCTACGCATTTTGTCCTCACTCATGTGCACTCAAGAAGACTTCCCGGTTGGTCACACATCCACAAATTGCTCCGGGCCAAGCACGCTTAACCTCGAAGTTCTTTGTAGGTGGGCTTCTGGAAAAGAATGTATACCTTGGTGGTATGAGTTATTCTATCAATCCTATTAAACCTTGAGCCAGGATGTCACAAAAATACTCTCGGGTGAAATGCTACAGCGGTGTTTTCCGTGCACTTGCGAAACTCATCTTGCTTTGGCTTAGATTAGCCTAGTGCCTCTGCAGAAGTGGCATTGCTGCTAGGATGACCTGTAGACGTCAAAAAATACCAACAAACATTTTTAGCGCTGTTGCCTGAGAAGGCCCAAAAGATTTGCATGATCATGTGATAGATAGGATTCTAGTATGTATTTAATAGGATAAACCTCCTTTTTTTGCATTCCTTGATGTGAAAACAAGGTAGTGTATGACTGGTTTCCGTTTGCCAGCTAACTACATAGAAGATCTCGAGTCACTACCGAGAAGAGTTTGACCTCGTGTCGTTCCTCCTCAAGTGACTTTATCAGCTAGGAAACCCGTCATCCCCGCACCATCACGCTCCAAGCCAATGACCCAAAGGACTCTTTGTGAGTTCTCGGCTCCCTCTGCTGACAATGTGCCCACCGGACCCAATGTCAACACTAGAGACGTGAACTTCGAGATCAAGACTGCCCTAATTACTATGGTGCGGGCTAACCTTTTCTGTGGGAAGGCCAACGAGGATGCCAATTCTTACTTGCAACAGTTACTCGATAGTTGTAGCACTTTTAAGATCAAGGATGTCACTCCTGATGCCATCCGCCTTCGACTGTTTCCGTTTCCCTTCTTGGAAGAGCGAAGCAATGGTTCTACATGAACCGAAGTGCTATAAATACTTGGGAGAAATGTTCTTCAACATTCCTCGTCAAGTTCTTCCCGTTGGACAAGACTAATCCCCTGCGTGGAAGGATTTCAAGCTTCTAGCAAGAGCCCAAGGAATCCATTTTCGAGGCTTGGAAAAGGCTACAGGAGTATATCCTAGTTTGTCCCCACCACGAGATGGATGATTGGATCATCATCCAATACATCAACAATGGGCTGACTTCGCCAGCCCGTGATCATGTGGATGCTGCTGCTGGATGAGCCTTCTTCTCATTTATGGTGCCCAAAGCTAAGGAGTTAATTGAGAATTTTGTTTCCAATATGGGTTGGAGCGATGAGTGTCTCCAATCTCGACAACGAGGCATGCACACCTTAAAAGAGTTATATATGATCGCTTCAAAATTGAGCCTCCTTATGAAGAAGCTGGACTGTCAAGGCAATGGTGAAGTATTTGGCACCGTCCAAGCCTTGGACTCTCACTTGACCTGTGAAGTCTGTGGCAACGCGGGTCATATGGGGAGTGACTACCCCAAGACCTGTGAGTATGCCTTATACTTGGCCAGCAAGGGGAATTACAACAACAACAATGGCTATCGTTTAGGAGGTCAAGGGTGGAGCCGACCGCACCCTCTCTTTCAAAGAGGCTACAACAACAATAATGACAATGGGAACTTGCCCCACTTGAGAGAACTTGCCATTATCCAACTCAAGATCAATGATCCCTATCCAAGAAGATGTCGGCTAATGACAAGACCCTGGAGAACATCAATGCAACGTTGAAGGCTTAACTTCTGCCTTCAAAAATCAGTTGAGATTCAACAAGATATTAGAGACCCAGTTAGCTCAACTGGTAGTTGTTGTCCCTCTATTGGAGAATGGGAAGATTCTGGGGTAACCCGAGGCTTCCCTAGAGAATGTGAGTGTAATGGCTACAAGAGGAGGAAAGACCACTCGTGACCCACCGTACCCAACTCAAGAGGAGACAACAGTTGAAAAGAAGAAAGAAGAAGTTTCTCCTCAGAAAGGAGAAAAGCTTAGTGAGAGAATGGCAATGTAATTTGAGGACACTACCTTTATGACATTCCCTCAAAGAAGCCAGAAGCCAACTATGGATGAGCAATTCAATTGCTTTGTTTAGATCATCCAAAAGACCATAATCAATGTGCCCTTGATAGATGCGATACATGCACCCATTTATGCTCGCTATCTCAAGGACATATTGAACAACAAGCGACCATTGCCCACCACAGAAGTTGTCAATCTCACTAAGGATTGCAGTGCTGCTATCCTCAACACGCTTTCGAAAAAAAGAAGGATCCAGGATGCCCTACTATATCCTGCTCTATTGGCTCACAACACTTTGACAATGCACTTTGCAACCTTGGTGCAAGTGTTAGTGTCTTGCGAAAGGTGGTCTTCGACAAGCTGAACTTCATGATGTTGTCTCCAACACCAATGCAGCTCCAGCTGACCGACTCATCGGTCCGCTACCCCACGAGTATCACCGAAGACGTTATGGTGAAAATCTAAAACTTCTTCATACCTGTGGACTTCGTGGTGCTTGACATGATGTCAAGAAGGAAACCCCGTTCATTCTTGGGCGCCTTTCCTTAGCACCGCAGATGCTCGCATCGATGTGAGAGCCAGAGAAATCCGCTTTCATATCAATGGCAAGGAGGAGAAGTTTCACTTTCAGCCAAGGAGCAATGCTGCATGATCAAAATCAAGTATGACCCGAATGTCAAACACATCAAGGAAGTCGAAGTTACACCACCTCAAGTGGACTCCCTCATTGCATTTTTGAGGAAGCTGATTTATGAGGAGAATCCGTCTTTTTGCCCACATCGATAATTAAAAAAGATGCAGAAGCCGAGACCGTCCGAACGGTCCAAGTCCACTATGCCATCAAGGAAGGTGTGGTGACAGAAGCAAGACAAGCCAGCCATGCCCACATCTCCGGAGCTGCAGGCTGAAAAATGAGCTTCAAGAAGACAAAGAAAAATCTATCTCATCGCATTTTGGATGGGACCTCGCCAATAGGTTAATTTGGTAGTTATCTCATTTTTTATTTTTCCATCATCATTTGAATTTTCCATTTGGATTTTTGAATTTTCCCATATAATGTTTTGATTTTTCTTAGAGGGTTGGGAATTTTGAAGTCTCAACATACATTTACTATTCATTTTTAGAAAAATTAAAAATAAAATAAAATTACTGTTTAGTTTCATCCACTCTGTTTTTAGTTGCAATGTTTCAAACTTCTTTCTTGGCTTATGAGAAGGTTTAGTACTTTTGGACTATGTTTTTGATAATTTTTGGTTGATCATGGTGGATAATATCTTGCTATGTTTTGCAACATGCTTATGTGAGGTGCTCACATAAGGTGTGGTTTCCGGACTAACGTGAGTCAAGTCGAGAACTTGTGCTCGGAAAAACTTTTTGTTTGTTCATGTGCATGTGTTGCTTGAGGCCAAGAAATGTCTAGTGATGGTGATCCATTGAACTAGTATTAGGGAGAAGATGAGGTTTAACAACCAAGTTTGAGAGGAATTGTGGTTGAGATGATCGTGAGGTCACACAACATGTTTGAGTCAAGAACAATGCATATGAAGGTATCATGAACATTATGGAAAGTGTTTGCACGTGTGCAAGTGGGTGTAGCAATGTTGTTCCAAGGCACGGAGAAGAGTTATGGATGTGAAGATATGACCTGAAAGGTCCAACCCTCTGGATTATGCGTTAAGGCTGTGGCTGAGGCAGTTATGGTTTGTTTGTAAAAAGTATCGAGTTCGATCGGTTATTGGGCATGAAGTGAAATTGTTTAGGAATGTGTGCGACGTTCCTAAGGTGTTTGGTAGTCTTAAGATTGCTTCTAGCTAAATATGGAAGAATCTTGACTAGTTAGGGAAAGTTTTGATTAAATCCAAGTAGGAGTAGGATGTTCTAGTTGGATTGGAGTTGCCTTAGGGCTTGGTATATAAGCAAGGGGACCAGGGCTCATGGAGAGCACGACTTGGAGCTGTTCCTCTTGTGTTTTGATCAGTAAAATTTGCAGTGTGTGAGGATCTTTTGTTCCTTGTTCGTACGATTTGTTTTTGTCAACTCTTTTTCGTCGAGTTTCTGTACAACTCAACATTTCTTTGGTGTTTTGATTATAACTCCAGTTTTACTGATCCAATTGTTGTGATTATTTTTGTGTTGTCTTCACAACTTGATTCTCTATCATCTGTAAAAATTTTACGATAACTGAATTTGTGGTTTTTGAGTTACATGAGTTTCCTTGTAGAGTAGCAGATCTATTTTTCTTTTGTTAGAACAGATTGATCTTTGCTTAGGGTTTTGGCTATAACTTGAGTTCTACTTGGCGTTTTCACATGATTCTTGTTGTGGTGTCTTCATGAATTGATTCTAAACAATCTATACTAGTGTTGGTGCTGTGATACACCAACTGATGTGGTTGGTATTAGACACGAATAATTACAAGAACTCAGGCTAACAAATCTAGAGAAAAACGAAACAAACTAATTTTTTATCAAAAGAGAGCTCGTCCTGGTCCCTGCAGTATCTAGAGCTTTTTATAGCCCCTGGGTCCGAATTACAACTGATTTGGTACCCTAAATAAACCTGAAACTAACTCTATTGTCCGTTCCTATCTTATCTCTAATCCCCTACTTTCCATCAGCGGCACTTCTCATATCTGTTTATGCACCATGAAATCTTCTAAAACCGGATATCCCTTTCTTGTCTTGGAATATCTTCGTTACTCTTCCAAAATTGTATTATCACTGCCATGACACATAAAAACCACCTTTCTATGCTCTTAGTTCTCTGATCCTTCCAACAAATTGGCTTTCTCCATTATGCTCCTTTCTCCAAAACAATCCTGCCAATTTTGATGCCCAACACATGCCCCCTTTTTTTAGGCAAAACATCATCAAGATCTGTTACTGAAGTATAAGCGTATTCCTTTTACACTGAAATCAAAACTTTGATCTCTGCCATACACTAGGGTAATATTTCTTCAAATATTTCCCATTGATAGCCTTCTCCAAATCTTCTCCCTGCAGTTTCTCTATAAAATACAAATTACCTAGAACTACACCAGTAACTCTGTATGGCCCTTCCCAATTCGGTGACCACTTTCCAAATTTCTTATCTCTTGTTCCCATAGGCAAAATCGTTTTCCATACTAATTCACCCAACTGAAACGATTTTTCTTTAACCCTCTTGTTATACATTTTAGCTACCTTCACCTTTTTTTTAATATTTTCCAAAGCTTTCAACTGGCTCTTTGGTATTTCATCTATTGCATCCATCATCATCTCTTGATACTCCTTAGCAAAATAGATTATCTTGCTGTCACACTCTACAAGCTTGCAACTTGACTTCAACAGGAATTACAACCTCTTGTTCATATACTAGCTCAAAAGGGATACCTTGGTAGCACCATGTTTAGAAATTCTATAAGCCCATAGTGCTTCATTCAATGTTCCATGCCACCTCTTTGGACTTTCCTGTATTTTCTTCTTGATCAGCTGAATCAATATCTTGTTGCTTGCTTCAGCTTGTCCATTCGCTTGAGCATAGTAGGGAGAAGAATTCAACAATCTAATTTTGAATGATTCGGCAAACTCTCTGAACTAATGACTAATGTGACATGAAAGCCTTCTGTTGATCTGTAGTCAGAGTTTGAGGAATACCGAATCTATAAATAATATGCTCTAACACAAAGCTAATTACTTCCTTGTGAGTAAAATTTCTCAATGGCACAACTTCTGTCCACTTGGTGAAATAATCGGTACCGACTATCACACAACGATGTTGTTTAGACGATGAAGGATGTATCTCACCAATGAAGTCCAAACCCCATCCTCTAAAAGGCCAATGTTTTATAATAGGATATAACACACTTGCTGGGGCTGACTGAATATCGCCAAACGTTGACAAGCTTCACACCCTTTGTAATATTTGAAGCAATCGGCTTGCATGCTCGGCCAATAAAATCATGCCCTTTTAAGCATCAACTTCATCTATGAGCTGACTGATGTGTACCGCAAAGACCTTCATGCAATTCCTTCATGGCTTCTATGGCTTGCTCCTGAGCCAAACATTTTAATAAGACACCATCTATAGTTCGACGATAAAGCTCATCATTAACCAAGGTATACTTCAAAACCTGGCGCCGAACCTTTCTATTTCTGTTCCTATTGGGATTCTTTATACACTTTATTAATTCTAACATCCAATCACTCATCACCATATTAATCTTAGCTGACTCATCACGTTGTGCAGTCATCTCTTCAACTTTAGACGATGTTGGCTTTTCTTTGATACCGAACCTACCTCTTTCAACTTCATAACTTGATGCTTGCTGAGCTAATATGTTAGCTTTCCAATTTTCTTCCCTGAAAATATGCTTGATACAAAAGGTGTCTAGAGTTTTAATAATATCCAAGCATCGATCTCTGTACTCATTTAACACTCCATCTAAGCATTAACTCTCCCCACTAATTTGCTGAATCACAAGTTTTGAATCACCAAATACTTCCACATCTTTTATCCCCATATCAACCAAACATTCCAATCCATTCAACAATGCCTCATACTCGGCCTGATTATTTGTGCAAACATATTATAGCCGAATACATAATTCATATATACTATTTACAGGAGAAACTATAACACAACCAATTCCTCGCCCTTTATGACAAACTGAGCCATCAAAATATAATTTCCTGGGCATAGTTCCACCATATTCTCTTCATCAAGCTGTATACTGTGGTCTACAATAAAATCAGCCACAACTTGCCCTTTCATACTTCGAAGAGGTTCATATACCAGATCACACTCTACCAATGAATAAGCCTACTTGCCAAGTCTCCCACTTAGAATTTGCTTCTGCAACATATATTTGATGATGTCGTGTTGACAAACCACCACACAAGTAGTATAAAGTATGTAGTGCCGAAGCTTGGAACAAGCATAATATAACGACAAGCACAACCTCAATAAGAATATACCTGGTTTCAGCATCCAACATTGTTCTACTCAAATAAGCCATAGGAAACTCCTTACCTCCTTCACCTTGAACCAGTACAGCCCCTATAACTTGCTCTTGTGCAGCAATATAAAGCTTAAATTTCTTCCCAACTTTTGGAGCTCGTACGACTGGAGGATTTATCAAATATGACTTGATTCTCTCAAATGCTTCTCTTTGATGTGCCCCCCAAGTAAACTCGATTTCATGCTTTAGTTTCAACAAGGGCATGAAGGACTCAACCTTGCCTGCCACATTAGATATGAACCTCCTCAAGTAACTTATCTTGCCTAATAACTCTTGTACATCTCTTTTACACGTTGGTTCCCCCACCTTCTCAAGAGCCTCTATTTTCTTGGGGTCAACTTCTATCCCATGTTCATGCACAATAAACCCCAAAAACTTCCCTGCCGAAACACCAAAATCACACTTCAATGTCTTCATTTTCAATCCATATTTCCTCATTCTCTCAAAGGTCAGTCTCAAATCAGCCATATGCTCATGAAACCCAGCCAATTTTACTACTACGTCATCGATATACACTTCCAATCACTACAGGAATCCCAATGATTTGTGACGGCCAGGGCCGTCGCAAATAAGGGAGGAATCATTGCAAATAAGCTATTTGCGACGGTTTTCGGCCGTCTCAAATAATTCATCGCAATTAAGCTTATTTGCGACAGCCACCGTCGAAAATAAGACTATCTGCGACGGCTAACTTTAGCCATCGCAAGTTATTGCTAGGGGATATGGTGGGCCCCACACATCTATTTGCGACAGCCTAGCCGTCGCAATTAAGTCCATATTTGCGGTGGCCTGACCGTCGCAAATAAGTTTAGCTGGCGGGACCCGCGTGTCCTCCGGCAAGACCCACGCGGCCATTTGTGACGGCCTGGCCGTTGCAAATAGAGCCTTAATTGTGACGGCCCGGCCGTCGCAAATAACAGAGGCTTGTTTGCGACGGTCTGGGTCCTTATTTGCGACGATACTGTATAAAAAGCCGTCGCAAATAAGGTTTCTTATTTTTTTTTTAAAAACTAAAGATACTACCCGGCTCGATGGCCAGAATCACAGAATAGACAAGAAAATATATCACAATCACAAACAACATCACAATCACAACACAACATCACAATATCGTCGATACATCGCACATCACCATCAACAAAGCAACAATGGCTCACTCGCCCGTCTGACCTCTGAAGCCACCTCCAAAGCCACCTCAAAAGTCGAAGTCATCGTTGCGCCTCATTCCAGGTGGTGGTAACGACGGCGACAAATTTTGAGCAGCCGTCGCAGATCCCTGCAATTAATGAAACTTAGAGTTAGAATATAAATACATCAACATCTCTCTCCCTCCCTCTCCCTCTATCTCCATCTAGATCCTCTCTCATTCGTCTCTCTATCTCAATCTATCTCTCTCTCACTCTATCTCTCTATTGCTATCGTTTTCCCTCTATCTTCTTCCCTCTATCTCCATCTACATCTCCCTCTCTCTTCCTCTTCTTCTATCTCCATCTACATCTCCCTCTCTCTCTTCATTCCTCTCCCACTCTATCTAACTATCTCTCACTCTTCCTTCTATCTCTCTCTTTCTTCTGTCTTAATCCTTTTCTTCTATCTAACTATCTTCCTCTCTCTTCTATCTCAATCCTTTTTTCTCTATCTTCCTCCCTCTTCTAACTCCATATCTCATTCTATCTAACTATCTTTCACTATCAGTCCATTTCCTCACTTTATTTTGGTTGAGGTAAACTAGAATTGTTAAGGTGACATAGAAAATTACCTGACCCGCAGAAGAAGGATCGCCTGGAAGGACCGGTAGTGGCGATAGCTGGATCCCAGACCTTGCGCCCGAGCCATGGCCTGTCATTGCAAACATTAAATATTACCTATTAGTAGGTCATTTACGCTGAATTAATGAGAGCTTTAGTTTTCACTTTGTTACCTCCATTGTGTCTCGCATCTGCGCCATCCAGGCTGCCTGGGAAGAGATCGTGGCCTCCATCATGATCTTTTGTCGTTTCGCCTCCTCCTGTCGCCTGAGGTTCTCTTCTACAGTTTGTCAGAGGGAGTACATCTCAATGTCCCTCTGTGAGATGCGGTGACCTAACGTGCCCACTGACGAAACCTACGTGGAGCTGCCTCTCGCAAGTCTCGCCTCCCTCGAGTCGACAACTCCGTCGAATATGGCGAGCCTATAAAAAAGAGAGTCAGTAATATGAAATTGAAATATCTTGAATACTTTGAATTGAAAATTATAAAATCACCTTCCGTGTGCTTTTCCACCTCAGCTTGCATACACGGCTTGGAGATCGATTGGTTCACATTCCCAATCGAAATCTTTGTCGTGTATCTTCTTAGCCTCCTCCCCGTACTTAGCCTGCAAAACAAGAAAACCGTGTAAGTTCAACAATCCATATAGTTATATTTAATATGAATGATTTCTAAACTCACCAATCGCTCGGCTGCAGCCTGACTACACCCCTGAGGTTGAGAAGGGTCCCTGTGACCTCCCTTCCAAATCTCAGCAGGGGTCGGCGGCACCCCCGTCTCGCGCTCCTGTCAATACGTGTTAGTACGAATAGTATATTATGAATATATAAACATAAGTTACATACACTTACCACGCGTTTAGCTAAACGCAAGTGGTTATCTTGGTCGTGCCTGCTCTCCCCCTTGACCACTCTGCACTTTGGACCCTTCCGAACTTAGCCTTAAACTCATCGCTAGCCCATTAGTGACAAAGGGCCCGAAATGCATCGGACCGACCCTGCAACAAGCTCACGTGGCCCTGCACATAGTTGTAAGTTATTAAAAATACCATCAAGGAAATTATCAAAAAAGTACTTACTACATCCCACGTACCTGCACGTACTCCTCCTCCGTCAGGTGCCTCTCACTCTCTTGCCGGAAGTGTAGCACGTGGTGCTAGTTTGCCTTCAAGTGCTCATTAAAAATTTGAACACGAGCGTTCCACAAAGCTTGTCGAAGCGCCTTGGTAGCATTGTAGTGAAACACTCTCCTCGCACCCTCAACCATGCGAGGGTCGTTCGGGACCTCTAAAGTATATCTTGCCTGTGATAAAGAATATATTGAAGAGATGTTCATTAAAAGAGTTTAAGAGTTAAAACTTAGAAACTATTTTTAATATACTTACCATAAAACTGGCCCATACGGCCTCCTGAAGTTTGCCATGCTCCTGGTGATGGACGCGTGCATAGTCCTCCCATGAAAGAGCAGGCACCCTGTCGATGACCCCAGGATAGTGCAAACGCACTAAGGACCCGAGGACACCGTTCACCGGTCTTTGGTGCCGCTCACCGGTGAAAGACGTGTCGTCCAAAACCCTGCAAGATATTTATTGATTCATTACTTAAGTAACGAAAGAAAGTAGAATTGAACACTATAATTTTTATTACCTGTCTCCGATCGGATGAATCATGATCTTCTGTGAAGGCATCGCGGGAGGACTGACAAAGTGAGTCCTCCTCGTCCTCTGCGTCTGCTGGGGCACCACGTCAGGTGACCCAGAGGGCTTGTCAATAGTCGAGTGAAAGGGCTCAGGAACAGAAGGCTCGCCAGTCAAGGGCTAGCTGGTCGAGGGCTGGCTGGCCGAGGGCTAGCTCACCGAACGGTATCCAAGGTCAACTGGCGCTGTAGCCTCTAAGTCAGCCGGTTAGGAATACAACATTCAAATGATTCATAAGTAAGTTTAATTGGAAATAGAATTTAAAGAATTTGTCAAAAATGAGTGAAATTTACCTGTGATGAAGCTCTAGAGCTGCTCAGAACACGCCCCAGCAGCTGAGAGCGTCTGCTCCCAGTCGACGAGGCACTAGGGAAAGCATCCTCTGGTCTAGAGGGGAAGAACCCTCTCGTCGGCGGCACCTTCTTACCCTTCTTTGACGCCATTCTGTTTTAATAGATAATTGGTAAATATGCAAATAAGATATACAAAATTCATGTTACTATCTTCAAGAAAACATTACTTATAATCACTTTCAAAATTCATCAACATTATTATCATGTGCCCTACTCCTTGAACCAGCCCAACGATCTTGCATCGTGGCCTGTTCTAATTTCCGTTTTTGCAAGTCATCTGGCTCTACATCTTCAACATCTCCAACTAATTGATTGAGTCTTGCACCAAGCTCGATGATAAAAGTGTCTGCCAACTCTTCTTCTTGGTACACTTCTTCAACGTCTTCACTATCATGGTAGCCTTCATCCCAAGGAGTATATAACCGCTCACGAGGATTCACCTTATATACCACCCACCAAGCACTGAGCTTCGTTCATGGATAAGGTAGATAATACACTTGTTCTACCCCATATGCAAGAACAAATGTATCGTAACCTCGTAGTCGGTCCTTATGTTTCACTTCCACCATTCCAAATTTGTTTTCTCTAGTTCCATGAGTGCGATCAAACCAGTCACAGTCAAAGAAGATAACTCGAAGGGTCTTATTTCCGGTAAAAGTAAATTCAAGGATTTTGTTAATGATCCCATAATAATCGGTTAAATTCCCTTGAATGTCAATTGCTCTCGTCACAACACCGGAATTTGATGTTGCAGCGAGAGGACGAAGAGCTTCAAAATGAGTTGTACGGAATCGAAAGCCATTTACGTCATATCGACCATAACTTCTAACATTCACCAATCTATAAGATAGCTGCCGCAAATCTTGAAGGACATTGTGAGTCTGACACTGTCATAAATGATAATAAGTTAAAATAACTTCTTTAATAATAGTAACTTATAATATAGAGAAGACGAGAGAGTATTACATAATCTCGAAACCAGGATAGGAAACTCGGCCCTACATTTATTCCTTCTTTTCACATCCCTTCTACTTGTTTGGCCGTAGGTTGATGCCTATGTGGCCAACATTGTCTGTGGAACTCGCTGAATGTGAAAAAACATCTTTTAGAATACATGTGTAGCAAAATATGTCGATTAGCATAAATGTAGGATAAAAACTTACTCGAAGTATTCCTGCATGCCTTCTATATTTGCGTACATGTAGAGGAAAGCAACAGTCCTATCACATTTGGATAGCACATACGTCGTGTAGCTACCAACGGTAGTACCTCTCGTTTGAAAAATGGAGAGGTCGCTTAAAGGGGGTGCTTCGTCCACATTGTACCTCATCGCCGAAGTATTGACATTGTTTTCTTCTGCAAAGTAGGCACTTGAAAAGTATCCTACTTCCTTAAGAGCATATGCTTCAGCGGTGCACCCTTCCACCCTTGCCCTGTTGCCAACCATTGGTTTCAAATATCGTAGCGCTCTTTCAATGTGATACATCCACCTGTATTGCACAGGACTGCCAACTTTACCTTCAAAAGGAAGATGGATAAGCAGATGTTGCATTGGATTGAAGAAACCCAGTGGAAAAAAATTTCCATCTTACATAAAAGTATGGGTATCTCCTTCTCTAACTTATCCATCGTTCCTATCTTGATTTCTTTAGCACAAAGCTGTCTATAGAAATATATGAGCTCGGCTAAAACCTTCCACACCGCATCATCTAGATAGCCTCAAAACATAAAAGGTAAGAGTCTTTCCATTATAATGTGATAATCATGACTCTTCAACCCAGTGAGGTTTCCTATGCTCACATTCACGGCTCGTTTCAAGCTAGCTGCATAACCATCTGGGAATTTCAAAGTTTTCATCCATTTCATGACTTCTTTCTTTTCTTTAGATCGAAGACAGAAAGAAGCACGTGGCTTCCCACCACTTTCAGATATTTCAAGAGTTGGACAGTGACTAATGTCTGCCAAATCAAGTCTAGCTTTGTAATTGTCTTTCGTTTTGCCAGGCATATCCATGCAAGTGCTTATGATACTTTCGCTCATGTTACGCTCCTAACGCATGACATCAATGTTGTGCATAAGAATCAATGACTTCACATACAGTAGCACCCAAAGTCCACATATGTGAGTCCAATTGTGTTCCTCTCCATAACCTACGAAATGTCCAGGATGACCTTCATCTGGCACCAGTTTGTCCAACATATCAGAAATTTCGAACCCATTGAGACGTTTCGGTGGTCCTTTAGTGACAACGGTGTTCTTTCTAAAGACATGCCTCTGTTGCCTAAACATGTGATTCGAAGGCAGCCAACGTCTGTGACAATCGAAGTAAGATATTTTGCCTCCATGAGTTAGTCGAAAGCAATCCGTGTCTGAAGCACATATCGGACACGTCAGACGACCATGAGTGCTCCATCTGGAAAACATGCCGTATGCCGGCAAATCAAGGACAGACCACAAATAAGCAGCTCGAAGGTTGAATTTCTACTTCTTGTAACTGTCATACGCTTCGACTCCTGTCCACAAGACTTTCAATTCTTGGATCAGCGGTTTCAACATCATGTTGAGACGTGATCCGAGATGATCAGGTCCAGGTACAATGAGGCTGAGAAACATTATCGGTACCCCACGATACCGCAACAAGTGTAAGAAAGTTCCACCCGTCAGATTCGAAGGCCCTTGCTGGTCCCACATGTCACGTTGCACCGGAACCGCTCCCCTCACATGACTAGCTCCCTGGTTAACACGTGTAAAATAAGACCGGAACAAAACTCCCGACCAAGGGAAGCTCCGGCGACTACACGTGTATAACAGCCCCGGACCTAGCCCCCGTCAGAGAGGAGCTCCAATACTGACATGTGTACAGCAACCCTAGACCTACTCTCCTGCAAGGGAAAGCTCCAGATCTGCCATGTATGGAGCCTCTAGACCTTCGTCACCAACGGAAATACAAGCCAATCATGACCATTACAAACATTCAAGGATGGTTAAGGTGGCAGTTACAAGGTCTGATAATGTGTCATTAATACCATATTAATGACACACGATCAGTGTACTGTTAATAGTGGAAACGCTGCCATGAAGGCACGTTACCACACTATTAACTATACTTAATACTCTTTAGACAATGTATTAGGTCATTAAGCACGCCAGGGCCACATGTCGGGCCAGGCCAGCTTTGTAACGGTCAATCCTTAGAACTATAAAAGGGCTGCACCGCACGAGGATGGGGGACGGAGGCTGATCCAGGCTATGGCAACCTGAACTTAGCGAACTCACTCGCTCAATACAATCACACAAACCCCATGAAGTAGGGTGTTACGCTCAGGCGGCCCGAACCATGTAAATCTCTGAGGTCATCATCTTGATTTTGATCTTGTGTCCCCTAACCACAAAAGAACCTCCGCGGGCTGCTTCTCAGCGGGTCCGTGGGAAGTGTCCTATTCCACACTTCGACATTTAGTGTGCCAAGTAGGGGAGCAACGTTTGTTCCAAGATCACAAGATGGTGAATTCAACTGCTGGATCATACAACGGCAATCATGCTGAACAACCTGCTGGAGGCAACCCCTCCAATGTTCAGCAACCAGCAGGTGCCAACACTCTGGCAGGCACTGCAGCACCATCTGCCCCGGCAAACAATGCCAATCAACGAGATGGGGCATCTGCTTCAATCACTGCATCGGCAAACAACAACCCCGAGCACGCGCTCATTGCCGCGCGAGCTCTTCTGCAACATCCACCACCTCCAAGCGCACCCCAGGGTGCTATGGAGCAGTGGAGGGCTGATGTTGACCATCTGGTCGTAGCTGCGGCTACAGGCATCAGCAACCAAGGTCCTCCTCCTTCGGGGCGAGCACCTTCACAACGATGAACCCTGTCCGGTCGACTTGGTCCACAAGCCTCTCAACAAAGGAGAAGTGCCGCCTCCCAACAGGTGACTTCGTTGCCCCCCGGGGCACAACACACCCATACCATCACCAGGATTCCGACCCATGACCTGCGGTCGGAACTGGATCCCCATTACCGGCAACAGGACGGCCGAGTCCACATCGAGCGTGCTCGCGAAAGGCTAGAGGCTCGGGACAACCCTGCTTCTCAAGGAGTAGGAGGAGGTTGTTCTGTCCTGGCCATGCACCTACGTATGGTCAGGTGGCCACAGAAGTTCTGGCCTCACTTGTTGGAAAAATTTGACAGGACAGTCAACCCCACTGAATTTCTAGAAATCTACTCTACTGCCATACTGGCAGTTGGGGGTGATGAGGCTGTAATGGACAATTACTTCCTGGTGGCTTTAACCAGGACTGCAAGGTCCTAGTTCATGAGTCTTCCACCCGACTCCATCAATATTTGGACGGAACTATGCCAGCAATTCACTGCCAACTTTGGGAGCTCCTACACCCGACCCGACACTAAACTGGACCTGTTTGCTGTGAAGCAAACATCAGGGGAATCGCTACGGTCCTTCATCCAGCGATTCTCTCAGGTACGAAATACCATTCCATCTATCTCGAGCTCTTCTGTTATCATAGCATTCAGACAGGGTGTTCGAGATAAGTAGATGCTAGAGAAGCTAGCTATTATGGAAGTTACCAATGTCATGGAACTCTTCAGCCTAGCCGACAAATGCGCTAGAGTTGTGGAGGGCCATGAAATGCACTCCAAGCCAGCTCCGGAGGTCAACCAGAAGTCCTCCAAAACTGAAGCTGCTACCTCCAGTAGTGGCAAGAAGAAGAAGAAGCCAAATGGCAAAAAGAAGCCGTCGGTCGACGCTCAGGCTGCTGCTGCCGTAGCTCCTGGAAGCCGGGGGCCACGCCCCGAGAAGCGACCTCGTCCTTCATTAGAGGACGACAACAATTCCAAAGCATGGTGTCTGATTCACAAGACGAATCGACACAGCTTGGAAGAGTGCCGGGAGGTCCAAAACCTTGCCGAGCGCTACAATAAGCACTGGGAAGAAGTTCCTTTCCGAAAAAGAAAAGGAAAACAAAAAGTCGACGAAGCTCCGACTGAAGAGGAGCTAGGTTTCCAGGACCCTAAAAAGGTCTTGAAAGCCATCTATAACACTGTCGACGATGACTCCGACGCCTCCGACAACAAACATCGGAAAACCGTGAACACCATCTATGGTGGTTCTTGGGACATCACTTCTCGTCGCATCCTCAAGACAATGCGGCGGGACATGGCCATGGTAGCTCCTGTTGCTAAGGCAGAACCACATCGGAAGTGGATGGACACACCCATCATTTTTGATGCTTTGGACTGCCCCCAAAACATGATCGGGTCTGGTCAACTCCCGTTGATGGTGTCACCCACCATTAACAATATTCAAATCCACCATTTAATGGTGGACGGGGGTTTCGGGCTAAACCTCATAAGCTTCAAAGCTTTCGTTAAGCTTCAGCTCCCGCCTTCAGACCTTCGCCCATCCCGACCTTTATCCACAGTATGTCCGGGAACCATTATTCCTCTCGGTTCTATTGCACTCCCAGTGACCTTCGGGACCCGGAATAACTACAGAACCGAGAAACTGGTTTTTGACGTTGCGCAGATCAGTCTGCCCTTCAATGCCATTTTGGGCAGGCTAGCTTTATACAAGTTTATGGCCGCTGCTCATTATGGTTATTTGGTGTTGAATATGCCAACACCTACAGGCGTTCTCTGGATCCGTTGAGATCGTACCGTAGGAGTTACTGCATTGGAAGAACTCCACACACTTACTACAGCGCAAGAGGAAGCATCCGGTAAGGAGCCAGCTGCGAATCCTCCAAGCATTTGCCACAATTGCTCTACCTCCGCACCTCGTGTGCAACCAAGCGGCGACACCGACATTCCCGTCAAAGTCGTCCAAATTGGTTCCAATGCTACTCAGACTACCCATATATCGGGGTGGGGGGGTCTGAACAACAAATAGGAACTCGCGCTCATCACTTTCCTCCGGGTAATGACGGCGTGTTCGCCTGGCAACCGTCACAAATGCCTGGGATCCCTAGGGAGGTGATTGAGCACAATCTGAAGATCTACCCAGAAGCCTGACCTGTACACCAAAAGCGCCGAAAGCAATCAATCGAGCGACAAAACTTCATCTGATAGGAAATCAAGAAGTTTCTCGAAGCTGGATTCATCTGGGAAGTCTTCCTTCCAAAATGGCTGCCAAACCCAGTTGTTGTACCCAAGGCCGATGGGAAGCTTCGGATGTGTATCGACTACACCACCTTAAATAAGGCATGTCCAAAAGATCCATCTCCACTACCTAGAATAGATCAGATGGTGGATTCCACCTCCGGGTGTGAACTATTGTGTTTCTTAGATGCATATTTTGGATATCATTAAATCCAAATGTCTAAGTAAGATGAAGAGCATACTACCTTCATAACAGTAGATGGATTGTATTGTTATACTGCCATGCCATTCGGTCTTAAAAATGTTGCTTCAACATTTGTGCGAGCCATGTACAAAACATTTGGAGCTAATTAGAGACTTGGTGGAGGTGTATGTTGATGACATCGTCATGAAGATCGAAAACAAGGAGTCACTCCTTGACAACTTGCAAGTCGTCTTCGACAAGTTGCGTACTACACGCACCAAGCTGAACCCAGACAAGTGCGTCTTCGGGGTTAGCTCCGGGAAGCTTTTGGGTTTCTTAGTGACTCATCAAGGAATCGAAGCAAATCCGGCGAAGATCAAGGATATAGAAGAAATGCGGCCCCCAGCCCACATTAAAGATGTCCAAAAGTTGACTGGATGTCTAGCTGCGCTCAGTCAGTTTATCTCAAGACAGGCAGAACGGGCACTACCCTTCTTCAAACTCTTGAAGAAGTCCAGGCCGTTTCATTGGTCTGAAGAAACAGAAAAGGCGTTTCAAGAGATGAAGCAGCTCCTCACCACACTACCAATTCTGGTAGCTCCGAACCCTGGTGAGCCTTTACTGCTTTACATTTCGGCAACTACAGAGGTTGTCAGTATGGTCCTGGCCGCAGAAAGACCGGAGCCATCCCCGATTTAGGAGTCTAGACCCCTCCGGGAGGGCCCGGAACTACCTGAAGGCGAGTCTGGGGACCAAACCTCAGGCACATATCCTCAACGCGAGATGCTGGAGGTTCAACCTCCTTCAAACGAAGGAGTAATTGCTGCTGAACAAGAAGTTCCGGACCCCTCCGGGAGGGTCTAGGTTGATGAGGAGGAAGCTCCGGGTCCCTCCGAGAGGGTCCGGACAGTCCAACACCTAGTGTACTTCATCAGTGATGTACTCCACGACGCCAAGACAAGATACATTGAGGTGCATAAACTGATTTACGCAGTTCTCATTGCCTCAAGAAAGCTTCGTCATTACTTCCAAGCCCACAAAATATCAGTGGTAACTTCTTTTCCACTACGTGCAATTTTGCAAAACCCTAATTCAACTGGGAATATTGCAAAGTGGGCAGCGGAATATTGCAAAGCTGGCAGAATTCGATCTAGAATTGTGTCAAGACAAGCAATTAAAAGTCAAGTCTTGGCTGACTTTGTGGCGGAATGGACTCCCTCTCCATCAAACCCTAGGGTCCACAGTGAGTAGAAACCAGAGCTCAAAGTTTTGGTATTCACTGAGCCTCACTGGACCCTCTACTTCGACGGCTCCGGGCAGAAGTAGGGGGCCGGAGCTGGAGTCCTCCTAGCTTCGACCGAAGAGAAGGTCAAGTATATGGTACACCTTGATTTCAAGGCAACCAACAATATGGCGGAGTATGAAGCCCACATCTATGGACTCAAGGTGGCACTATCTTATGGTGTCAAACAGCTGTTGGTGAAGGGAGATCCGCCATGGTAACAGGGCCACCGGGACCGCCAGCTTCGAGGTGCGGGTCACGCCCCCCTCGCTCAGTTCGGCAGGATGAGCTGTTTGTTTTGACAACCTCTGGACGAAGATACCATCAGGAGCTGGAGCTCCGGTTGAGGCTTTCGTCAAGAGTTCATCAGCTTCGGAGTTATGAAGGCGTTGAATATGATGGAGATCCAGGACTTCGAAGTCCTTCTGAAGCCTCTGGACTTCAAGGAGATAAGCAACTAATTGAGAATTATTATAGGAGCATTCACTTTTCACTTGCTTGATGATGAGTTGTGTTCACCAAGGGTCGTAGGTGCTGTCGGAAGCTCCGAGCAACCCAGCACGCAAGATTCAGAAGCTCAAGTCAGCTCTGATGCATGGATCTCGGAGATCTGGAGCTACTTGAAAGACAATATCCTTCCTAAAGACAGTGTATCCGCTAACCGGATTGTCAGATTGGCTAAAAGATACACGTTGGTAGAAGGGGATCTCTATCGATGTGGTCCCAACGGTATCCTAATGCGGTGCATTGCAAGGGAAGAAGGACGCGATCTCCTCGCGGAAATCCATGGAGGCGAGTGCGGGAATCACGCATCTTCTCGCACGCTGGTCGGTAAAGCTTTCCGGCATGGCTTTTACTGGCCTACAACACTCCAAGATGCGGTTGAGATAGTGAAGAAATGTGAAGCATGTCAGTTCCATGCAAAACAGATTCACACACCGGCTCAATCACTACAAATGATACCTTCTACATGGCCATTCGCTGTGTGGGGCATGGATATCTTGGGACCTTTCCTAAAAGCCGTCGGAGGTTATAGATTCCTATATGTCGCCATCGACAAGTTCACCAAATGGCCAGAAGGAACTCCAGTAGTAACAATCAACAAACAATCAACAATCAAGTTCTTGAAGTCTATTATATGCAGTTTTGGAGTTCCAAACAAAGTCATAACTAACAACGGAACTCAATTCACAAGTGATGCATTCCAAGAATATTGCGAAGACCTCAGCATTCAACTTAGCTATGCTTCAGTAGCTCATCTGGCAAGCAATGGTCAAGCCAAGAGAGCAAATGCAAAAATATTAAAAGGACTCAAGACACGCACATATGAGCGCTTGAAAAAGCATGGAGCTAACTGGATTGAAGAGCTTCTGTCCACACTTTGGGCGAATAGGACAACACCTAATCGGTCAACTGGGGAGACTCAATTTTCCTGGTGTACGGAGCTGAAGCAATCCTTCCTCCGGAGATCACCTTGGGGTACCTCCGGGTCCGAACCTTTGATGAAGCCACGCAGTACCAACTCCGGCATGAATACCTTGACCTCGTCGACGAGTGAAGGTGCCGAGCAGCTGTTCGAAATGCACGTTATCTCCAAGGGCTCCGGCGCTACCATCAAAGGAATGTGCGTGACTGGCAACTAGAAGAAGGAGACCTGGTGCTCCGGAAGATACTAACTCGTGAAGGGATGAACAAACTTTCCCCCAGCTGGGAGGGTCCTTTCCGAGTCATTAAAGTATCCCGACCAGACTGCATTCGCTTGGCAACTGAGGATAGGATTCCACTTCCCAATCCTTAGAACATCGAGCACCTTCGTAAGTTTTATGCTTAGAATCATGGAGGTGAGTCTGTAATTACACACAATGCATATTGTAGGGTCGTTATACAGAGTCGAGAAAGTCCTCCGGGAGAACCTCCGGACCCCTCCTGGAGGGTACGGGAAGTTCAAGTAACACTTGACACAGTCACAATACTAAAAGTGTAACTACTTGCTCTGGGCTAGCACAAGATGTATAGCACATTTAGCTTGGTCCAACACCCTAAGTGTGTCCTTGTCTCCCCTGTAATCCGAACCTATAGTGAAAGGCATTGTTGTGTGAAAACAGACTCCACGTGCATTTACTTTTTGTACAAGGCTCAATATGTCAAATTATTTTTACCCCGCTTGTCTATAATGAAGTTGTGCAAATCTTTTTGAATTTTGTTCCAAGTAATTCACATGCATTGCAAGCCTTATTGATAGTCTTTTTGGATCTTACCGCCGCCACATAGTCTACTTGCCTGAACGCCAAGCCAACCTAGGTCCGGAGTGTGCTATCGACTTAGCCTGGTCCTGCACCCTAAGTATGCCACTCTACCTACACCCCAGCAGGCCTCAACAGGGTGAGTAGTAAAAAGGCACATGGATCTAGGAAGATTCTATCAAAACGCTTGTTACCATGTTGAGTTTCTTCGGACCCAAAGTTCAAATAAGAACAATAAGTCACAACCAATTTATAGACAAGTGGACAAATTTTACTTTCTCCCTTGCCTTTGATGTACAGGAAAAGCAAATTCATAGTAACGATGGACGACGCCGGAGCTACTAAGCTCCGACATCTCCCAAGATAGGTCTGCTATCAATATCTAATATGTTGACGCGGGAGATACCAAGCTCCGACCCTTGCAGGGGGCCTGTCTTCGATGCTTCAAAATTGAAGACTTCAACATACTGTGATAACCTTTGGTATATGTACACACCTAAACTGTACACATGTACCAGGGGGCCAACAAGACACGACATAGTATATTGAAGACAAAATGAAATTCAAGGAAAAAAGAAGGATTTCATTAATCAAAAGAATTGGATTACAAAATTGAGAATACAAGGGACAAAAGGAGAAAAATAAAAGCTACTAGAAGACCTAAGACCTGCAAAAGAATGAAGCTACTTTTTGGGCAACCTCTTGGACGCTGGCTTTGGCGGCGTCTTCCTCTTCAGCAAAGGGACCCTCCAGCACCGGGTCCAGTGGGAATTGGGGATCTCGGCTTACATAACACGTCAGCACATATTCTGTAACGTTTGTATCCAGAGTTTTCCCCTCCGTCTCCAGCTGATCCGTGATGACATCGCCCATTGCATCAAGTTTGCCGCCAGCACCGTTGAGGGCCACCAGCGCTCGGTCCAGATCCAACTCCGGGTTGTCCGGACGTACTGGACTGAAACCCAGCGGTGTCAGCACGTAATTCGCCCACCCGAGGAAGTCCCAAACTTGAATAGCTTCGGTCTCCTTCAGGCTCCACAACTCTTCTAGGGACCTCCGGGCAGCCGCAAGCTCTGAACCTTCACGGGCAAGTCGCTCAGCCAACTTAGTATGCTGCTGCTTGACTTCAGCATCCTGCTTCTCCTGGTCGGCCAGCTCCGTCTCTCGGAGGTGGGTGCGGTTCCGCCTCTCAGCAAGGTCCTTCTCCTTGCCCTTGACTCTCTCTTCCCTAGCGGCAATGTTAGACTCCCTTTTCGAGAGCTCTTGCCCCACCTTCCAGTTCTTCTTCCTCTCTTCCTCCTTCCATAGATCCATCTTTTTGCTGCGATCCGCCAAATTTTTCTCACCCAGAGTCAACTTCTGGGTGACCTCTGCTTCCCTCCTCACCACATCCTCCTGCTGCCACAGGAGTTTTTCCTCCCTCGCCTCCAGGTCCACTCGACACTTCATGAGAGTTTCATTAAACTCTGCGAGCTTTTCATAACGCTCATCAGTAGCATCACGTCTCTCTTTGGCTTGCTCCAGAATTTCCCTGGAGTTAGCATCGAGCGCCCGGATGGCTGCCTCCTTCTCCTACATCAATTTGTCCTAGTACTCTAACCGGGCCTTCTCCCCTTTTATCCACTCCTTATGGTCAGCAAGCCTCGTCTGAGCAAGCTTGGTCTCGAAATGGAGTCTGCTGCGCCAACGCCTCAAGGTGTTGCGCTCCTCCTCCAAATCTTTGCTCTCATGGTTGAAGGCTAGCTGGACCTGCCGAAGGCTTGAGCAGGTGTTGTCTATGGACAACGCCAGAGGGATAAGTTTCGGGCCTGCCGGAATCTTTTCCACAGGCTCGAGAGGGTTCTCAGTCACAAAAATTGGGTCCCACTCTACAATAGTGGTCCCCTGGACTCCTGCAGCGCTAGGGCCGCTCTCCTGGAGCCCTTCAGTGGTAGCAGAAGAACCCACGGGGGGAACTTCCGCCTGCGGAGCAGGTGAAGGCACCATTTCCGGGTCTTCAGTCGAAGGCTCCGACGTTGCAGGACCTGTCGCCAACTGCTCTGGCTCCGGCCCAGGTACCTCCGGGACTACTACTTCTAGAGTAGCAGCTGGAGCTTCAACTGGGGCTTCGACAGTCGCTGGCTCAGGCCCCGGTGTGGTGACCACCTCTGTCACAGCTGTGGGACCTCCAACTTCCTCTAGCTCAGCAGTCGGACCCTCGACTACCTCTGGCTCAGCCGTCGGATCTTCAACTATTTCCGGCATAAGGTTCGGAGCTTGGGTGATCTTCGACTCAACAACTAGTGCTTCATCTACCTCTGGCTCAACAGCCAAAGCTTCGGCAACCTCCGGCTCGGAAGCTGGAACTTCTGTCGTCGCCGGTGCTAGAGCATCAGCCCCTACCACCCGGGGCACCTCTTCAACTTCCCTCATGCGGTCCGACGCTACCACAGAAGCTTCAGGTGAGGATTCCGAGTCCAGGCTCACAGCAGCAGGCGTCGGAGCTGCCACGGATTTCACCCGCGCTTCACTAGGAGGCTCAACATTCGAAGCAGGAGCTTCAACAGGTGCAGCCCCAGCCGTTGCAACGGGCATTGAAGCTTCGGGTCCCTTCTTCAATACCCTAAAAATAAAGGGAAGAGAAGATTAAAGACACATCCAAAAGCAAGATTAAAATTTCAGAGTGAGCAATCAATGCTTACCTCGGGATGCTACCACCCCAGTTGCCTCGGAACCTCTTCTTCTGAGGTCCGGAGCTAGAGTCCACCAAGTTTGGTGAGGCAACTGCTTTGGACCTCGGTTGAGGAACACTCGCAGCCGTCGGAGTTCTTTCGGTTGGAGTTTCCCTTCGTCGGGAAGAACCCCCAGACTTGGAGCTTCTAGCTGGCGCTACAGCCGGAGTCGACTGCCCGGAGCTTACGCCTCTCGAAGACGTTTCCACCGGAGCAGGAGTAGTAGAAGAAGACCTCCCCCTCCAGGGAGAAGCAGCCGTCGTGGAAGGAGCAGGCCTGACGGACCTCCCGTCAGCGTGCTTCGACTTTCTCTTCCGGCTGGAAGGCTCAGCTGGCTCTTTGCCCTTGCCTTTGCTGACGTCTTCAGTCCTTCGGCTTGGGGCGGAGGTAGGCCCACCCTCGGAAGCTCTGGGGATCGCCAATCTGGTGGTCAGAAGCACTTTCCACCTCACCAAGATCGTCAAGCACCGACATACTCCTCTGGAGCTCCCTGCTGAACTGCGCCTCCATGTTCAGAGGGAGGAAAGCTGCCCACAGAGTTAAGTCGTCGCCTTCGACGTCAATTCCATGCTGGAACTTCTTGAGATAAAGCTCCAAAGCTGCGCCATCCAAGTTGGATCTCAGACCGATTTCAATCTAGTCTTCATCCATCACGCTGTTGAGGGCCCACACAAGCTTCTCCCTCTTCTTCAGTGAAGCCCACCTATTGACCAGGAAGTTGCAGAAGACCATCTGGGGGGTCAGTCCACCTTCCACTCATTCGCAGATCCTGGTCAAGGCAGGGTTGATGGCCCATGACAGCACCGAAACCACACTCCATGCGTCAGTGTCAACATTTGGGAGACCTTCGGGCAGATCCAACTTCTCGTGCTCCTCTGCCATGACGACGATCCAATCTTTCTTCCAGTCGTCCCACTTGCCGGAAGGAAATGACCTTATGTATTTGTAGGGGCTTTTCTTGCGCTTCACAAAATAGTAGAAGCCAAGAAATTCGGACCCCTTCCTGGTGGTGTGGATGGTGAAGAAGGTGCGGAAAAGCTCGACGCAGGGGGAAATACCCACCCACATCTCGCAGAAGTGGACGAATGTCGACACAAGAAGAAGAGAATGGGGGCCAAGATGGTACAACTGCAGAGCATAGAAGTCCAGCAGCATCAAAAGGAAAGTTCAGAAAGGTGGGATCAGCCCCACCACAGCGTACGCAGAAAAATACACCATGTCGCCACCACGCTCCTTCTTGAATGGGAGCTTGCCAGTGCGGACCAGATGGTTGAAGGAGTCACTGGTCCACCCCATATAGGTCCGGACTTTCTTCAGATCATCATCGCTCTTGAGGCGGCTCTTGGGGAGACCTAACTCCATCGCGGCAAAGTGGAGCAAAGGATGGAAAGTTAGGCGGAGTTCGGGAGGCTCTGAGCGCAAAGATTATCAAAGGCATAAAGAGTCCTCAAACCGTGCGCACATTCCTTCTTAAGTAAGCCTCTACGACGCTTGGAAGGAAACCGCGGAGAGATTGAAGGCACTTTTCAAAAATTTACCCCATCAATGAAGAGTGGACCTGTGAGCACCCCAACGAAGAGATCAAGGTCCCTACCCAAGGCCAACCATTGACATGATGAGCGGCTGGAAACCCAAAGTCAGCGCTCTGACAGGGCGCGCGGAACTGATACGGTTTTCATATTGGGAACCGGCAAACTTCAATTGAATGAGATCCGCACTCAAAGATCTCATCTACCGTATTCATAACAAGCCACGTGTCGAAGGTTCACCCCCGAACCGCCAATCTATCTGCGAACTTTCGAAAATCGAAGCTAGGGAATCGAGAATGGCCCCACCTCCGGCACAACAACTTAACCCAAGGGGTTTCTCCCAGAGGTGGGCCCGGGGGCCACTGTCGGTACCCCACATACCAGGTACCTCACGATACCGCAACAAGTGTAACAAAGTTCCACCCGTCAGAGTCGAAGGCCCTTGCTGGTCCCACATGTCACGTTGCATCGAACCTGCTCCCCTCACATGACTGGCTCCCTGGTTAACACGTGTAAAATAAGCCCAGAACAGAACTCCCGACCAAGGGAAGCTCCGGCGACTACACGTGTATAACAGCCCCAGACCTAGCCCCCATCAGAGAGGAGCTCCGGTGCTGACACGTGTACAACAACCCTGGACCTACTCTTCCGCAAGGGATAGCTCCGGATCTGCCACGTATGGAACCTCCAGACCTTCGTCACCAACGGAAATACAAGCCGATCATGACCATTACAGACATTCAAGGATGGTTAAGGCAGTAGTTACAAGGTCTGATAATGTTTCATTAATACCATATTAATGACACACGATCAGTGTACCGTTAATAGTGGAAACACTGCCATGAAGGCACGTTACCACACTATTAACTGTACTTAATACTCTTTACAATGTATTAGGTCATTAAGCATGCCAGGGCCACATGTCAGGCCAGGCCAGCTTTGTAACGGTCAGTCCTTAAAACTATAAAAGGCCTGCACCGCACGAAGATGGGGGACGGAGGCTGATCTAGGCTATGGCGACCTGAACTTAGCGAACTCACTCGCTCAATACAATCACACAAAACCCGTGGAGTAGGGTGTTACACTCAGGCTGCCCAAACCACGTAAATCTTTGAGGTCATCATCTTGATTTTTATCTTGTGTCCCCTAACCACAAAAGAACCTCCGCAGGCTGCTTCTCAGCGGGTCCGGGGGAAAGTGTCGTATTCCACACTTCGACAAACATGAACTCATTTTTCATACAAAGAGCCGGTGGTAGGTTGTATGGAATGACAAAGACGGGCCAATAGGAGTATGGCGTGGCGTTTGTACTGAATGGTGAGAATCTGTATGTCGCTAATTTGATGCGAACATTCCTCGCATCACGCGAAAAATCTCGATCGAAACGGTCTAGCGCCTTCCATGCATCACCGTCGGACGGATGCGTCAAGAGTTCTTTGTTCTCACATTTACCTTCTTTGTGCCATCTCATGTGTCTTGCGGTTCTTTTTGAAAGAAACAACCGCTTCAACTGAGGTGTCACAGGAAAGTAACAAAGCTGCTTATGTGCGACATCTATCATCACATTATCGCCATCGTCATTAACAACTTTGACATACCTCGATTTACCACATTTCAAGCACATCTTCTCATTAGCGTGCTCTTTCCAGAATAGCATGCAGTTGTCTAGGCACACATCAATTTTCTCATAGTTCATACCAAGATCAGATATCTTGATCTTTGACTGATACATATCTGGTGGCGCTTTGTGAGGTTGTGGAAGGATATCGCAGATAATTTCATGAGATCATTGTAGCAGTTGATGGAAAAAAAGTATTTGGACTTAATTGCCATAAATCTGGTCAAGAAAGCAAGTACGGTCACAACCGTGTGTTCTTGCAACGGCTCTTGTGATTTCTTCAGCTCCTCAAAGAACTCCTTTGCGTCATTTGTAAGAGGATCTTCCGCTTCCAGAGCTTCTAGTATCTCATCCATCCTATCAACCTCTATTGTATCATCATCCTCATCCACTTCTGCTATGAATCGAGATTTAGTCTCGCCGTGGAAGGTCCACACTTCATAATGTGGATTGAAACCGTTTTGACATAAGTGAAACAAAAGCTCCCATCTGTTGATGACTCATAAGATATACTAACAAATCATCCCCGGCAACGGCGCCAGAAACGCTTGTTGACAGCTCCTAAGATATACTAACAAATCATCCCCGGCAACGGCGCCAGAAATGCTTGTTGGTATTTCTTATGCACCATTAACTAAACATCTCCAGTTGATGTGTTAGAAATGTTTGCTAATGGTTCTATTGGATCACAGAGTGAATTTCACAAGCGCACAGAGATATCATTGTAGCATTTCCCCTTTAAAGTATTCCCAAGGGTGTCATTTATTTGATCCCAAAGGAAGGCAGGGAAGAGATATAACAATCATCAAGTGGAAAGGGTAGAAAGGTCTAGGTAAGAATCTAGTAAGGATGGATAAAATAATAGTGGAGGTAGTGCGACACACACAAAAGCTTTCAAGTCTAAGAGGGGGTAAGAGGATCCTAGAGGTTAGTTAAGGTTGAGAGTTATTGAATGTGCATCTAGGACTCCCTTGTGGGTTTTAGATGATTTATGACAAGCAATTGGGATCCTAACCTCTTTGTTGAGATGAGTGTAGGATTTTAATAGGAAAATGAGCAAAGTGCCAAAAAGAAGGAAGAATGAGGAGCAATGTGGAAATGAGCTCAAGGAAGAAAAATAGTAGATCATTGCGTATGGAGTGTGTTAAGAAAACACATCCCAAGAGCTCAATCACAATTAAACACAAACATTGCACAATGTTACATAGGACCGAACTAGTCTGACTGACACCGGACTAGTCTGATATCCTTTCTGCACGAAATCGAACAAGTCCGATATCCATCGGACTAGTCCGATATCCTTTCTGACTAGAATCGGACTAGTCATCCCCAGTGCAGACTAGTCCTCAAAACACTTCACAAGTCACACAAAATCGGACAAGTCCGATCACAACTGGACTAGTCCGATATTTTTTCTGATCCAAATCGGACAAGTCCGATGTTTGCACGGACTAGTCTGAAATACCCTCTGATCTGAATCGGACAAGTCCTCCAAGTGCATACTTGTCATCCTATACACTTAGGGTTTCACATGTCCAAGTCCAATGAGTATTGGACTAGTCCGAAGATTTCCAAGAGCGAAATCGGACAAGTCCGTTCCTAGCCGGACTAGTCCGATATTTCGGAAAACATAGGGTTCGCTACACACAGCACATCGGACTAGTCCGGTGACCACCACAGACTAGTCCGATCTTTCTGAACCCTAACATTTACTTTTAGAAACCCATATAAATAGAGTTGTACGGCCATATTTTACACCCTCTCGAACCCTAGCGCCGTCACACCTCCCAAGAGCCTCAAAAACCACATCTCTCCACGAAATTAAGTGCAACAAAGATCAATCCTTTGAGGATTCACTCTAATTCATTGGAGAGACACATTCAACACCACACTGAGCTCTTGGTTTGATTCTCTAACACACTCCTGCGTTTTCATAAACTTGTGACACTTTGTTTAATCATATACTTCCGCTGCATATATTGAAGAACAAAGTTAATCGATCAAACCTAATCAATCTAGTCCGTATACACCAGACTAGTCCGCACTTTGCCGGACTAGTCCGATTTTTCTGGTTTTGAACTGGTTGTTAAGTGTTGCAGGATCTGACAATTTTCAAAAAGGCCTATTCACCCCCCTATAGGCCACATTCAATTGGTATCAGAGCAGGTTCCTCAAGAAAGAGACTAATCGCTCGAAGGAGATCATGTCGAACATGAAGGACACCCACAAGATCAACAACCAAGAGAAGGTTGATGATGAAAAGAACTTCAAGGTGGAAAAGCTCCTCGAAGCCATTCAATACTTTGAGGACGACGATGAGGAGACGCTGGAGCTTAAGGCACTCCTAAGAAAGAAGACACTTTCCAAAGGGAAAGTAAAAGTGGAAGAGAAGAAGAAGGGGAGTAGTCACACCGACTACTCCCGATATCCTTTTAACTATGATCGTCTCAATTCAAATAGCAATCATTATTTATCTATCCCACTTGGAAAAGCCCCAAACTTCGATGGAAGTGATTACTAAATGTGGAGGCAAAATATGAAAATGCGTCTAATTTCCCTCAATCCAAGTTTGTGGCATATTGTGTGCACAGGGATAGATATTCCGGATGACGACGAAGAGCTCACTCCCAGCCAAGAGTAGGCAATTCACCGAAATGCTGAAGACGCAGCCGTAATTACCTCTTCACTCAGTCGGGACGAGTTCACCAAGGTGGATGGACTCGAAATTGCAAAGGAGATATGGGACACACTACAAACTGCACATGAAGGTGACCGACATGTGCGTGAAGCAAAAATCGAAATGATTGAAGGCGAGTTAGGAAGATTTGCAATTGAAGAAGATGAGTCACCCCAAGACATGTACAATCGATTAAAGACACTCGTCAACAAGGTCAGATCATAGGGAAGTAAGAAGTGGAATGACCACGAGGTGGTAAAGCTCATCCTTAGAGCTTTTATGCCTCGCAACGTCACACTATGCTCCATGATCAGAGAAAGTCCCGGATACAAAAGGTTGACTCCGGATGAACTGCTTGGTAAGATCATCAACTTGGAGATGATGGAAAAACAAGCAAAACATGTCAAGGAGATTGCCGACCTCACTTCGGCAAAGAATAAAGGGGTTGCTTTGAAGTCCACTCTCAAGCCCCTATCCAAAGAAGCTAGATATGCACAACTAGAGGAAGATAGTGACGACGAAAGCAGTGAATTGAATGAAGAAGACATGATATTGTTCATGAAGAAATTCAAGAGAACAATGAAAAAGAGACAAGGTACAAAGTCAAGCGAAGGAAAGTACAAAAAAAAGAACAAAGCCAAAGTTGAGACGGGTATGCTATAATTGTGGTGAATACAACCACTTATAGTTGACTGCCCATATGAGGAGAATAAGAAGAAGACCAAAGAAGCCAAGCCTCAACCCAAGAAATTCTTCAAGAAGAAGAAACAAGCCGAACATGCGCGCATCGTAAAGGAATGGTACTCAAATGACGAGTCCTCATCATCCGAAGAAGAAGAGATGGCTAGCATAGCCATCGAAAAGACATCCAAGAAGTCTACCCTTTTCCCCACACTTGGCGCATGGAAGGGAGATGGCACTTGCCTTATGGCAAAGGAAGGTAAACGCAAGGTAACCATTAAACCCTCTTCCGTGCATTCCTATTCTAGCGATGATGAACTCAATAGTGATAATGAGGACATGCTTATTGGACTAGATAGGAAAATTTCTACTAAAATGAAATTTTTGCTTGATCAACTTGTTGAGAAGGAGAGATTAATACATAGTCAAGAGGACATGATCATCTCCCAAAAGTAGGAATATGTCGAACTTGACAAACTTCTAGAACTTGAAAAGGAATGAAGCAAATCACTAGAGCTTGAGTTAGCTTCAAGCAAGGAAACTTGCTTGGAGCTAACTGACTCAAATGCCACCATCAAGGACCAACTTGCTGACCTTATCAAGGTCAACAAGATCCTTGAAGTGCAGGTTGAGTCACTCAAGCTAAGTGAACCTTCCTCCTCTTCGAGTTCAACCTTTTCAACTAACTAAAACTGATTTTGCTCATGCTTGCACATGTAAGAAAAGTGACACCAGTTTGAAGGATAAGCCAACTTCTACAAAGGAAAAACATCCCACCCAAAGTGGCATATTTGACAAGGAGAAGATCAAATATGCACGTAGTGCATACTTGGTCAAAAGACCTCCAAATGTCAAATATGGCATTGGTTATTCTTATGGTGAAAAGCAACATGCTAGAAGCCATAAGAATAACAAGGAGAGGATTACCTTTGTGAAAAGAAGGCCCTCTCAAACCGAAAAGTCACAGATTAAGACTGTAACTGCACAGGAACACCGGACTAGTCCGGTCGGTGTCCAGACAAGTCCGGTCATCCGGACAAGTCCGGCCCCCCAGACTAGTCCTGTACATAAACAACAACAACTACTGTTTAAAACTTTTGATGCCTCTTATGTGTTAATGAGAAATAACTTTGGCAAGGTTTATGCTCATTATGTTGGGCCACGCCATGGGAACACCAAGTCTCATGTGTGGGTGCCCAAATGCATTGTAACTAACCTCCAAGGACCCAAGCAAGCTTGGGTACCTAAAACCAAGGCATGATTTGTTTTTGCAGGCCTATTCCTCTGGTGGATCTAAATGGGTGCTAGACAGTGGATGCACCAATCATATGAATGGGGAAAGAAGAATGTTCGTGGAATATGAAGAGAATGAGGACCCAAACGAGGACATCTACTTTGGAGATAATAATCAAGGAGGGGTGCTCGGTACCGGTAAAATTGCAATATCCTCCAAACACACACTTTCTCATGTTTTACATGTTGAATCTCTTGATTATAACCTAATGTCCATATCTCAATTATGAGACAAAGGTTATAATTGCTTGTTCACTAACGAGGGTGTGACTGTTTCTGGGAGGAGTGATGGTTCCGTTGCATTCAAGGGTATGTTAAAGGGAAAGCTCTACCTTGTTGACTTCAACAATGATAAAGCTGAACTTGACACATGCTTGATTGCAAAGACCAACATGGGTTGGCTGTGGCATAGACGGCTAGCACATGTTGGTATGAGGAACCTTCAAAAACTCCTCAAAGGCGATCACATCCGAGGTTTGAAGGATGTTGTATTTGAGAAAGATAGGCCCTGTAGCGCGTGTCAAGCCGGGAAGCAAGTTGGAGCACCTCACCCCGCCAAAAATGTCATGACTACAACAAGACCACTCGAGCTTCTACACGTGGACTTGTTTGGTCCAATAGACTACATAAGCATCGGCGGTAACAAATATGGTTTAGTTGTCGTTTGATGATTTTTCTCGCTTCACTTGGGTTTTCTTTTTGCATGATAAGTCAGAGACACAAGGAACACTCAAGAAGTTCTTCAAGCGAGCTCAAAATGAATTCTCATTGACAATCAAGAATATTCGAAGCAACAACGACACGGAGTTCAAGAACACGCAAGTGGAGGAGTACCTTGATGAAGAAGGCATAAAGCACGAATTTGCAGCACCATACTCCCCACAACAAAACGGAGTTGCCGAAAGAAAGAATCAAACAATCATAGAAATGGCAAGAACAATGCTCGATGAGTACAAGACATCGGATCGATTTTGGGCTGAATCATTTAACACCGCTTGCCACGCCGTAAATCGACTCTATCTTCATCGACTACTCAAGAAGACATCATATGAGCTACTAACCGGTAACAAACCAAATATTTCATATTTTTGTGTTTTCGGTTCTCCATGTTATATCTTGAACAAGAAGTCTAGGACTTCAAAGTTCACTTCGAAGTCCGATGAAGGTTTGTTGCTTGGTTATGATTCGAACACTTACGCCTATCGTGTTTTCAACAAGACCTCCAGACTTGTTGAAGTAGCACGTGACGTAGTGTTCAATGAGCCTAATGGCTCCCAAAAGGAGCAAGTTGATCCATGTGAACTAGGTAAAGAAGAAGCTCCTTGTCAAGCATTGAAAAGAATGGCTCTAGGTGAGGTTCCACCACAAGAGCCACCTCCACACGTACATGAGGAAGATGAACCACAAGAGGAGATCAACGATCAAGGGGGAGCTTCAACACAAGATCAACCACAAGGATACAAAGATAATCAACAAGTCAACGAAGGCAATAAATTAGGGGGAGAAGCAGATGATCATGGAGATACAACTCCTCAAGTGCCACACCCAATAGTACACCAATGTGTCCAAAGGGATCACCCAATTGACAACATCATCGGTGACATCCAAAAGGGAGTAACCGTTAGATCTTGCATAGTTAACTTTTGTGAACACTATTCGTTTGTATCCATTTTGGAACCGCGCAGGGTTGAAGATGCATTGAAAGATCCGAACTGGGTGGTGGCAATGCAAGAAGAATTGAACAACTTCAAGCGAAATGAAGTGTGGGAACTTGTGGCAAGACCCAATGCAAACATTGTCGGCACCAAATGGGTCTTCCGCAACAAACAATATGAACACGGGGTGGTGACAAGGAACAAGGCACGACTTGTGGCCAAAGGGTATTCACAAGTCGAAGGTTTGGATTTTGATGAGACTTTTGCTCCAGTAGGTAGGCTTGAATCTATTAGAATATTACTTGCATATGCTACTCACCATGATTTCAAGCTGTATCAAATGGATGTGAAAAGCGCCTCCCTCAACAGACCAATCAAGGAAGAGGTGTACGTGGAGCAACCACCCGGGTTTGAAGACGAAGAGTTCCCCGACCATGTGTTTAAATTGCGTAAGGCTCTCTACGGCCTCAAACAAGCTCCTAGAGCTTGGTATGAGTGTCTTAGAGATTTCTTAATTGAAAATGGCTTTAAGATTGGCAAAGTAGATTATACACTGGTTACAAAGAATTTTGATGATGATCTTTTTATTTGTCAAATTTATGTTGACGATATAATCTTTGGTTCAACTAACCAATCTTTTTGTGAAGAATTTAGTAAAATCATGACAGACAGGTTTGAAATGTCAATGATGGGAGTGTTAAAGTACTTCTTGGGATTCCAAGTACGGCAACAGAAGGAAGGGACGTTCCTAAGCCAAACCAAGTACACGCAGGACATACTCAAGAAGTTTGGCATGGACAAGGCGAAGCCCATAAAAACCCCCATGACAATGAATGGCCACCTGGACCTCAATGAAGATGGACCTAGCGTCGACCAAAAGGTATATTGCTCCATGATTGGATCTCTACTCTATTTATGTGCATCTAGGCCAGATATTATGTTGAGTGTATGTTTGTGTGCGAGATTTCAAGCCAATCCTAAGGAATGTCACTTGACAACCGTAAAAAGGATCTTGAGATATTTAGTTCATACACCCAACCTTGGCCTTTGGTACCTAGAAGGCTCAAAATTCAATCTCATTGGTTACTCCAATGCAGATTATGTCGGGTGCAATGTAGATAAAAAAGGCACTTCTGGTACATGCCAATTCCTAGGGAGATCCTTAGTTTCTTGGTCCTCCAAGAAACAAAATTACATTGCCTTATCCACAGCCGAAGCGGAGTATGTTGCAGCCGAGAGTTGTTGTGCTCAACTCCTTTGGATGTGACAAACTCTAAGGGACTATGGTTACAATATGAACCATATTCCACTCCTTTGTGACAATGAGAGTGCCATTAAAATTGCCCACAACCCAGTTGAGCACTCCAGAACTAAACACATAGACATAAGGCACCACTTTTTGAGAGATCATGCCATGAAAGGAGACATAGCCATTTCACATGTCAACACTCAAAAGCAATTGGCCGACATATTCACCAAGCCACTTGATGAAAAACGTTTTTGTGAACTCCGAAATGAACTAAATATCCTTGATGCTCAGAGTGTGGCTTGAAATGTTGCATACCTGTATGAATTCTTCAAATATGTTGATTGGATTGTGAAAATCATCTCTCTCATTTTTCTCTAAAAAACTATGTCAATTACTAGATCTTGGTGAATTATGATCATTGCTTGATTGTTGTATGCTTACTGATCTTATTCATTAAGATTATTTGATGTGTTTTGCCTCTATTTTCTTTAAATATGTACCTTCTAATATATATGAATGGGCTAACAAAAATTCTTGCCTTTTGACCACGGACTAGTTCTTGGTTGCCCGGACTAGTCCGCCCATGCAGACTAATCCGTAGAGTGTCGGTTAAGCCGAACTAGTCTGGTAGACAATGGACTAGTCCGATATATCCCCTGGAAAAGTTCGGACTAGTCCGGTCATCTCCGGACTTGTCCGATTTTTCGTGTCCATAACCCTAGCAGTCGCTAAACCCTAATTTCCTCACCTCCACTCTTGCCTCACGCGCTCTCTCTCTTCGTGCTCGAGCTCCCAAGGCAATTCCTTGCTCCCTCCACCAAAAAGCTTCGCATTTGGGCGGAAATCAAGCTTGTCCACTTGAGGGTTGAAGCTAGCGGACTTGTCCGGCCTTCAACACCCTCATCTCCAAGTTTCAAGCAATTTTTCAGTAATTTTCGCTCAAACCCTAGAAATCCCAAATTTCTTCATTGTTGATCAAATAGCCTAGCATTCCTTGCTATATACATGCTCTCTTTATGTATTACGTGTATGATAAGGTCGTTGTGCATTAGAATTCACCATTTATCCAGTCTCTTAGGTTTTTGAGGATGAACACTATACTAGTCTGGTCCATGCACGGACAAGTTCGGTCCCCCAGACTAGTCCGTGCCCGTGCACCGGACAAGTCCGATGTTTCTGAACTCAAAAACCTAATTCTTCAATTCCTTAATGCAATTCCTAGCTACCCTTTCACACATATGCCTTGTGTCATTCATTATCATTCATACCACTCATTCTCAGGTCATGTCGAGCTCCGACAGTGATGTCTCCGATTTTGAGGCTGAGATGGACCATGAGGTGGCACCTCGGACCTCGATGGGTCTTGGCAAGAAGCGCCAAGAAAGACTGTCCGAGCCAGCTCAGTATCCTCCACAGGCTCGGGGGAAAGTGCTAGCTAAGAAGCCAGTCTCCAAGGCAGCTGCATCATCGAGTGGCCCTCGCCAAGCAAAGGGCAAGGGCAAAGGGATTGCTATGGGTCCAGTTGGCCCTTGAAACTTCATGCTCCAAGGGAAGGGGTCCGGGACCCAAATGAAGAGAAGTTCAACGGGAAGGGCAGTGACTGGGCGGCCAAGTGCAGAAGCATCGATTGGTATGGCCGACCGAAGCAAGCAGCTGATGGAAGATTCTAGTGCAACTTCCATGCTGATTTCTACAGACCAGTGTATCTCCCAATGAAGACACTAGTTGTGCGCAGTCAGTGGATTGACTGGGCACATTTTTAGAAGAAGGGCTGCCCACCATTCACTGATGTAGTGAGAGCCATTGAGAAGCATGGACTGAGAGATCTATTTGCTTTCAGAAATAACTGTAATGATGAAGTGATTGCGCAGTTCTTTGCGACCTGTCACTTCTCAAGTGAGGATGAGGAGAGTGTCACTTGGATGACCCATAGATCCAAGTACAACATTACTTAAGAAGATTTTGCTAACCTGCTTCACCTTGACAGCACAAGATCTGATTGCTTGGTCATACACAACATTGGTGTCATTGACAAGGATAGGATGAAGTTCCTATATGAGCCAAACTCAAAGTTCAACCCTCCTTCCACCAAAAACATGAAACCATTCTTTGTGGTGTTGAACAGAGTGTTAAGGAAGACAATTGCTCCCAAGGATGGAGATGCAGGGAGTGTGCAAGGATACCTCCGAACTCTGATGAGAGTCATAAGCAAGGACCGCCCATTTGATGTGGTGGAATACATTTGGAATGATATGGTGAACATATCCTGCACTCCCAACAGATCTTGCGGATATGCTCCTTACCTAATGTTTGTGATTGAGAAACTCACCGACATTGAGTTTGTGAAAGATGTGGAGCATCTCCCCTTGAGGCCTCAAATGCCTCAAAAGCCGAGTGTGAAGGCTGCTTCCTCGCCGGCCTCCAGTCCCGAGGCACCGGCAAGGTCAAGTGAAGATGCTAGGGCTGCCCCTGCTTCTAGTGCAGCCCCTCAAAAAGGTTCAGCCAGTGGTATTCTCAAATACCTGGCTGCTATCTTTGCCTCCTGCAAGAAGGCCGAAGTGAAGGCCCATAAGCTCAACAAGAAAAGAAAGGAGGACATGAAGTATATCAAGGCAAATGTGAAGCAAATTTGCCAAAAGCTGAAGATTGAGCCAATTGGGTCTCCAACAATCTCTGAAGACTCAAATTCTGATTTCACCGAGCTCGGGCCCTTGACCCCCTCCGAGCTTGCCTACTTTGGCGTTGGGGGCTCGAGTACCTCCGCACCCCCTCCTCCTCCTCCTCATCAAGCTGAAGATGAAGATGATGAAGACGACGATGACAGGACCGACAGCGAAGAGTGAAGACCCTAGGACCCTCCTCTCCTTCTTTTTGGTGTCTTGATGCCAAAGGGGGAGAGATTGAGGGGGAGTCTTAGTCTTAGCTTAGCTGCGGTTTGCGAGGAGAGAGCTCTATGCTTTGTTTTTTTTAAGTCTTTTGCGGCTTGTAATGTTTTCACAATGATCTTATGTTAATTATGGTTCTATGATGCAATGATTTGATCCTGTGAGTAGTGTTTATGAAAACTGTGATTTTGCTCTAGAATGACATATATGCTTGCTATTGGGTAATAAATGTCAATTATGTCATTCTCAATGTTTCAGTGCACTTAGTTATGCATCCCACCATAAAGAATGCACATATGGACTATGCTTTCTCTACTTGATGTATTTTGGACTCATATGTGCATACTTTATGAAAATCTCAATTTTTATCATATTTTGTGAAATCCCAATTGGTTGTCATCAATCACCAAAAAGGGGGAGATTGAAAGTGCATCTAGGACTCCCTTGTGGGTTTTGGATGATTTATGACAAGCAATTGGGATCCTAACCTCTTTGTTGAGATGAGTGCAAGATTTTAATAGGAAATTGAGCAAAGTGCCAAAAAGAAGGAAGAATGAGGAGCAAAGTGGAAATGAGCTCAAGGAAGAAAAATAGTAGATCATTGTGTATAAAGTGTGTTAAGAAAACACATCCCAAGAGCTCAATCACAATTAAACACACACATTACACAAAGTTACACAGGACCAGACTAGTCCGACTGACACCGGACTAGTCCGATATCCTTTCTGCACGAAATCGGACAAGTCCGATATCCATCGGACTAGTCCGATATCCTTTCTGACTAGAATCAGACTAGTCCTCCCTAGTGCAAACTAGTCCTCAAAACACTTCACAAGTCACACAAAATCGGACAAGTCCGATCACAACCGGACTAGTTCGATATTCTTTCTGATCCAAATCGGACAAGTCCGATGTTTGCACGGACTAGTCCGAAATACCCTCTGATCTGAATCGGACAAGTCCTCCAAGTGCGGACTTGCCGTCCTATACACTTAGGGTTTCACATGTCCGGACAAGTTCGATGACTATCGGACTAGTCCGAAGATTTCTAGTAGCGAAATCGGACAAGTCCGTTCCTAGCCGGACTAGTCTGATATTTCGGAAAACTTAGGGTTTGCTACACACAGCACACCGGACTAGTCCGGTGACCACCACGGACTAGTCCGATCTTTCTGAACTCTAACGATTACTTTTAGAAACCCATATAAATAGAGTTGTACGGCCATATTTTACACCCTCTCGAACCCTAGCGCCATCACATGTCCCAAGAGCTTCAAAAACCACATCTCCCCACGAAATTAAGTGCAACAAAGATCAATCCTTTGAGGATTCACTCTAGTTCATTGGAGAGACACATTCAACACCACACTGAGCTCTTGGTTTGATTCTCTAACACACTCCTGCGTTTTAATTGTAATCTTTTGAGTGTGTTCTTGGTGGTATTTTGTGTTGTAATCCAAGGGAGCTCTCAACGTGTGAGAAAGCCCCTTGAATTCGGTTATTCACCCTTTTGAGATAAGTGGAAGAGGATTGGCCTTCGTGGCGATCTGACGAGGGTAGGGTTGGAGAAGACTCGGTCCTTTTGTGGGCTCCTCAACGTGCATGTAGGTTGCCTTTGTGGGAACCGAACCATGGGATAAATCTCTTGTGTTCTCTATTGTGTTCATTGTTCTTACTTCATATCAATCTAGGGTTACAAACTGATCATGATTACTTTACGTTGAAATATCAAGTATAAGTTTGATTTCTGATATAGCCTTATTCATAAACTTGTGACACTTTGTTTAATCGTATACTTCCGCTGCATATATTGAAGAACAAAGTTAATCCATCAAACCTAATCAATCTAGTCCGTATACACCGGACTAGTCCACACTTTACAGTTAGTCCGATTTCTCTGGTTTTGAACTGGTTGTTAAGTGTTGCAGGATCCAACAATTTTCAAAAAGGCCTATTCACCCCCCCCTCTAGGCCACATTCAGTTATGGAGGTACTCCTACTATGCTCTATTGTACATTTACATAGTCTAAACTAATTATCCCTAAGCTAGGTCAATAGTGAATACTTATGCTATGTGGTTCAACACATCGGGCACGGGCTTACCCCTAGCAATACTAGGGCGACTCCCGCCAAGAGCCCGTGGCATAGCCGAACGTGGAGGATTACAAAGGACAGATAGGACTATCACCACCTACTGCCTACCTCTTCAATCCGTGGGTCTACGAGACATCCAATGCTACTTAGCTATCCTAGCACCATGCTAGCATATTATGTAATTACCTTAAGAGGCTAGGCACAAGCAATCTTAAGGCAATGAATTAAATAATCATTGAACCAATGTTGATACACAACATAATTATCCATACTAACCTAGTTATGTTATAATTAACTAGATTATAGTGGGGGTCTATAGGTTCTATGATAATGAGATATTTTCATGATGAAACAGTCATAGAAGCTATACCTTTCACATACATGGACTCCACAATCAAACAAGAAACGCTTTGCCCAAGTATATGTATAAGTAGAGACTAAAGATACTATCTTTATTATGCATAAAGTCACAAATACAAGAAAGAATACATGAGCCATACCTTTCCCAATGTAGGATTAGGAAGAGAGAGACTCCTTACTCCTTTCCCAATTTGGACTTGGGACTAGAGACTCTCCTCTCTAAAACCTAACTCCTCTAAGACTACGGATGATAGTGTATACAATAGAGATGAAGCTCAAGTGGTGTGTGTTGAAGTGAGGGGTAGGGGGTCCTATTTATACTAGTGTTGAGGTTGGTTCCTGCCACCAAAAGTGCGTGAATCAGTCACCATTGACTCCTTCAAGCTAGGAGGAGCCAACACGCATCGTTTGACCGCGTATGGCCAGGAAGGGGTCGACCGAACACTTGGTTCGGCCGACCTGTTCAGCACTCCAAACGTGGAGTGCTTCCTCCAGGTGGATGCCAGGTGGGCCCCCTTGATGTATATGGGTGATACACCGTTGGATCTCCTCAGATACTTCTGTTTGTGGGCCATTTGATCCATGGGATGCCACATGTTGTCGCCTGATTGGCTGGGATGATATTTTATAGGATTGGTCCCTCTACATTTCCTCATTTCCTGCATAAAGTGTTGCATAAACATATTTCTCCAAGTCCAAGTGGAATGGGGTTAGATAGAAAGGTGATGTGTGCAAGAAATGACAAATCCTTCACATAATTGAGTTAAATTGACGGATGAAATTGGTATATAACAGCCGTCAAGAAACTCCCCCAAGCTTATCCTTTGCTCGTCCCGAGCAAAGTCAAGACTTTAAATTGATGATCAGGAGTTGCTACAATGTCTTATTTTCAAAAGTATCTAATGCACAACAAGATACTCTACCTAGTATTGAAGAAATTGGCTATGATACTCTACCTTTCTTAAGTTATCATGGGGCTTATGCATTTCATATTCATGAGTAGTTGAAAGGTAGAATAGCAAATGGAGCAAACATAGCCTAGAAATCAAGTTCCACTTAAATCTCGGAGAATTCAATTTACATAATAAGTACCTCAATTTGATTCTCTTAATCACTCCTTTGTGGATAGTGGAAATATTTCCTCACCAAAGCATTGTGCCTCTACTATTCCTACTCATTGAATATGGCTTGTATGTGGAGCTTGGTAAGGAAAGTAAGTAGACATATTTGCATCACATATATTGCTAAGTCAAAAGAGTAAGCCTTAGGAGAATTCAAATCAAAACTTTTTGATTCAAGACTAGTGCATGTGTGATGGAGTGGAAGTGGATGTGGATACTTGAGGTAACTCCTTTTTGGTATAATCTCTCTTTCTTTTGCAGGGATGAAACATGGCTACTTTTCTTTTTTCTCTTTTTTTTTTCTCTCATGCTTATGATGTAAGCATGCCCTTTTTTATTTTTGTAGCCATGTCTTCAACTCCCTTTCTTTGCAATGAATTTTGAAGAGAGCGCTAAACATGAATAACATGGAGTTTCTATTTTTGTTGTGGTATGGTGGATATGATGGATGTTTTGCTTACTTCTAGTGTAGAAGTATGGCATGTGCAAGTGAAGTCTTGAATTCAAAAATAGTTGAATGATTTCTCACATAGGTCTATACTAGTTTGACTAGGATCAATGTGAAAGCAAATAGCATATGCATAAGGTTTTGTCTATGTATGAACATCATATGGCTTTGGTAGGTATTTCCAACCAATTGAGGGAAACTTAAATCTTTTTAGAATTTCTCCGGAAATCTAAGTTTTACTTTCAAACTAGGACTAGCAGCCCTATTACTAATTCTAATCTTGCAACAACCTAGAATTAGATTAAGCTTTTGCTACCCACAACTTCCAAATTAAGGTAAAAGTATTTCAAACGAATGAAAGCAATATTTGGAGAGTAGCAAGTTGTAAACTAGAGACTGAGGAAAATAAAACAGAGCAACTGTTCATCATTTCATCTATGTGAATTCTAAATCATTCTTACCGCACATCTTTATTTGATGAAAGCAAATCTAACCTATTTTTTCAATGCAAGGTGGATGATGGATGGATGGAAAATAAATATGCAAGGAATATGATACATGTTACCTCAAGTGGGGGTCCTCCCCCAAGCTTGTTCTTCAACTACCTCCGTGATAAGGGTTGAACCCTTGATGACGGAAGTACGCTACAAGATCGGCTTGTTGTTGTTGTAGCGCCATGTTGAAGTTGGTAAATTGAGCATCCATGTGTTGTTGCCAATCCTGGGTACCTTGAACATGCTCTTGGAGTGTGTTGTAGATGTCACCTATTCTCACTTCAAGTTCTCCCATACGTCTAGCGAGGTACGTCATTCCTTGGCTATAGTCATGATGACTTCTGGCCGAAAAGGATCGACGTCCTCTCATGGACGTTGTGGGCAAGCTGCTAGAGCTTGAAGTGGATAAGGGTGGATCCCTTTGCCATTCTTGCCAAGATGATCCCCCAGTCTCATACGTCGGAGGTTGAGTCCATCCAGGTGCACAACCCGTTGGGTTCTCTTTCTCTTGGTATTCATGGACCGGAGAGATTATCGGTGGCATGCCTGTGGCTGTAGGTCTCGCACGATTCCTTGTTACCCTACCAGAAACATTACTTCTTCTTGCTTCGTCAAGGGGAAGAAGATTAATGGTTAGCCTCCAGCATTTGTACAAATGAAAATCCGGGTTAGATAACCGAATTTCATTGACAAAGTCGGGATAGAAAAATATCAAGGAGCCATCATGATCATGATTAAGGGTATGTCCTTGCACTAAATAGTCTTCATCAATTAATTCTCTTTCAGTTTCAATATATTCAAATAAAGAGTATTTAAGTGCTCCTACCCTATCAGCAATATGAGTAATCAATGAAGTGCATTCAATTGGTCCTGATTTTGAAATGTAATCTAACTATTGTGTCATCATGGGTTTGACTGGAGCAACTTTTATCTTTTTAGTCATGGCAAACAAAATTTTCAATTCATCATCTCGCCATACCCTAACATCTCCCCTAGCGAACATAGTTATAGCCAACCCATCTATGGATGAAGCGTAAGGTAGGGTTTTGGATGTGGCTATTCCTAGGAGCCCTACATGTGACCTCACTAGTTAGATCATGCCAAAAACTTTGTTTGTTAAACTTAGGAAAATTCTCCAAATCTAGCAAACACCGTTTATGGAAGCCTAGGATGCTACCTAATTCTTTCCATAGGATGTTGTATTTTTTTTGAAACAATCTAAAAGTATTACCATCAAATCCTATTCTTAGCGTGCAAAGGAATTGGATAGTGAGAAGGCGTGAACCTTTCTCCACTATATGAGCAAAGTCATCAAATCCAATTGCATGCCAAATGGAAACAAATTCGGAGTCTATACCTATTTTGGAGATCAAATGTGGATCGTAAGCCTTGGTGTGGCGGAACTCACGATCTTGGAGAAGTCTGTGTGCTTGATCTTCAACTTCGCTTCGTATGTCGAGGTCGTTGTCATGAAGAAGTTGGTGTGGGTTGCTTCTTTCTTCCATGGGAGTGTCCTCACACACACTTCTCCTCCTTGGGCTTGTACCCATGGAGGAGAGGCATGCACTAGAACCTTCACCATGGCTTGAGCTTGCAGCCTCCTTCCTCTTTCCAAACAACCTCTTCATGTCTTTTTGAGTTCAAAAAGCAAGAACAAAACAAGGCAAGAAAAATCCGAAAAGAAGCGATGTTCGGAAAACAAATCTCTCAACGAATTTTCTCCTCTTGAAAGCTTGAGTGTAAAATGCAAATGCAAACAAAATAAAATCTTTTTGGGGATGGATTTGAGCAAGAGTGTTGCAATGAAGAGCAAGAAAAACAAGGTGAACTAGAGAGTGACTTAGGGAGGTGTAAAATGATGTGGTGTGTGAAGAGAGGTGCTCCTCACGGCCACAATTTATAGGGTGCACTCTCCAAAGGTCACTTGGGGTTCAAAATATAGCCATTGGAGGAAGGGGAGCCAATTTGGCTCCACTCCCTGTTCGGCCGACTAGGGGGTTTGGCTGACTTGACAAGTGGCCCCCCTGGTTCCCCTTTTGGCAAGTGGCTCCCCAACGGCTATAATGTTAGCACGTTGGTGAAATGCCACATGTGCAGCTCAGGAAAAATTGTTTTTCAAATAAAAACCTTTTTTCAAATCCAATAAAAAACTTTCTTTTGAAAAGAAAGAAAGAAAAATGATAGTTGAGAATATAAGATTCTCAACTTGCTAGGAAAAATCAAATATGCAATGGGAAAATCCAAATGGAGTGGAAAAGAAAGAAAGAAAAATAAAGTGGGATACCTACCAATTTAACCTATTGGCGTAGGTCTCACCACCGTCCGATGAGATGGACATTCCTCCGTCTTCATTTCACATACGGGCGCGGAGGGACGGGCTCGGGCGGCTTGTCTTGCTTCTTCCGCCATTCCTTCTTTGGCGGCTTGGTGGACTTGGGCCTTCGGGAAGGTCCAGATGATTCCGTCGCCTTTGGATATCGGCGTGGTCGAAACGACAGATTCTCCTCGTAGATTAATCTTCTCATGAATGCAATGAGTGAGTCCACCTTTGGAGGCGTGACTTCGACCTCTCTGATGTGTTTATCATTCGGCCCATACTTGATTCGAATCATGGAGCATTGCTCTAATCTTGGCCAAAAGTTAAACTTTTCCTCCTTGCCATTTATATGGAAGTGGATTTCTCCAGCTCCCACATCTATGTGAGCTTTTGCAGTGCTGAGGAACGGGCGCCCAAAAATGAGTGGTGTATCTTTCTCAGTGTCCATGTCTAGCACCACAAAATCCACGGGTATGAAGCAGTTCCAAACTTCACCGGGATGTCTTCAGCAATACCCGCTGGATAACGGACTGAAGAGTCAGCCAGTTGTAGCTGCATTGGTGTTGGAGTCAGTTCTGTGAAGTTCAGATGGTCGAACACAACCTTGGGCATCACACTAACACTTGCTTCCAGATCACAAAGTGCCTTGTCAAAGTGGTGAGCCCCAATTGAGCATGAAATGGTAGGACACCCACGGTCCTTCTGCCAGTTGCTCTCTCGTACGAAAATCATGTTGACATTTTCCGTCGGAGGTTCTGGCTGGCCTGTCATCTTGCGTAACACCTTGATTTTGGAGTTTCAGCAAATTAAAAATTTAAATGGAAATTTATAGTTAATAATGGGAGGAAATTGTTCTTATAAATAAAAATATGAAATATATGCATCTCATATTGCATTTTGCATTCATCCTCATGTATTGAAAATTTATTACCAAAATAAATAAGCTAAAAGAAATTTATTTACCAGAGTAAGAACATTAAAATAAATTAAATTAGCATAACGAATATGGAAGAAGAGAAATAAAAAGAAAAGGAAAATAACTAAATCGTCTATGCACATGCATTCATATTTAGATATAAACTGAGTAACTAGATCTATGAAAATCAAAATAGAAATTTTATACAGTAGAAAGTAATTGGAAAATAAAATTATAGAAGAAGATGAATAATAATAATAATAATAATGAAAATATATATATATAAAAAAAGAAAGTATGTATAAAAAAATAAAAGAAATGAAAGTATAAAAAAGAAAAAAAAAAGAGAAAAAGAAAAAAACAAACCAACACTGCTGGCCAGGCCGACGGCCCAGCCAGCGCGCGCCAGCCTCGCGCCGCACTCCCACGCTCCGCCCGAACCACCCACCGCCGACGCGCGCCACCACGCTGACCCTGCCCGACCGGCCCCACCGCGCGACGCCGCACGCCAGCGCCCCCGTGCGCCCTTGCCCCACCGCGCCAGCCCCGGCCTGCGACCCCGCCCACTCGAAGACGCCAGCCTCGCACCGCGTGCCCTGGCCAACCACGCCGGCCCTAGCTTCGTTGCGCTCGCGCCTATAAAAGGCGACCGTGCCCACATGTTTTATCGCCAGAAGACTTGCAGAAAACCCTAGCCACCAGAAAAAAAAGAACCAGAGAACAGAGGCACCGCTAGAGGAAGAAAAAGAGAGGATAAAATGGAAGGGAGGAAGAGGAGGGTGCCGTCGTCCGCCGGAGAATGTCGTCGTCGCGTCGCCGTCATCGTTCCGCCGGAGGACCGCTGCGTCATCCACTTCGTCTACGCATCGTCCCATCCCGCAATCTTCGAAGCCACCACATCTACGGTACGATACGTTTTCTGATGCGAATTTTAGCGAACGTATTAAATCTAGTAGACGTAATTGAATCGTAGTTGCACCATCTTTTTATTTTCAGCAGCATTAATTCTCCCTAAAACCCCTGTAAACTCATATGAACACATATGAACTAGTTGCATCTAATTAATAAACAACCATCATTAATTAATAATTGTACTTTGCATGCATGCATATCATCGCATGTTGATTAGTATGTGTGCATCATGTTGATTTGTATGTATTTTCTTGTATGTGTGATCACGAGTAGAGGGAAGTGCTCAAGAAGTCATGTACGAGGATTTCGAGAACCAAGACTTCGAAGCGCTTGAGCAACCCTATCCGCCAGAGCAAGGCAAGTGTCCTTGAAGCATATTGATCCTGTTTTGAAAATAAATGTTTTGTTTGCAAAACTGCATGCTGTGTCAATTTGATGGGAAATCCTATGGTAGGAAGTTTACTAGATTTGTTTAACCACCCTTGTCACCTATAATTATGGTAGAGAGTCGGGATGGGCTTTTTACCTTTTTGCTTTGCTTAATTAATTGGGACGGGAGAAAAACACTACCCATTTAATTATGCATTAATGATATTCTGGTTAATGTGAACTGGTCAATACGGTATGGAAATGGGTGATCTAAGCAAGTCTGGTATGTGGATGGGTTGGATGTTATGGTAGTTTGCTTGCTTTAGATCTAAGGACCGGTTCATGCGAGAATAGGCCTGGACTAAAGTGCCACCACGAGGCCAAGTATGGGTGCGGCGTAGCTGATTACTTAGGGTATTGCTGGTATTGCGCGGATCATTTGGCGCACCGGGGAAAGGGAGTCGGATTGGGTTTGGATTTGTGGAAGGGACTCCCTAGGATCCGAATGGCACAAGAGGGGGCCCCTGGTTGAAGACGTGCTCTATAGGAGACGTCGCCACCGGTGAAACCTCAGTGGGTTTGTACATGCTAGTAGTCCCATATGTAAAGGCTATTTTGTGATCTCTTGGCCATACACCAAAGGAAGTGTTATTGGCACAAGGGAGGTTCTTTAGTTGCCGACGGGTGATGAAATCACAAACACATGGGTAAAGTGGTACAAACTCTGCAGAGTATTAAAACTATCATGATAGTCGTGCTCCCGATTATGAGCACCTGGATGACCTACATGATTAGAGGGAAATTGGGATTTGGGATGGTTATGGTTTGATATTGGTTATGGCTGGTTATGGATTAATTATGGTATTGGATGTGGTTAATGGTAATGGTAAAACCTGGGTTAATGATGATGGATATGGATTATGGACTTATATATTCATTGTGGGATATGATGGGTTTATTTCACCTACATATAATATATTGCTTTTCATATGTTTTAATGTACTTTTTAGCACTTAACCATTATTATTGTCGTCATTTGAATTAGCTACATGTCATACTTTCTACACATGCTGAGTACGACATGCACTCACTCTTGCAATCCCCTCAACAACAGTTGCAGGTCAGGATTGTGAGTTTAACGGAGATAATGCAAAGTTCTAGTCCGTGTCTGCCATCAGCTTTGCCTGTGGTGTTGCATGGAGCTGCGCTATCCCTTTTGCTTAGTTGCTTAATTAGAGTATTTCCGCTGCATTAGTTGAACTTGTTCTTAATAATCATTAGAGCTTGTATTCGAGGATAATATGAATTTTGTAATAAAATTTGGTTAATTAACTTGTACTGTGGTAACTGTCTGTATATCGTTTGTGATGCACTTGTATATGTGTGTTGAACATCCTGGGCACACATATATTGCACTTGGTTCATTTTCGGAACCAGGTGTCACAGATTGGTATCAAAGCCACAGGTTGACCATAGGACGCAGTCTAGATAGAATGGACACTTTAGAGCACATAGGACACTCAGGAATCGTTGTGTTTTGTTTGGTGTGCTGTTGCGACGTATTGTTGCTTGTGTGCTTAGTAGGGGATTGTGGAATGCTTTAGCATTACCATATTCATATAGGCTTGTATAGGTAGTTGTTTAGGATCATATACCTTGATGCATGCATATAGGTTGGGATTCCTTCTATCTTCATTCTTCTCTCTACTTTCGTGGAAGATTGGCACTACAAGAAGATTCATAACCTCGGATGAAGCTACATGGAAGCGTGAAGATGCTATCAAGAGTTTTCTCATCTCTTCCTCAACCCATCCGAATCTCGAGGGCGAGATTCATTTTAAGGGGGTAGAATTGTAACACCCTGATTTTTGAGTTTCGGCAAATTAAAAATTTAAATGGAAATTTAGGGTTAATAATGGGAGTAAATTGTTCTTATAAATAAAAATATAAAATATATGCATCTCATATTGCATTTTGCATTCATCCTCATGTATTGAAAATTTATTACCAAAATAAATAAGCTAAATGAAATTTATTTACCTGAGTAAGTACATTAAAATAAATTAAATTAGCATAACGAATATGGAAGAAAAGAAATAAAAAGAAAAGGAAAAGAATTAAATCGTCTATGCACATGCATTCATATTTAGATATAAACTGAGTAACTAGATCTATTAAAATCAAAATAGAAATTTTATACAATAGAAAAGTAATTGGAAAATAAAATTATAGAATAAGATGAATAATAATAATAATAATAATGAAAAAATGTGAATATATATATATAAAATAAAAGAAAAGAAAGTATAAAAAAATAAAAAAAATGAAAAAAAACAAACCAGCACTGCCGGCCAGGCCGACGGCCCAGCCAGCGCACGCCAGCCTTGCACCGTGCTCCCGCGCTCCGCCCGACCCACCCAGCGCCGACGCGCACCACCCCGCTGACACCGCTCGACCGGCCCCACCGCGCGACGCCGCATGCCAGCGCCCCCTCGCGCCCTGGCCCCACCGCGCTAGCCCCAGCTTGCGACCCCGTCCGCTTGGAGCCGCCAGCCCCACACCGCGCGCCCTGCCCGACCGCGCTGGCCCTAGCTTTGTTGCGCTCGCGCCTATAAAAGGCGACTGTGCCCTCGTGTTTTATCACCAGAAGTCCTGCAGAAAACCCTAGCCACCCAAAAAAAGAACAAGAGAACAGAGGCGCCGCCAGAGGAAGAAAAAGAGAGGAAAAAAAGGAAGGGAGGAAGAGGAGGAAAAAGAGGAGGGTGCCGTCGTCTGCCGGAGATCATCGTTGTCGTCGTCGCGTCGCCGTCATCGTGCCGCCGGAGAACCGCTACGCCATCCACTTCGTCTACACATCGTCCCATCCCGCGATCTTCGAAGCCACCGCATCTACGGTAGGATACGTTTTCCGAGCGAATTTTAGCGAACATATCAAATCTAGTAGACGTAATTTAATCGTAGTTGCACCATATTTTTATTTTCAGCAGCATTAATTCTCCCTAAAACCCCTGTAAACTCATATGAACACGTATGAACTAGTTGCATCTAATTAATAAACAACCATAGTTAATTAATAATTGTACTTTGCATGCATGCATATCATCGCATGTTGATTAGTATGTGTGCATCATGTTGATTTGTATGTATTTTCTTGTATGTGTGATCACGAGTAGAGGGAAGTGCTCAAGAAGTCGTGTACGAGGATTTCGAGAACCAAGACTTCGAAGCGCTTGAGCAACCCTATCCGCTGTAGTAAGGTAAGTGTCCTTGAAGCATATTAATCCTGTTTTAAAAATAAATGTTTTGTTTGCAAAACTGCATGCTGTGTCAATTTGATGGGAAATCCTATAGTAGGAAGTTTACTAGATTTGTTTAACCACCCTTGTCACCTGTAATTATGGTAGAGAGTCGGGGTGGGCTTTTTACCTTTTTGCTTTGCTTAATTAATTGGGATGGGAGAACAACACTACACATTTAATTATGCATTAATGATATTCTTGTTAATGTGAACTGGTCAATACTGTTGCTTTAGATCTAAGGACCGGTTCATGCGAGAATAGGCCAGGACTACAGTGCCACCATGAGGCCAAGTATGGGTGCGGTGTAGCTGATTAATTAGGGTATTGCTGGTATTGCGCGGATCATTTGGTGCACCAGGGAAGGAGAGTCGGATTGGGTTTGGATTTGTGGCAGGGACTCCATGGGATCCGAATGGCACAAGAGGGGGCCCTTGGTTGAAGACGTTCTCTATAGGAGATGTTGCCACCGGTGAAACCTCAGTGGGTTCGTACATGCAAGTTGTCCCTTTGTAAAGGCTATTTTGTGATCTCTTGGCCATACACCAAAGGAAGTGTTATTGTCATAATGGAGGTTCTTTAGTCGCCGATGGGTCATGAAATCACAAACACGTGTGTAAAGAGGTACAAACTCTGCAGAGTATTAAAACTATCATGATAGCCGCGCTCCCGATTATGAGCGCCTGGATGACCTACATGATTAGAGGGAAATAGGAATTCGGGATGATTATGGTTTGGTATTGGTTATGGCTGGTTATGGATTAATTATGGTATTGGATGTGGTTAATGGTAATGGTGAAACTTGGGTGAATGATGATGGATATGGATTATGAACTTATATATTCATTGTGGGATATGATGGGTTTATTTCACTTACATATAATATATTGCTTTTCAAATGTTTTAATGTACTTTTCAGCACTTAGCCATTATTATTGTCGTCATTTGAATTATCTACATGTCATACTTTCCACACTTGCTGAGTACGACATATACTCACTCTTGCAATCCCCCCAACAACAGTTGCAGGTCAGGATTGTGAGTTTAACGGCGATAATGCAGAGTTCTAGGCCGTGTCTGCCTTGAGCTTTGCTTGTGGTGTTGCATGGAGCTGCGTAATCCCTTTTGCTTAGTTTGCTTAGTTGCTTAATTAGAGTATTTCCGCTGCATTAGTTGAACTTGTTCTTAATAATCATTAGAGCTTGTATTCGAGGATAATATGAATTGTGTAATAAAATTTGGTTAATTAACTTTTGTTGTGGTAACTGTTTGTATATCGTTTGTGATGCACTTGTATATGTGTGTGTTGAACATCCTAGGCACACATATATTGCACTTGGTTTATTTTCGGAACCGGGTGTCACATCTTTCCATTTTCCATCAGAGGAATAGCAGCTGCCAGCTGAGCCAATTGAGTCTCGAGCATCTTGTTGAAGCTCAGTTGATTCTTGAAGGCTGAGGATAGTCCTTCAATCTTGGCATTGATGTTTTCCAGGGTCTTGTCATTAGCTGACAGCTTCTTGGATAGGGCATCGTTGATCTTGAGCTGGCTAATGGCAAGTTCTCTCAAGTTGGGCTGATTTCCAGGGCTGCCATTGTTGTTTTACCCTCCTTGAAAGAATGAGCGTTGTTGACCGCACCCTTGACCTCCAGGACGATAGCCATTGTTGTTGTTGAAATTTCCATTGTGGGCGAGGTATAGGGCATCCTCACGAGTTTCTGGGCAATCATTGCCCGTATGACCCGTGTTGCCACAGACTTCACACGTGATGTGAGAGTCTAGGGCATAGGCATTGCCAGTCACTTCACAACTGGCTTGTCCGTCAAATTTCTTCATTAGGAGGTCCAATTTTGAAGCAATCATGTCCACCTCCTTCAAGGTGTGCATGCCCCACTGTCGGGTATGGAGACGCTCATCGGTCCATCCCATATTGGACACCATCTTCTCAATAAGATCTTTAGCTTTTAGGCACCGTCAATGAGAAGAAGGCTCCTCTAGCAGCAACATCCAAATGGTCACGAGCTGATGGGATCATCCCGTTATAGAAATTCTGAATAAGGAGCCAGTCATCCATCCCATGGTGGGGACAGGCTAGGATGTACACATGAAGCCTTTCCCATGCCTCGGGAATATATTCTTTGAGCTCTTTGCTGAAAGCTAGAAATCCTTCCACGTAGGGCATTGGTTTTGCCCAATGGGAAGAATTTGGCGAGGAATGCCGTAGAACACTTCTCCCAAGTGTCTACAGCACTTCAGTTTGCGTAGAACCACTGTTCCGCTCTACTAAGGAGAGAGAACGAGAACAGTCTCAGACAGGCCGCATCCGAAGACACGTCTGTAAGGATCAAAACGCCCAAGAGGGGGGGTGAATTGGGCTTTCTTTCAAATTTTAAGGCAATTAAAAACGAACTACTTAAGCCCAATTACCAATGCGGTTCTAACTATGCAATCAACATAGATATAACTTGTGAAGTAAAGATTGCATAATGTAAAGAGAGGGAGAGAAATGCAAACGCTAGGGGACACGAAGGTTTATCCCGTGGTTCGGCAAGATCGCAAGGATCTTCCTACGTCCACGTTGTGGCACCCACCGAAGGGTTTTGCCACTTCCAATGTCACTGAGACAATGCGGTCTTCACTAATCTTCTCCGTTCGCCATCTCCGGCAAGGTGGAGCTCAAGCCTTGTACAACCTTCGATGTTCCGGGCTTCCACACACACCTTGGCAAGCTCCAGAACGATCTTCTTCAACTTTTCACTAGCCTAGAGAGTTCGATCACAAAGAAAGAACGCACACAAGCTTCTCTCTAGCCTATTACAAATGATCTAAAAGTGTGGAAATGTATGCTCTATAGTCTTGAATGCTCTTGGATGTGTAGTTGGCTTCAGGTGATCAAGACTTGTCGAAATGACTGGTTGGAGGGGTTTAAATAGCCAGCCTTCCCGAATTAGCCGTTGGAAAAGTAGGCTGATTAACTTTACTGTTAACATCGGATGATCCGATGCACCCCTTTATTGAGCATCGGTCGATTTCAATTAGCTGACATCACTATGTCAGATATGACCGTTGATCGACCGATGTAACATCCTCTTCATCATCGGATGAACCGGTGAGTAGATCTTCAGACTTGGTCCAGAAATAATAGCTTCTGTTGAATTGGACCGATGTACACTTGGATTGATCATCGGATGATCCGGTGTGTACTTCTCCAGAATTACTCAAAGATCATCCCTTCTGTTTGATTCAACCAATGTGCCACTTCCTTCACATCGGATGATCTGGTGTGTACTTGGCTCTGAGGTCTTCTTCTTCTGCAAACTCAAACTTGACCGATGTAGTCATTTTGCAAGACATCGGATGATCCGATGAGTTAAACTTGTTTGCTTCGAGTTGTTTTGAGTTGATCTTTTGGAATCTTCTCGAGTGACCTCTTTGACAATTGTTAGACTTGTTCTTCTGATGAATGTTAATCTTCTTGTGTTGCCAATTTTGATAGAATAACGTCGTTGAATGAGTTCTTCATTTATTCTTCATGAAAATCGAATATCCCCTTAGAATATATCGTTGAGGGGTCTCCATTTGTATCCAATGCGCAGTAGATGATATGAGAGATGATTCATTACGTTTGATTTGTTTTACGTGAGACCTCGCATCCACAAACTCATTAGTAATCACTAACGGTTGTCATTAATCACCGAAACCATACCTCATGGGGGCCTAGATGCTTTCAATCTCCCCCTTTTTGGTGATTGATGACAACACAACAAGTAGAGCATAGAAGTAATGAAATTAAGATGAAATGCTCATAAAAGAATATAACAAGTACAAATTTGCAACACAAGAGGCTCGAAGGCTCAAATAATGATCAATAAAGCACAAGAGCACAAAGTAGCAGACTGAGTACAAAAAAATGGCAAAATATAGTAAATGGCAGATAATAACAAGTAGTCACAAGGATAACAATAAGTCCCAAAAAGATAAAGCTCCCCCTAGGACCAAGACTCCCCCTAAAACTGAGCTAACCTCCCCCTCACTCTAACTCTTCTCCCCCTTTGGCATCAAGAAACCAAAAAGGGAAGTTGAGTGCCTACGACTCTGGCGCGCTCCTGGCGATGGTGAAGCGGTCGGCGTCGGCGGCGCTATCGTCGGAGCTGCTCGAGGCGGAGGTCGCTGGAGCTGGAGCTGAAGGAGCTGGAGGGGCCACTGAAGGTGCTGGGGGATCTGCTGAGACTGCTGGCGCCGGTGGAGCTGGAACTGTCGGAAAGGGTGTGCTAACCACTGGAGTAGGTGAGAACTGGAACGACGTCGGTGGCAGCACAGGTGAGTGAATCGGCGCAGTCGAGACAAGCAGAGGCGACATACTGAAGCTCGGAATAGGCGAGGTCGGCACTGGGGCTGCAGCATGTGCTAGAGGAGGTGCTCCGGGAGTCTGACCAAGTCCCGGCTGCTGAGGTGGAAGGGCGATCCCGGCCTGCTGGTAGAGGTTGGTGATCAACCCGAGAATGCCCATCATAGCCTGCTGAGTCTGCTGCTGCTGTTCGAGAGTGCGCCTGGTCATCTGATCAACAAATGTAGTGAACCTGTCGGTGTCCTCTCGCCTCTGACGGGCTATCTCCAGCTGCATCTCCTGCTGCTGCCTCTGAAGCTCCTCGTGACGTGCGGCCTGCTGACGCTGCTGCTCGATCATCTGCTGAAGTAGGGACGAGAGCTAAGAAGGCTGTGACACCTGTGCCTCTGACACCAGAGGTGGTGTAGGTGGTGGAGCAGCTGATCCTCCCGCCTCCGCGTCGTGCTGTCTCGGTGGAGGAGGAGGAGGAGGAGGAGGAGGGAAGTACTCCTCAACGCTGTCGCTGGTGTCACTGTCTGACCAGATATGCTGTAGGTCTCCACCCTGAGCCTCTGCCTGTGCAAGCTCTGCGTCCTCCCTGGCCAAGTCTGCCCAGTCCTCCTCAGAAAGTCTAGCCCGGACCTGACGCTCGACTGGACGGCCAAGGCGGCGGTGTCCAGGAGCGGGGACTCGATAGTGGCTGAACCGAGTAACGTGGAGTTCTGTGAGAGGAGCAGTGTCTGGAGAACCCTCTGGAACCAGCTGGTGAAGAAGGTGACAGATCCAGTGACCAAAGACCAACAGTCGAAGCATCCCAACTCCATCAGTGATCACATCCTCCATCTCGCAGATCAGGATGTCCACGATATCGAACTCCATCCCGTTCATCACATAGAACAGGAGAGTCTGCTGTAGGCTCGTGAAACCCTCAAGGTAGCCAGACCTCGGAAGCAGTGTGCGGCGCAGTATGTGGTGAACTGTGCGAGCCGCAGGAGTGAGTAGTGCTGGCACCCTCGGCTGGTCTAGAGTGAAGGGCAGAGTGAACAGCCCACTGATCTCGTCGAACGGTGGTGACACTCCTCCAGTTAGTGGCCTCCTCAGTGGGTCTGCGTCTCCGTACACGATCTGGTGCAGACAGGTAGTAGAGGTGTCCACACCAAGCAGTCTGGCCAACAGATCTCGAGACACATCGTGGCGCTGCCCCAAGAACATGAAGTGGATTGAACGACGACCCTCAGAGACGTAGAGAGTGGCGTAGAAGACTCCGACCCACTCCTCGATGTAAGCACTCAGCTGGTGTGAAAACAACTCTACCAGACCTCTGTACCTCTCAAAGTATGGTCTGATCCTATGTCCGACTGCTGCAGCTAGTTGACCCCAATCAATACTGTTATGCTAGAAGAGCTTGTGGCCCCGACGCCTGTATGTCTCGTACAGGGACGCCTGTATCAGGGTCCAGAAGCGGGGGTCCACTCGAGTGTCCCTCGGATGCGGGAACCACTCCTCAGCCAACGCTGTCCATCTGAGCCTCTTCAACTGCTTTGCCTTGAACTTCCTGTAATCTGACAATCTGACATCCTCAGCAACTCTGACGGCAATATCCATCTGGTAGATGGCCCTCTGGGCCTCTCTGTCCTCAGCGCGGTCAGCTGCAGAGGGGCGCTGACTCGCCGTAGGGGTCTGTCCACCCCCACGAGTCCTTGGAGTCCGCCGACGGACAAGAGGCGTCACCTCGGTCTCCTCCTCGTCGGGGCCCTCGGGTGGCACCGACTGAACTGGAGGCTGCTGCTGCCTCTGCCGAGACTCGCGGATCCGCAAGGAACCGCGATGGCCGCGCTCACGCTCCTCGGCGGCGCGAGCGGCCAACTCCGCACGACGGGCGTCCTTGGACAGCTTCTGCTTCTTCGTGGTGGGCTCCTCGATAGCCTTGCCCTTTCCTTTGCGATCGCGACCCATCTTGATGCAATGGAGAGCTAGGGTTAGCGACGATGAAAAAGAACGACGAAAAACAACGAAGGACGTCGCACGACACGGAGCAAACCTTAGCAACGAGCGATCACGAGCACTAGGGGCGTGAATCGACGAAAGAGATGACGCACGGCCGGGCAAACCCTAGCGGCAGAGAGCACGCGAGGGCCGGGTGCGAAGTGAGAGACGGTGGTCAAGTGATGGTGCTAGGAGGCCGGCGGTGGATGCTGCAGGAGTGGTGGCGCGGTGGTGAGCTGGGAGGCGGAGACGGCGGCCTGGGAGGCGGTGGCGGCGGCCTGGGAGGTGGTGGCGGCGCTCGGGCACGGCCGGCGCGAAGGGAGGGCGCGGTGGCAGCGCACGGGTGCGGCGGCAGCCGAGGGAGGAGGCGCGGTGCGCGGGCGCGGGCGGCGGCGGCGCGGAGGTCGCCGGCGGCGGCCTGGGAGAGGGCGGCAAGATTCGTTGGGCGGCGGAGGAAAGGTCGGGAGAAAGACGAGGAAGGGGCGGCAGAACTGTTTTAAAGAACGGGCAAACCCTAGCCGCAGACTTAACACCGGATGGACCGATGCGCATCGGAGGATGCATCGGTCGAGTTCAACAGAGAGTTGTTCCAAAAACTCTCTTTGAACACCGGATGATCCGACGTTGAGGTGTCGATCATCGGTCGATTTCTGCAGGGCACCAGAAAACTAAACACCGGATGCTCCGATGTTGTCTGAAATGAACTCATCGGTCGATCTCTGAATTCTGACTGATCTGAACTTTGAGCTGAAGCACCTGTTGATCCGATGACACTGCTGGCCCTAGCATCGTATAATCCGATGACTACAGAACTTCTAAGACAGCCCATATATGTCCTTGGACTTAAACACACAAAGAGAAGAGCGAGTCCTAGGACTTTTTGGGCAACTCCTAACCTCTAATAGAGGGCTTCAAATATAGTGCCACATATTGGCTAAGCCCTTAAGCAAGTAGAGCACACAAAGAGAGTTAGGAGGGTAAACTCAAGGGAATGTAAGGCCCATGCTTTGTGAGCTAGAGTATGGAAAACTTCTATCTCATTAAAGCATGTTCCTTTAGAATTTTGCTCTTTCCACATCATATGAGTTGAGATATTGCATTTTAAACAAGTATTCTTCTCATGATGTGGGTTCCCATTTGTGACAATCTACCGTATGCAATGCCAAACAATTAATGCAAGATATTAAATGAGTGCAAGTTTATATGGCAGGGATCATGCAAGGCATAAAATAAATCTATCTTGTCAAGTTTAAACCTTCCAAAGGCTTCCTCAGGGAAAACTATTTCTAGCTCGCCCCTATCCTTTGGGAGTTAGACAAGACCTATATGATATGCATCCTTACATGAACATGGCAACTTACATGACGTTAGATGCATCTAGCACATTTAATTCACTTCTAAGTCTAGAAAAAGTTTTCTCATCAAGTGGTTTAGTGAGGATATCCGCCAATTGTTCTTCGGACCTAACACCTTGCAAAGAGATGTCTCCTTTAGCCTCATGATCCCGCAAGAAGTGATGGCGAATATCAATGTGCTTAGTGCGGGAGTGTTGAACGGGGTTTCTAGCTATCTTAACCGCACTTTCATTGTCACAAAGGAGAGGTACACAACCAAATTTAATTCCAAAGTCCAAAAGGGTTTGCTTCATATATAGAATTTGGGCACAACATGCACCGACCGCTATATACTCCGCCTCCGCGGTGGACAAGGCCACGGAATTTTGCTTTTTGCTCGACCAAGATACTAGGGAACGCCCAAGTAAGTGGCACCCACTGGAGGTACTCTTCCGATCCACACGGCATCCGGCAAAGTCCGAATCCGAGTAACCCAAGAGATGGAAACTAGCGTTCTTGGGGTACAACAAACCTACACTTGGGGTATGCTTGAGATACCGAAGTATCCTAAAGACCGCCTTACGATGCGATTCTTTAGGTGCCACTTGAAAGCGAGCACACAAGCACACACTAAACATGATATCGGGCCTAGATGCGGTAAGATATAACAATGAACCAATCATGGAACGGTAGTGAGATTGATCAATAGGTTTACCGTCCAAGTCCGCGTCGAGATGACAATTTGTCGCCATTGGAGTACTTCTTGAGCTACAATCTCCCATCTCAAATTTCTTCAAGAGGTCCTTGGTGTACTTCTCTTGGTAGATGAAGGTCCCCTCTTGAAGTTGCTTGATTTGAAATCCAAGGAAGAAGTTGAACTGTCCAATCATTGACATCTCGAATTCCCTAGACATCATGGTGCCAAACTCATGGCTAAGAGATTTGTTAGTTGAGCCAAAAATAATATCATCGACATAAATTTGACAAATAAATAAATCCCCGTTGATGTCCTTGGTGAAGAGTGTAGTGTCCACCCTCCCGATCTTGAATCCTTGCATAACCAAGAAATTCCTTAGACGTTCATACCACGCCCTAGGTGCTTGCTTGAGCCCGTAGAGCACCTTGTGTAACCTATACACATGATTAGGATTCCTCGGATCTTCAAACCCGGGAGGTTGCTCAACATAAACAAGCTCGTTAATATAACCATTAAGAAAAGCACTTTTAACGTCCATTTGATAAAGCATTGTATTGTGATGCGAAGCAAAAGCAAGGAGTATACGAATAGCTTCTAACCGAGCGACCGGAGCGAATGTTTCTCCAAAGTCTAGTCCTTCAACTTGTGAGAAACCCTTGGCCACAAGTCTTGCCTTGTTGCGGACCACAACGCCATTCTCATCTTGCTTGTTGCGGTACACCCACTTCGTTCCGATGACGTTCTTGTCCTTGGGTCGCTCCTCCAACACCCAAACTTCATTGCGGGTGAAGTTGTTGAGTTCTTCTTGCATGGCCATCACCCAATTTGGATTTTGGAGTGCTTCCTCTATATGAGTGGGTTCTACACACGAAACAAACGAGTAGTGCTCACAAAAGGAAGCAACGTGGCGAGAACGAGTACTTACGCCCCTTGAAGGACTTCCAATGATTTGGTCCATTGGATGCGCCTTGGAGATGCGTCCATGCCTCATAAGTGGTTGTGAAGCACTTGGCGGTGGTGAAGCGTGTTGCTCCTCTTGTGGTTGGACTTGATCATGGACTTCTTCTTCATCTTGATGTTGTATTGCTTGTGAGTCTTGAGTTGGCAATGGATCATCTTTCTCCTCTTCGTCTACTTGAGGCGCCATGGAGGTGTTGTTGTTGGAACTTGAAGCTCCCCCTTGATCATGGCCCTCTTCAACTTCCGGCTTGATGTCTCCAATGGTCATGTTCTTCATGGCTTCTCGTAGAGGCTCATCATCTATTTCATCATGACCAAAACTCTCCTCTTGGGAGCCATTAGTCTCATCAAACTCAACATCACAACTTTCTTCAACTAGACCGGAGGTTTGGTTGAATACTCGATATGCTTTTGAGTTTGATGCATAACCAAGAAAAATGCCAACATCACATCTTCTTTCAAACTTACCAAGCCTTTTCTTGCGGTAGATGTAGCATTTGCACCCAAAGACTCTAAAGTAGGAGATGTTGGGCTTTCTCCCAATGAGAAGCTCATATGGGGTCTTTTGGAGTAGTCGGTGAAGATAGACCCTGTTTGCGGCATGGCACGCCGTGTTGATTGCTTCGGCCCAAACCTTCTCCGACGTGCCGTAGTCATCAAGCATTGCTCTTGCAAGAGTGATGAGGGTTTTGTTCTTCCTCTCAACGACACCGTTTTGTTGAGGAGTGTATGTGGCGGAGAATTCATGCTTCACACCTTCACGGTCACACCACTCCCCAATGTTGTAGTTCTTGAATTCGGTGCCGTTATCACTCCGGACCTTGATAATGGGAAGTTGGAATTCCCTTTGAGCACGGTTGGCGAAGGTCTTGAACACTTCCGGAGTTTCACTCTTCTCACCTAAAAATAGAGTCCAAGCATAGCGAGAGTAGTCATCAACTATAACAAGACAATAGAGGTTACCGCCAAGGCTTTGGTATGTGGACGGTCCGAAGAGGTCCATGTGGAGTAGTTCAAGTGGCTTGGAGGTTGACACCATTGTCTTCATTGGGTGGTGTGAAGCAACTTGCTTCCCGGCTTGACAAGCACTACAAAGCTTGTTCTTCTCAAACATCACATCCTTCACGCCGGTCACCATCCCAAGCTTGAATGACTTCTTGAGTTTGCTCATTCCAATGTGTGATATGAGTCGGTGCCATAGCCAACCCAAGCTTGTCTTAGTGAAAAGACAAGTGGTTAGGCTAGCATTCTTGTTGGAGAAGTCTACTAAGTAGAGATGTCCATGCCGAAACCCTTTGAAGATTAGCTCTTTGCTTGCCTCACTACTCACAACAACATCATTTTTGCTAAATGTGCATGTTAGTCCAAGATCACAAAGTTGTGCAATGGAAAGTAGATTAAAGCTAAGCGACTTAACATACAACACATTAGAAATGGATAAATCATTAGAGATAGCAATTTTACCTAATCCTATTACCTTACCCTTAGAATTGTCACCAAAAGTGACTTTTTCATGATTATCGGGGTTTTCTATGGTGGTGAACATACCATCATTGCCGGTCATGTGTTGAGTGCACCCGCTATTGAGTACCCAATGCTTTCCTTCGGCTTTGTAGTTCACCTACACACATGAAGTTAATTTTTGACTTTAGGCACCCAAGCCAACTTAGGTCCTTGTATGTGAGATACAAGTGTTTTTGGGACCCAAAGTTGCTTGGGGAGCTTCCCCTTCATGCTCTTCATGTCTTTGCCAATGAACCTAGCTTTCACCTTGCCATTCACTTTACTAAGAAGATAATAGCGATCATTGAAAATAGATTTGTAGTTAGTAGGCAATTTAGGTGAAGGTCGGTTAGGAAGAGGACACTCCCTTGTGTGGTGACCGGTGACCTCACAATGTTGGCAATAAGAACCAACTTCCTTGATGAAGCTTGTTCTAAGCTCTGGTGAGGGCACCTTTCCTTTGTTGGGCACCGGGAAGGATCCAAGTCCTCTTTTGTTGAAGGCTTTTGCTTGTTGGAAGAGGATTTCCTTGTGCTTGACTTCACCTTTTGAAAGTCTAGCCACACTAGTGCGGAGACTCTCAATTTCTTCCAACAAGTCCTTCTCCCTAGCATTAGCTTTTAAAGACAAAGACTTGTCCAAGACATTAGAGACATGCGAAGTAATGGATATCTTATCATTAAGAGTTTGTTTCTTTGCATCTTTTAACTCTTGATCAAGCATGTCATGAGCAATGTTAAGTGTTTGGTATTCTTGAGTTAGCTTGTTGTGCTCCTCCAAGAGAGTTTGGTGTGCTATGTTGAGCTCATCATTGTCTACCTTGATTTTAGCATTTTCTTCCTCAATTTGCTTGACATGAGATTTGAGCGTGTCATGCTCTTTAAGTATGCTTTCATACTTGTCAAGCAAATCAAGGTTAGCACTCTAGAGTTTAGCATGAATTTATTCAAGAGTTTTAACCTTACTCTTCTCTCTCTTAATGATAGCATGATATTCATTAATCAAAGAAGTTAAATCATCGGGGGAAAGCTCATCATCACTAGAGTCGTCACATACCTTGGTGTTACCTTTAGCCATGAGGCACATGGGTGGTGGAGGAAGAGGTGAGTCATCATGGTTGGCAATGGCAAGGCCGGCCAAGCTTTCTTCTTCTTCTTCACTCTCTTCATCACTTGTTTCTTCGTCGGTGACCCATTCATTTGCCTCACACATAAACACCTTTTGTGGACCACTTCTCCTCTTTGGGAAGAGTCTTGCCTTCTTGCCCTTGTCTTGCTTCCTCTTCCCAAAGGCTCTTGGTTTGGGATTGGCTTCTTCTTCATCATCATCACTTTCTTCAAGCTTGCGTTGCTTGCCTTTGTAGTTCTCTCTCCTTTTGTCCGGTTTTGGACAATCATAGGAGATGTGGCCTTGATCTCCACAATTGTAGCATATCTTGCGATCGTCTCTTCTTGGTAGAAATGCCTTCTTCTTGGTATCAAAGGTGTATCCCTTTTTGATGATCTTGGAGTTCAAGCGTGAGAACTTTCTCATCATCAAGGCAAGATCATCATCGTCATCTTCACTTGACGCTTGCTCTTCTTCACTTGAGCTAGGCTCAACCACCTTCTTCTTCTTGAAGCTTGTCTTCTTGGTGGAGGCCTTTAGAGCAATTGTTTTTGATGATGATTGCTCCATCATCCCAAGTACACTCATCTCATGAGCGTGTATTTCTCCAATGAGCTCCGAAACTTCAATGTTGTCAAGTGATTCCTTTTGGAGCATGGAGTTGATGATGTTGTACTTCGGCTTGGGAAGGAGCATGAGGATCTTGCGGTTAATAAGTCCCTTGCCAAGAGACGTAATGTCAAGAGCATTAATTTCCTCAATAAGAACATTTAAGCGTGAAAACATTTCATTAACATTTTCATGAGGAAGCATCTTAAATTCATCATATTTAGCTTTGAGCATGTGATATTTAAGTTCCTTTACACGAGATGAGCCCTCATGGATTTCTATCAAGCAAGCCCAAATTTCAGAAGCTTTCTCCTTACTAGCAATCCTAGAGAAGACATCTTGACTTATGCATTCATAAATAGCATTGCTAGCCTTAGCATCCCACTTAACTTGATCACCCACATAGTTAAGTTCTCCAAATCCCGCATGAGTCGCTTCCCAAACTTCGGGGGCAATAGCCTCAAGGTAAGCGCGCATGCGTGCTTTCCAATAGGCAAAATTCTTGCCCTCGAAGATAGGAACCGAACCCCCAACCTTGGCCATTTTTGCTCTCTAGCGGTGAAGCTAGAATGATCCTATGAGCAACCTTGCTCTGATACCAATTGTAAGGATCGAAACGCCCAAGAGGGGGGGTGAATTGGGCTTTCTTTCAAATTTTAAGGCAATTAAAAATGAACTACTTAAGCCCAATTCCCAATGCGGTTCTAACTATGCAATCAACGTAGATATAACTTGTGATGTAAAGATTGCATAATGTAAAGAGAGGGAGAGAAATGCAAACGCTAGGGGACACGACGGTTTATCCCGTGGTTCGGCAAGATCGCAAGGATCTTCCTACGTCCATGTTGTGGCACCCACCGAAGGGTTTTGCCACTTCCAATGTCATCGAGACAATGGGGTCTTCACTAATCTTCTCCGTTCGCCATCTCCGGCAAGGTGGAGCTCAAGCCTTGTACAACCTTCGATGTTCCGGGCTTCCACACACACCTTGGCAAGCTCCGGGACGATCTTCTTCAACTTTTCACTAGCCTAGAGAGTTCGATCACAAAGAAAGAACGCACACAAGCTTCTCTCTAGCCTATTACAAATGATCTAAAAGTGTGGAAATGTATGATCTATAGTCTTGAATGCTCTTGGATGTGTAGTTGGCTTCAGGTGATCAAGACTTGTCGAAATGACTGGTTGGAGGGGTTTAAATAGCCAGCCTTCCCGAATTAGCCGTTGGAAAAGTAGGCTGATTAACTTTACTGTTAACATCGAATGATCCGATGCACCCCTTTATTGAGCATCGGTCGATTTCAATTAGCTGACATCAGTGTGTCAGATATGACCGTTGATCGACCGATGTAACATCCTCTTCATCATCGGATGAACCGGTGAGTAGATCTTCAGACATGGTCCAGAAATAATAGCTTCTGTTGAATTGGACTGATGTACACTTGGATTGATCATCGGATGATCCGGTGTGTACTTCTCCAGAATTACTCAAAGATCATCCCTTCTGTTGGATTCAACCGATGTGCCACTTCCTTCACATCGGATGATCCGGTGTGTACTTGGCTCTGAGGTCTTCTTCTTCTACAAACTCAATCTCGACCGATGTAGTCATTTTGCAAGACATCGGATGATCCGGTGAGTTAAACTTGTTTGCTTCGAGTTGTTTTGAGTTGATCTTTTGGAATCTTCTCGAGTGACCTCTTTGACAATTGTTAGACTTGTTCTTCTGATGAATGCTAATCCTCTTGTGTTGCCAATTTTGATAGAATAACGTCGTTGAATGAGTTCTTCATTTATTCTTCATGAAAATCGAATAACCCCTTAGAATATATCGTTGAGGGGTCTCCATTTGTATCCAATGCGCAGTAGATGATATGAGAGATGATTCATTACGTTTGATTTGTTTACCTTGAGACCTCGCATCCACAAACTCATTAGTAATCACTAACGGTTGTCATTAATCACCGAAACCATACCTCACGGGGGCCTAGATGCTTTCAACGTCCTTGATCTTAAAAGTGCTGCAGATCTCGAGGAATTGTTGCAGGTGAGCACTTGCATCCTCGTTAGCCTTCCCACAGAATGGGTTGGCTTGCACCATAGTGATAAGGCCAGTTTTGATCTCGAAGTTCACATCCCCCGTGTTAACAGTGGGCCCAATAGGCACATTGTTAGCAGAGGGAGTTGAGAACTCACGAAGCATCTTCTGAGCCATTGGCGTTTGGATTGTTGGTGCAAAAATGCTGGCTTGCTTTGCCGCTCGAATCTTCTGAGGAGTAATGACACAGGGTCGATCTCTCAGAAGAGATTCGGGATCTTCAACAAAGTTTTCTGGTAGGCGGAAACTAGACATACACTACCCTGTTTTCACATTTAAAATGCGAAAACAAAGAATGGTTATCCTACTAAAATCCTACCCAAGGTTCTATCCTATTCACTCAGTCATGCTATATATCTATTTGCCTTCCCGGCAACGGCGCCAGAAATGCTTGTTGACGGCTCCTAAGATATACTAACAAATCATCCCCGACAACGGCGCCAGAAATGCTTGTTGACGGATCGTAAGATATACTAACATATCATCCCCGTCAACGGCACTAGAAATACTTGTTGGTATTTCTTATGCACCATTAACTAAACAACTCCAACTGATGTGTCAAAAATGCTTATTAATGGTTCTATTTGGCTGGTTCATGCGAGAATAGGCTAGGACTACAGTGCAACCACGAGGCCAAGTATGGGTGCGGCGTAGCTGATTAATTAGGGTATTGCTGGTATTGTGCGGATCATTTGGTGCACCAGGGAAGGGGAGTCGGATTGGGTTTGGATTTGTGGCTGGGACTCCCTGGGATTCGAATGGCACAAGAGGGGGCCCTTGGTTGAAGACGTGCTCTATAGGAGACGTCGCCACCGATGAAACCTCAGTGGGTCCGTACATGCTAGTAGTCCCTTTGTAAAGGCTATTTTGTGATCTCTTGGCCATACACCAAAGGAAGTGTTATTGGCATAAGGAGGTTCTTTAGTCGCCGACGGGTGATGAAATCACAAACACGTGGGTAAAATGGTACAAACTATGCAGAGTACTAAAACTATCATGATAGCCGTGCTCCCGGTTATGAGCGCCTGGATGACCTACATGATTAGAGGGAAATTGGGATTTGGGATGATTATGGTTTGGTATTGGTTATGGCTGGTTATGGATTAATTATGGTATTGGATGTGGTTAATTGTAATGGTGAAACCTGGGTTAATGATGATGGATATGGATTATGGACTTATATATTCATTGTGGGATATGATGGGTTTATTTCATTTACATATAATATATTGCTTTTCAAATGTTTTAATGTACTTTTCAGCACTTAGCCATTATTATTGTCGTCATTTGAATTAGCTACATGTCATACTTTCCACACTTGCTGAGTACGACATGTACTCACTCTTGCAATCTCCCCCAACAACATTTGCAGGTCAGGATTGTGAGTTTAACGGCGATAATGCAGAGTTCTAGGCCGTGTCTGCCGTCAGCTTCGCCTGTGGTGTTGCATGGAAGTGCGCTATCCCTTTTGCTTAGTTTTCTTAGTTGCTTAATTAGAGTATTTCCGCTGCATTATTTGAACTTGTTCTTAATAATCATTAGAGCTTGTATTTGAGGATAATATGAATTGTGTAATAAAATTTGGTTAATTAACTTGTGTTGTGGTAACTGTCTGTATATCGTTTGTGATGCACTTGTATATGTGTGTTGAACATCCTATGCACACATATATTGCACTTGGTTCATTTTCGGAACCGGGTGTCACATCTTGCCATTTTCCATCAGAGGAATAGCAGCTGCCAGCTGAGCCAACTGAGTCTCGAGCATCTTGTTGAAGCTCAGTTGATTATTGAAGGCTGAGGATAGTCCTTCAATCTTGGCATGGATGTTTTGCAGGGTCTTGTCATTAGCTGACAGCTTCTTGGATAGGGCATCGTTGATCTTGAGCTGGCTAATGGCAAGTTCTCTCAAGTTGGGCTGATTTCTAGGGCTGCCATTGTTGTTGTACCTCCTTGAAAGAATGAGCGTTGTTGACCCCACCCTTGACCTCCTGGACGATAGCCATTGTTGTTGTTGAAATTTCTATTATGGGCGAGGTATAGGGCATCCTCACGAGTTTCTGGGCAATCATTGCCCGTATGACCTGTGTTGCCATAGACTTCACACGTGATGTGAGAGTCTAGGGCATAGGCATTGTCAGTCACTTCACAACTGGCTTGTCTATCAATTTTCTTCATTAGGAGGTCCAATTTTGAAGCAATCATGTCCACCTCCTTCAAGGTGTGCATGCCTCGCTGTTGGGTATGGAGACGCTCATCGTTCCATCCCATGTTGGACACCATCTTCTCAATAAGATCTTTAGCTTTTTGGCACCATCAATGACAAGAAGGCTCCTCCAGCAGCAACATCCAAATGGTCACGAGCTGATGGGATCATCCCGTTATAGAAATATTGAATAAGGAGCCAGTCATCCATCCCATGATGGGGACAAGCTAGGATGTACACCTGAAGCCTTTCCCATGCCTTGGGAATATATTCTTTGAGCTCTTGCTGAAAGCTGAAAATCCTTCCACGTAGGGCATTGGTTTTGCCCAATGGGAAGAATTTGACCAGGAATGCCGTAGAAGACTTCTCCCAAGTGTCTACAGCACTTTGGTTTGCGTAGAACCACTGTTTCGCTCTCCCAAGGAGAGAGAACGAGAATAGTCTCAAACGGACCGCATTTGAAGACACGTCCTTGATCTTAAAAGTGCTACAGATCTCGAGTAATTGTTGCAGGTGAGCACTTGCATCATGTTAGCCTTACACTACTTTATGTATCTCATTGATGTGATAGTGTAAGTTACTTGATAGTATGACTTGGATGAGCTTTGTTTATATGTATATGTTATAATATGCTCATAACAACTAAAGTTGGAGAGATAATTTGTTTATATCTCAAGACATGCTGAATACATTGTCAAAGGGGGAGAGATAAGCATGAAGACAGAGAGAATATGTGCATAAGGAGAGATAATAAAGGGGGAGAGATAATATGGGATAATTTTTTTTCTCTCATTTACATTTGATTTACAAAGGGGGAGAAATTGTCTTCAAAACTTTTATGTGAATAAGCCAATGTTCGGATTTTAAATGGTGTTGCCAATGCATTCATCAAGGGGGAGATTGTAAGACCTATGTGTGCTGAATACATTGGCTTGTAGTGAATACACTTGGCTTTGATGATAAAAGTGTTGAATATCACCAAAACACTTTTTTATCAAGGTTCGACTCTAGCTCCGAGCCACAACAAGGTCTGACGGTAGGTCCGGCTTGGTTTGGGTAGCTCCGATTACGTTCGATGCTAGGTCCGACTAGCTTTGGTCAGCTCCGGTGAGCTTTATCTTTAGCTCCGGCATGTCTTTTTTAGCTCCGACATGTCTTTGATAGCTCCGACATATATTTGATAGCTCCGGCATGCTTTTGCTAAGCTCCGACGTACTTTGTCTAGCTCCGGTTTTGGGTTGACTAGTTTTGACTAGTTTTTGGTAAGCTCCGGTGCTAGGATCTACTAGTTTTAGTAAGCTCCGGCAGGTGCTTCATTGTACTAGTTTTGGTAAGCTCCGGTGCTAGGTTCTACTAGCTTTTGTTAGCTCCGGCTCAAGGTCCGGGTTGCTCTGGCAAGGTCCGGAACTTGACCGTAGTACTTCTGCTTTTCATTTGCAATATTTCGTACTTGCTTTACATTGTTGGAAAGATTGCTTAGTATTCATTTGCTAAGTTTTTGGTGCGTTTTGGTTGATATGGATGATTTTGTTTTGATATGCTTTGCAACATGCTTATGTGAGGTGCTCACGTAAGGTGTTGTGTTCGGAACTAACTTGAGTCAAGTCGAGGACTTGGGCTCGTATGGATTGGTTGTTTATTCATGTGCAGGTGTTGCTTGAGTTCAAGACATGGCTGGTGACGGGATCCATTGGACTAGTCTCAGGGAGGAGATGAGGTTCCAACAACCAAATTCAAGAGGAATTGTGGTTGAGCTGATCAGGAGGTTGCACAGCATGATTGAATCAAGAACAATGCATATGAAGGTATCATGGATGTCATTGGAAGATGTTTGCACGTGTGCAAGGAGTGCGTGGACGTGGCTGCATGGTTACGAGGCATGATGAAGTGATGTGGACGTAAAGAATTGGTCGGAAAGGTCCAACCGACTAGGTTATGGACTCAGGCTGCGGCTGAGTCGGGTTTGACTCAAATATGGAAAGATTTGAGTTGGTTATGATAGGATTTCGTGTGGGTCACGAATTTGAATTGTTTAGGAATGTGGGATACGTTCTTAAGGTGTTTGGAAGTCTTAAGATTGCTTCTATCTGCGTATAGAATAATCTTGAGCAGTTATGGAAAGTTACGATTCGTGATCTGATTAGGATTGGAGTCCTAGTTGGTATTGGGTTGGCCTAAGGGCTGGTTATATAAGGAAGGGATCCCAGAGCTCGTGGTGCACGACTTTGGGGCTGTTCCTATTGTGTTCTATTGAATAAAATTCGTAGTTTGAAGGAACTTTTGTGCCTGGTTCGCCCGACTTGTTCCAGACAAGTTTTACTCGTCGAGTTTCTGGACAGCCCTACCTTTCGTCGGTGGTTTTATCATAACTCGAGTTTTACAGATCCAATTGGCGTGATTCCTTTTTGGTTGTCTTCACAACTTGATTATCTATTATATATCAAAATTTCACGGTCATTGTATTTGTGGTCTATGATCTACACGAGTTTCTTTCCAGCATTCCAGAACTGTTTTTTCTCGGGTAGGACAGATTGACCATTGTTTGATCTTTCGATCATAACCTGAGTTTTTCTCGACGGATTTGAGTGATTCTTTTTGTGTTGTCTTCGTGACTTGATTTTCTCTGATATCTATCACTTTTTTCATGGTGAAACACATTTAGATTAGTCTCACACACGATTTCTTTAACAGATCGTTTTTCTGCCGAAAGGGTTTGGGGTTTAATTGTTTCCACTGCGTAAGTTTTTTAAATCTACCATTCACCCCCCCTCTGGTAGATTTTCACGTGCTCTTCCATGCTACAATTGGTATCAGAGCCACGGTGCTCTAATCTTTGTGATTTGCACGTGTTTTTGACTAATCATCATGGAGAAGTACTCCGCCAAACCTTGTATGTTTGCTGGTATTGATTTCCAGGTTTGGAAGGCACGCATGGAGGCTTTCATCCAGGCACAAGGCTTTGCAATATGGGAGAAGGTGTATAAGCCTTATGAAGTGCCACCTAATGATCAAGTCACGGCCATAAACCTACGGGACGTCGACAACAACAACAAAGCCCAAAACTTGATCATCCAAGGACTCACTCAAAGCGACTTTGATCGTGTCGCGCACCTCCGATCAGCATACGATGTTTGGAGAGCTCTCTGTGATTATCATGAAGGCTCCAACACAATCAAGGAGGTAAAACAAGATATGTTCAAAAAGGAATATATGCGCTTTGAGATGCAACCAGGTGAGTCTATCGATGACCTCTTTGCTCGTTTCAATAAAATTCTCAACAACTTATGTAGTGTCAATGTAAATTTTTCTGATGCTGAGAATGCTAGGCAACTTGTTAGTGCATTAGACATGTCAATTTGGGAGATGAAAGTAACATCTATTCGTGAATCAACTGTTATGAGTTCTCTTACATTAGATGTACTTTATTCTAAACTAAAAACTCATGAAATTGACATCCTAGCATGTAAGAACCCAAACAAGTCTATTGCATTTGTCTCACAACGTGATATGTCTAGCTCCGGCCAATCATCATCCTGCAATACTCTTGTTTTGTTGTCCTCACTAACCCTGGAGCAGACTGAAGAATTTCCAGAAGAGGAGTTGGCACTCATCTCTACTAGATTCTCAAAAGCATTGCAAAATGTGAGAAATAGAAGGAGAGGAAGCTCCGGACCACAACGCTGTTTTGAATGTGGTAAAACAGGACACTTTTGTACAGAATGCCCTAACCTTTCAGGTCCGACCACCCGGGAAGAAAAACAAAGCAAGGTCCGGACCTCCTCTGGAAATTCCAACAAGAATAAGAAAGGTACCATAGGACGCAAGATGATCAACAGTTTCATCACCGCGCTTGAAGAACTTAGTTCAAGTGATGTAGACATTGAAAGTGATGAAGATGATGACGATCTGGCCAACTTATGCTTCATGGCGGGTAAAACAAGATCAAAATCAAGTCAGGAGGATGCAGAACACAACAGTGAAGACGATGAGGTATGTTCTACCTGCAATGAAATGTGTGATGCTATTTCTCGTGCAACTATTATTGTCAAGAAAAAGGACAAAAAGCTTAGGGATAATGCTGCTAAAATTGAATCACTAGAATCTGAAATTAACCATTTAGAAACTTTGATTCCTAGTGATGATGCATGTCCCTCATGTGACTTAATCTATGAACAATTGTCCACATTAAGAAGTGCACACTCCTCCACTCTAGATAGACTTAATGAAGAAATTGAAAAGAACAGAGAGCTTGCTGCACTTAATGATAAAAAGTTAAAAGATGCTAGCTGTTCTACAATTGATTTGCATTGTTCTACTTGTGATGATCTTGATAAGAAACTACAGGATGCTATGAATCAAAATTCTATATTGAACAATGCTTTACGTTCTCATGAAGTTAAATTTTGTTCCAATTGCAAACTAAAAGGAAAAACTTCATGTGAAAATTGCCTTGATCTGTCCAATAAACTTGATGACATGCATAGGACATTAGATCGGTTTTGTAATGGGAATAAGAATCTAAACTTGCTGCTGAATTCTTCCAAGTATTGCAATGATATAACTAGTTTAGGTTTTGATTCTCATGCTCATGCTAAGGCACATCCACCTAAAATTTTAAAGTCATTAGGAAGTGGTTTGATTCAAACAGTTCCTAAATAAAAAGGAGTGGTTTTCAAATCTGCAGGAGTGTTGTCTCATTCGGTTTCAAATAAAAATATTGCTTGCTCATCTAGACATGAACACAAAGTTAAATTTCATTGTATCTTCTGTGGTAGATATGGTCATGTCATAGATTTTTGTTATAGACTAGCTAAACAACAGAAAAGGGAAAGAATGATTGCTAGATCTCATAACTTTCATGCAAAATTTGATGCACACATTGAACCGAATGTACAACCTGCTGTTTTGAGTCAAAAACATTCAAAGTTTACCTCCGGACCTTCTGTTTTTGCCCCCGGAGCTACTGATTTTTGTGCTACACAAGTAACACCTTATAGGTTAGTAGTCAAGAATAAAAAATCTCAAACTTTGACTCATAAACCTGCTGTTTTGTCTCAGCTTTCACTTGTTTTTCCTGCTGCACGTTGCGTGACTCAGTACTGGATCCCTAAATGCTTTTTGACTAACCCCAGTATTGAGTCATCAACGTATTGTGCTTTTATGTAGGTTACACATTTGAGGAAGGAGAACATTTGGATTGTGGATTCAGGTTGCTCACGCCACATGACCGGTAACAAAGATTGGTTCTCCTCCCTCTCTTTTGTGTCACGTGTAGAGAATGTTACTTTTGCCGATAATTCTTCAACTCCTATAATTGCTAAGGGTTCGGTTAGAGTAAATGATCACTACACTTTGAAGAATGTGGCACTTGTCAAAAATTTGAAATACAACTTGCTTTCTGTTGCACAATTGCTAGATGAAAATCTAGAAATTATTTTCAATAAAAAGTGTTGCAATGTTGTAGGTTCAAATAGTGAGCTTATTTTTAACATGTCTCGGTTTGGAAGAGTTTTTAAAGCTTATTTTGATATGTCTTCCTCTAAACATAGGTGTCTAGTTGCTAACGATTCAAAGGACTTATATTTTTGGCATCGCAGACTTGGTCACGTAGGCTTTGATCACCTAACGCGTGTTAGTGCTCTTGATCGCATACGTGGGCTGCCTAAGCTTAAAGGGGACAAAGATATTGTGTGCTCTTCTTGTAGACATGCTAAGATGGTTGCAGGTTCACATACTCCTCTCACAATGATCATGACAACTGAACCATGTCAACTTTTGCATCTTGACACCGTAGGACCTTCACGTGTTCAATCCTTCGGAGGTAAATGGTATGTTCTTGTTATCGTTGATGATTATTCTAGATACTCTTGGGTTTAATTCATGGCATCTAAGAATGAAGTTTTTAGTCACTTTAGAACTTTATTTCTTAGATTATCAATTGATCACCCAGGATCATTAAAAGCAATTAGAAGTGATAATGGAACTGAATTTAAAAATCAATCTTTTGATCACTTCTGTGCTGAAAATAGAATAGATCATCAATGCTCTTCACCATGTGTACCTCAACAAAACGGTGTTGTAGAAAAAAAGAACAGAACCTTAGTTGAGATGGCTAGGACTATGCTTGATGATTATCAAACTCCTAGGAAATTTTGGGCTGATGCGTTAGCAACCGCTTGTTATGTCTCAAATCGTGTTTTCTTGCGTGCTAAGCTAGGTAAAACACCATATGAGCTTCGGTTTGGACATAGGCCTAGTGTTACACACTTTCGGGTCTTTGGTTGCAAATGCTTTGTTAAGAAACATGGTAATCTTGATAAATTTGAACCTAGATCCATTGATGGCATGTTTCTTGGTTATCCATCTCATACTAGAGGCTACCGTGTGCTTTTACTTGACACTAACAAAATTGTGGAGACTTGTGAAGTGTCTTTTGATGAAGCTAGCCCAGGTACTAGCTCCGGTGTTGCAGGACTAGATCCGTATCCTTAGGGGGAGGGTATTTTCGAAGATGAAGAAGAGCCGGTGATACTGCCTGGTAGTTCCGAAGTTGACACGTGTCCAGCTCCGAACATTGAACAAGCTCCGGCTATCACCTATGCTGGTCCTGATTGTCCACAAGTCACAGGCTCATCAATCTACGATGAACCTAATGAAGAAGAAGCTTGTGAGACATCTGTTCCCCTACGTTTTTACAAAGATCATCCCCCACAACAGATGATTGGAAGCTTGCACGAACGAGTCACACGGTCCAGGTTTTGCGATCAAAACTCTCATGCTCATTCTGCTTTTGTTGCTTCTTTTGAACCCAAAGATATATCACACGCACTCACTAATGAATCTTGGATTGTTGCCATGCAAGAAGAGTTAGAAAATTTTGAAAGAAATAATGTTTGAAAACTTGTACCTCCACCTCAAGGTCACACTTTAATTGGAACTAAATGGGTATTTAAAAATAAACAAAGTGAGGATGGGGTTGTGGTTAGGAATAAGGCTAGGTTGGTTGCACAAGGTTTCACTCAAGTTGAAGGTCTAGATTTTGATGAAACTTTTGCTCCTGTTGCTAGATTAGAAGCCATAAGAATTTTGTTAGCTTTTGCAGTATCTAAAGGTTTTAAGCTATATCAAATCGATGTTAAAAGTGCTTTTCTTAATGGCTACATAGATGAGGAGGTTTATGTCAAACAACCACCGGGTTTGAAAATCCAGATTTTCCTAATCATGTTTACAAACTGTCCAAAGCCTTATACGGTCTCAAACAAGCCCCTAGAGCATGGTATGATAGGTTAAAAACAATCTAACTTGAAAAGGGGTTTACCATGGGCAAGGTTGATAAAACTCTTTTTGTGCTTAAACATGGCAATGACTCATTATTCGTTCAAGTGTATGTGGATGATATTATCTTTGGTTGTGCTTCTCATGATCTTGTGTCCAAGTTTTCAGCAATGATGAGTTCCGAATTTGAAATGAGTATGATGGGTGAACTCACTTACTTTTTGGGGCTGCAAATCAAGCAAACCAAGGAGGGTACCTTTGTGCATCAAATGAAGTATACCAAAGACCTCCTAAGGCGCTTCAACATGGACAGAAGCAAGCCTCTTTGGACACCAATGGGAACAGCAACAACACTTGAACTTGATGAAGATGGTGAACCCGTGGATCAAAAAGAATATAGAAGTATGATCGAATCACTTTTGTACCTCACGGCATCAAGACCGGACATACAATTCAGCGTATGTCTTTGTGCACGGTTTCAAGCTTCCCCACGTACTTCACATCGTCAAGCCGTCAAAAGGATTCTCACGTACTTACATGGAACTCAAGAATTTGGCATTTTTCTTCCTTCTTCCTCAACCGTTACATTGAAAGCTTTTTCGGATGCTGATTTTGGGGGATGTAGGATTGATAGGAAAAGTACTTCCGGTGCTTGTCATTTTCTTGGTAATTCTCTTGTTGCTTGGTCCTCTAGAAAACAAAATTCAGTTGCACAATCTACGGCCGAATCTGAATATGTAGCTGCTGCTAGTGCTTGCTCACAAATTCTTTGGATTGTTCAAACACTTAAGGACTATTGGGTTGATCTAGATAGTGTTCCACTATTCTGTGATAACTCTAGTGCCATTTGCATTGCTAAAAACCATGTGCAACATTCTAGAACTAAGCACATTGACATTAGGTATCACTTTCTTCGAGATAATGTTGAAAAAGGAAACATTGTGCTTCACCATGTAGATACCGAACAACAATTGGCTGACATTTTTACAAAACCTTTGGATTTCACTCGTTTTTGTTACATTCGTAGTGAAATCGGGGTTATGCATCCTCATGGCTTAAATTGAGGGGGAGTTTTTGAAACTTGGGAAGTCTATGTGTGAATCGGAAATTAAAATAATATGAGCATAGTATTTCATACATATATGACTTTGTGATTCCTTTTACATGCTGAAAGTTCTTACTACATTACTCGTGTTCTACATTTCGTAGTTTTTGCCATGTCTAGTAATTGGAATAATTACTTACACTAAATCTGGTCATGGTCGAACTTTCTTGCTCTTTTGAACTTGTTGCATGCTCACAAATGCTTTTAATCATTAAGAATTTATCAAGTAATCAACTCACATGTTGAGTTTTTATGAACAAATATAAATTGAGAAAAGATCAAGAGAATATGCATGCACCGCACTTCTTCATTTGAGATGGCTTGTCATTGCACTTAGATATGAACTTGGAAGAAGTTGTGTATGACTAAAACCATGTCCTTAAGCTTCTGATTGTCAAATGACATAGGCTTGGCTTGGTTGGTTAGAATAAGGCAGATGCGCATATAATCTCTTGCAAATATCATATGATCTAAATTTGTGCTTTGAAAAATAATAAAATGGAGCAACTTGTGTCATGCTTTCAAGTTTTGAAATAGTTAAGTTTGTGAGATCATGACTTGCTTAAATTGAAAATTACATATGATCTCTAGCATGGCTTACACTACTTTACGTATCTCATTGATGTGATAGTGTAAGTTACTTGATAGTATGACTTGGATGAGCTTTGTTTATATGTATATGTTATAATATGCTCATAACAACTAAAGTTGGAGAGATAATTTGTTTATATCTCATGACTTGCTGAATACACTGTCAAAGGGGGAGAGATAAGCATGAAGAGAGAGAGAATATGTGCATAAGGAGAGATAATAAAGGGGGAGAGATAATATGGGATAATTTTTTTCTCATTTACTTTTGGTTTACAAAGGGGGAGAAATTGTCTTCAAAACTTTTATGTGAATAAGCCAATGTTCGGATTTTAAATGGTGTTGCCAATGCATTCATCAAGGGCGAGATTGTAAGACCTATGTGTGCTGAATACATTGGCTTGTAGTGAATACACTTGGCTTTGATGATAAAAGTGTTGAATATCACCAAAACACCTTTTTATCAAGATCCGACTCTAGCTACGAGCTACAGCAAGGTCTGACGGTAGATCCGTCTTGGTTTGGGTAGCTCCAGTTACGTTCGATGCTAGGTCCGACTAGCTTTGGTGAGCTCCGGTGAGCTTTATCTTTAGCTCCGGCATGTCTTTGTTAGCTCCGGCATGTCTTTGATAGCTTCGGCATATATTTGATAGCTCCGGCATGCTTTTGCTAAGCTCCGACGTACTTTGTCTAGCTCCGGTTTTGGGTTGACTAGTTTTGACTAGTTTTTGGTAAGATCCGGTGCTTGGATCTACTAGTTTTGGTAAGCTCTGGCAGGTGCTTCATTGTACTAGTTTTGGTAAGCTCTGGTGCTAGGTTCTACTAGCTTTTGTTAGCTCCGGCTCAAGATCCGGGTTGCTCTGGCAAGGTCCGAAACTTGACCGTAGTGCTTCTGCTTTTCATTTGCAATGTTTCGTACTTGCTTTACATTGTTTGAAAGATTGCTTAGTATTCATTTGCTAAGTTTTTGGTGCGTTTTGGTTGATATGGATGATTTCGTTTTGATATGCTTTGCAACATGCTTATGTGAGGTGCTCACGTAAGGTGTTGTGTTCGGAACTAACTTGAGTCAAGTCGAGGACTTGGGCTCGTATGGATTGGTTGTTTATTCATGTGCAGGTGTTGCTTGAGTTCAATACATGGCTGGTGACGGGATCCATTGGACTAGTCTCAGGGAGGAGATGAGGTTCCAACAACCAAATTCAGGAGGAATTGTGGTTGAGCTGATCAGGAGGTTGCGCAACATGATTGAATCAAGAACAATGCATATGAAGGTATCGTGGACGTCATTGGAAGATGTTTGCACGTGTGCAAGGAGTGCATGGACATGGCTGCATGGTTCCGAGGCGTGATGAAGTGATGTGGACGTAAAGAATTGGTCGGAAAGGTCCAACCGACTAGGTTATGGACTCAAGCTGCGGCTGAGTCGGGTTTGACTCAAATATGGAAAGATTTGAGTTGGTTATGATATGATTTCGTGTGGGTCACGAATTTGAATTGTTTAGGAATGTGGGATACGTTCCTAAGGTGTTTGGAAGTCTTAAGATTGCTTCTATCTCCGTATAGAAGAATCTTGAGCGGTTATGGAAAGTTAAGATTCGTGATCTGATTAGGATTGGAGTCCTAGTTGGTATTGGGTTGGCCTAAGGGCTGGTTATATAAGCAAGGGATCCCAGAGCTCGTGGTGCACGACTTTGGGGCTGTTCCTCTTGTGTTCTATTGAATAAAATTCAGACCAGACTAGTTCGGTCACGGTTGCGGACTAGTCCGGTGTTCCTGGAAAAACTAGGAATTTCGTCTGTCAGGACTAGTACGGTGGTAAACCTGACAAGTCCGGTTTCAACAGACTTGATACATATAGAGATGATTAATAGTGATCCAAGGACAATAATTTTGCAAATAATCATGGTAATTATGACCAGAGGTAAGTAACAATGAGAAGTGGTCATAAACAGCATGATTTCTTCATTAAAATAGTTTTCTTAGAAGAAAAAGAGATGAGGAGCAGTTTTAACAATAAAACATAACATTTGAAGTTTCAACCAGATATGCAACATTTCAAGCCACGTTTCGAGAGTCAAGAATGTTAAGCTCATTCCTAAGTTCATAAAACCTTTTCTCATCTAATGGTTCGGTAAAAATATCCGCAAGTTGTTTTTCAGTCCTAACATATGAAATAGCAATGTCACCTTTTAACGAATGATCTCTAAGAATGTGATGACAGATATCTATGTGCTTAGTTCTTGAGTGCTCTACAGGGTTGTGTGCAATTTTTATAGCACTTTCATTATCACATAGAAGCGGGATATGGCTATGATTGTAGCCGTAGTCCCTAAGAGTCTGTCACATCCAAAGTAGTTGTGCGCAACAACTACCGGTTGCAACATACTCTGCTTCCGCTGTGGAAAGAGGAATGAAGTTTTTCTTTTTAGATGACCAAGAAACTAGGGACCTACCAAGAAATTGACAAGTCCCTGACGTGCTCTTTCTATCGACTTTGCATCCTACATAGTCGGCGTCGGAATAGCCTATCAAGTTAAATTTGGATCCTTTGGGATACCAAAGCCCCAAGTTGGGTGTGTGCACAAGATACCTTAGGATTCTTTTTATAGCAATTAAGTGACACTCTTTAGGTGCGGCTTGAAGCCTTGCACACAAGCAAACACTAAGCATAATATCTGGCCTAGTTGCACATAAATAAAGTAAGGAGCCGATCATGGACCGATATACCTTTTGGTCCACATTTGGACCGTCTTCATTGAGGTCGAGATGTTCGTTGATGGCCATTGGTGTCTTGATGGGCTTGGCTTTGTCCATATTGAATTTCTTGAGAATGTCCTGTGTATATTTGGTTTGGCTTATAAATGTACCTTCTCTCATTTTCTTCACTTGGAATCCCAAGAGAACTTCAATTCGCCCATCATTGACATCTCGAACCTATCTTCATAACTTTGCTAAACTCTTCACAGAAGGACTTGTTAGTGGATCCAAAGATAATGTCATCAACATAAATTTGACATACGAATAGATGATCATCAAGACGTTTAGTGAAGAGTGTATGGTCAGCTTTACCAATTTTGAATCCATTTTGAGTCAGAAAATCTCTAAGGCACTCATACCAAGCTTGAGGAGCTTGTTTGAGGCCATAGAGAGCCTTACGCAGTTTGTAGATATGATTGGGATACTTTTGGTCTTCGAATCCTGGTGGCTGCTCCAAATAAACTTCCTCCTTTATTGGACCATTTAGGAAGGCGCTTTTGACATCCATTCGATACATATTAAAATTATAGTGAGTAGCATATGCCAATAAAATACGAATGGACTCAAGTCTAGGTACATGAGCGAAAGTTTCATCGAAGTCCAAACCTTCGACCTGAGAATAGCCTTTGGCCACCAATCTCACTTTATTTTTTGTTACTACTCCATGCTCATCTTGCTTGTTCCGAAAGACCCATTTGGTTCCAACGATATTCGCCCTTGGTCTCTCCACTAGCTCCCACACTTCATTTCTTTTGAAGTTGTTCAACTCATCTTGCATTGCCATCACCCAGTATGGATCCCTTAAGGCTTCTTCTACCCTATATGGTTCCAGAAAAGACACAAAAGAATAGTATTCACAGAAATCTGCAACTCGAGATCTAGTAGTTACTCCCTTAGCAATATCTCCAATGATATTATTGACAGGATGGTCTCCTTGCACGCTCTGATGTACTCTTGGGTGTGGAACTTGTGTAGTTGCTTGTTCTTCATTATCTTCATGTTCATTGTCTCCCCCTAGATCATTCCTTCCATGATTGTCTTGATATTCTTGATCTTCCTCATCTTGATCTTGTGCAAGAGCTCCCCCTTGATCATTGCCTCCGTGTTGAAGTTCATCTTGTGCATTTGAGTCTAACGTTCGCTCTTGTGGTAAGATATCACCAAGTGCCATTTTCTTCAGTGCTTCATATGGAGCTTCCTCTTTATCTAGCATACACTTATCAACTTGCTCCACTTGTGAGCCGTTAGATTCATCGAACACTACATCACGTGCTACTTCAACAAGGTCGGACACCATGTTGAAGACATGATAGGCGTAGGCATTCGATTCATATCCGAGCAAGAACCCTTCATCGGACTTCAAAGCGAACTTCGAGGCCCTCGATTTCTTGTTTAGAATAAAACATTTACAACCAAATACTTTGAAATAAGAAACATTAGGCTTTTTATTGGTAAGGAGCTCATATGGAGTTTTCTTCAGTAGTTAGTGAAGGTACAACCGATTTGTGGCATGACAAGCGGTGTTCACCGCTTCTGCCCAAAATCGATCTGAAGTCTTGTATTCATCCAACATAGTTCTTGCCATTTTGATCAATGTTCTGTTCTTCCTTTCAGCCACTCCGTTTTGTTGAGGGGAGTAGGGTGCCGAGAACTCATGCTTTATCACTTCTTCATTGAAATACTCTTCAACTTTGGTGTTCTTGAATTTTGTCCCGTTGTCACTTCTGATATTCTTTATGGTTGATGAGAATTCGTTCTGAGCTCTTTTCAAGAACTTCTTGAGGATTCCTTGAGTTTCTGATCTATCATACAGGAAAAATACCCAGGTAAATCTTGAAAAATCATCAACGATTACTAAACCGTATTTGTTACTACCGATGCTGATGTATGCAATTGGACCAAAGAGATCCATGTGGAGAAGTTCCAGCGGTCTTGTGGTAGTCATCACATTCTTGGTGGGGTGTGGTGCTCCGACTTGTTTTCCTGCTTGACAAGCGCTGCACAGCCTGTCTTTTTCAAAAACCACATCATTAAGACCATGGATGTGACCACCTTTTAGAAGTTTCTGCAGATTTCTCATCCTAACATGGGCTAGCCGTCTATGCCACAACCATCCCATGTTGGTCTTAGCAACCAAGCAAGTGTTGAGTTCGGCTTTATCTTTTTTGAAGTCAACAAGGTAAAGCTTTCCCTTCAACACTCCCTTGAATGCAATCGAGCCATCGCTTCTTCTAAAAAAGGTCACACCCTCATTAGTGAATAAATAGCTGTAACCTTTGTCGCATAGTTGAGATATTGACAAAAGATTATAATCTAGAGAGTCTACATGTAAAACATTAGATAAGGTGTGTTGAGAGGATATTTCAATGTTACCGCTACCAAGGACCTTTCCTTGGCTATTATCTCCAAAGTATATGCCTTCACCTGGATCCTTGTTGTACTCGTACTCCACACATACCTCTCTCTCCGGTCATGTGATTTGTGCATCCGCTATCTAGCACCCATTTAGATCCACTGGAGGAGTAAGCCTGCAAAACATAATTATTCCTTGGTTTTAGGTACCCAAGCTTGCTTGGGTCCTCTCAAGTTAGTCACAAGAGTCTTGGGCACCCACACACAAGTTTTCAAGTTCTGGTGGCGTGGACCTGTATATTTAGCAATGACTTTTCCATATTTGTTTTTCATAAGAACATAGGAAGCATCAAATGTACGAAACAGTATTTGTAAATCAGATTCATGGGATTTCTCCTTAACAAAAGTGATTCTATTCTTAGCATGATTAGGAGTAGACATGTGTTTGTTCCTGTCAAAACCAAGACCATCTTTGACATTAGGAGGTCTAGTGACCATATATGCACCACGTGCATATTTGATCTTCTCCTTATCAAAGATGCCGCTCGTGGAAGGATGCATATTATGAGAAGTTGAAGTATTAGAAATAACATTCTTCCTACTAGAGCAAGTGCAGGTTCTGATTGTTGTCAAATTCATATCTTTGGAGCAAGAGCTCTTGGAGGAAGAGGACTCACTTTGCTTGAGCGACTCAATTTGCACCTCAAGGATCTTGTTAACTTTTGACAAGTTAGCAAGTTCTTTCTTGATTGCAATATGCGAGTCCTCTAGCTTTGAGTAAGCTTCCTTACTCAAGGCTAGCTCAAACTCAAGTGACTCGTTCTTCTCTCTTTCAAGCTCAAGAAGCTTTTCAACTTCTTGACATCTCTTCCTTTCATGGATGAGCATATCTTCTTGTCGGTTAACAAGTTCCTCCTTCTCAAAGATTTCGTTCGACAACATTTCCATTTTCTTTAAAGCCATTTTACTTAATCCTCTAAACATTTCTTCTTATCACTAGAGCTATCAAAGTCATCAATAGAGGAATTTAGCGTCAGAGGAGTAAGTCGAACCTTTTTCTTGCCTTCCTTAGCCATAAGGCAAATGTGGTTGTTCATATCCCGTCCTCCCATGTTTGGGAAGAGTGTGGCTCTCATAGTGGGTTTCTTGACTGCGATAGTGGTCATCTCTTCTTCTTCATCAGAGGAGGACTCGTCGTTTGAGTCCCACTCCTTGCCAATGTGAGCTTGATGGTCTTGTCTTCTTTTTCTGAAATTTTTCTTTTCTTGAGGTCTTGTTTCCTTCTTCTTTTTGTTTTCTTCATAAGGGCAGTCCACCATGAAGTGACTATACTCTCCGCAGTTGTAGCAAGTGCGTCGAGTCTTGGATTTCCCTTTATCCTTGCTTTTGACTTCATTTGAATTGTTGTTGTGTCTTCTTTTCGTCATGCGCTTGAACTTCTTGATAAAGAGTACCATTTCTTCATCATCAAGATCGGTGCTCTCGTCGCTTGTATCCCCGTTGTCTTGGTCTTCACGAGTTTCTTTGAGTTGGGGTTTGCACGTTGCTTTGAGAGCAACTTCTTTCGTTTTGGAAGAGGTGAGTTCGGCTAAGTCTTTGACGTATTGAGCCTCTTTCTCCATCATTTCATGATTTATGATCTTCCCCAATAACTCATCGAGAGTCATTTTGTGAAATCCGGGGCTTTCTCTAATCATTGAGCAAAGTGTGACATTTCTTAGCATGAAGGCGCTAATCATTATTTTAACCACCTCGTGGTCCGTCCATTTCTTACTTCCATAGGCACGAATTTTGTTGATGAGTGCCTTCATCTGGTTGTACATGTCTTGAGGTGATTCACCTTCTTCAATAGCAAATCTCCCCAACTCTCCTTCAAGCATCTCAATTTTAGCTTCACGAACCGACCTATTTCCTTCGTGAGCTGTCTTAAGTGTATCCCATATTTCTTTTGCACTTTCTAAACCATCGATCTTGTTGAATTCCTCTCTGCTTAGTAATGATGTGATCACCGCGACAGCTTGTGTGTTTCTGTGAATATCTTGTTCTTGTTTTGGAGTGAGTTCCTCATCCGTCTCCGGGATATCTATGCCTGTGCAAACAATATGCCACAGACTAGGATTCAGAGATATTAGATGCATTTTCATGTTGTACTTCCACATGGTGTAGTCACTCATCAAACTGTGGATGCTTTCCCATAGGAATAGAGATATAGTGATTGTTTGAATTGAGACGGTTGTAGTTGTAAGGATATCGGGAGTAGCCGTGATGACCACTCCTGGTCGTCTTCTCTTCTTCTTTTCGTTTTTGTGCCAGCAACTTCTTTCTCAGGAGTGCCTTTAGCTGTCGCACTTCTTCATCATCATGTGGGCTTTCTTTCAGCACATCGAAGGCTTTAGCTTCTTGTTCCTCCACATTTATGTTCGTCTTCGGGATATCGTTGTTCTTCTCAGCGGCCATTGATCTCTCCGAGATGTGAGTCTCATTGACGGAGAACCTCGCTTTGATACCAATTGAATGTGGCCTAGAGCGGGTGTGAATAGGCCTTTAAAATTTCCTGCACACTTAATAGAATTGTTAAAAACTTGTTTGACCGGACGTCCGGTTGTGTGGGCGGACTAGTCCGGTGTGTTAAAATAAGTGAATTGATTAAGTGTTGTTTGGGAAACTAGATTCTTTTAGCAGCAGAAATAAGAACAACATATACTTTGGTTTACGATTATTGTATGAATGCACGTGGAAACTTATAAGCAACTTAAATTGATGTTTAGTAATCAAAGGATATAGTGAACAAAATGTAAAAGAAATAAGGAACAAGAGACACGAATTTTTATCGAGGTTCGATCTCACCACGAGATCTACGTCCTCGTTGAGGAAGCTCACACAGAGCCGGGTCTCCAACCCTTTCCCTCTTCAAGTCACCACCCAGTCCGACTTGATTCCACTAGCACGGGTAATCACCGAGTTTGTGGGGGCAACCTCACACGTTGAGGGCTCCCACGAGAATTACAGCAAAAGAAGCGATCAAATACACTTGAAAGTATTACAATGCAGAGTATGAGTGTAGAAAGATCAAACCCCAAGAGCTCGCAACGAAGGAACGACGATCTCCCAATCCCGAATCCAAGTGTTCAATTGATTTTACTCTTTTTGCACTTTAGATGTGTGGGGAGATATGTTTGGGCCTCTTGGGACAAGGTGGTGGCACTAGGGTTTTTGTTTTAAGCAGTATTCGACGTGTATCTTCATAGGAAAGCCGTGGATCCTCTTTTTATAGGGTTTCCAAAAAGTTATCGTTGAAAAACCCTAATACCGGACTAGTCCGGTGCAAGTCTAGACTTGTCCGGTCACAGTGCAACTCAATGTCCAGAAAGTTTGGCGGACTAGTCTGGTGGGAAAACGGACTAGTCCAACCCTATGTGAAAACAGACTCCAGAAAGTCTGGCGGACTAGTCCGGTTGGAAAAAGGACTAGTCCGGCCCTATGTGAAAACAGACTCCAGAAAGTCTGGCGGATTAGTCCAGTTGGAAAACGAACTAGTCCGATGCACTGTGAGATGTTAGGTTAATTTTAAAAACCTTTACCCCTGCGCAAGGTCGTGAGATCTTGGAGTGTGTCTTTCATACACTCCCTATACATTTAAAATCGAATTTGTTCTTCCAAGTTCCATCAAAGTATTCCTCTTTGGACACCACTCCATTTTTCACCTTTTTGTGTGCACCGAGCTGTTTCACTTTGTTTGTCCTGCAATTATCTCAATAGTTTCATTAGGATCTCATATGTTTGTCATCAATTAGCTAAAACCCACAAGGGATATCCTGAATGCACTTACAAGACCCCTGCAGGTATGTTCTGATTCCTGTCCTCTAACTACATCTAGGTTTTCGATGACGCATGCGGTTCACCACCAGACAAACCAGCAAAGCCTCGGTATTGAGCGGCATGCAAATTTTTTTTATGACAAACTGGCTGCGGGGGCCTCCCGTTCGGATGCAACTTCGGTGCTCCCGTTTGTGCTTCCATGCGTACTCCTGCTTATGTGTCATCATCTAATTGGTTGATGTTAAATCAAGCATTATTGTAGGTAAATGAAAGGGCCAATAAAATCATGACACTTAAGTAGGAGCACACATGGAAGCACTTAATGGGAGTATACAAGCCGTGTCCCTCCCGTTCTGTCCTCCCATGCGTCATCCCGCTGATGTGTCAAAATGTTATTGGTCCCTTCATTAATGCTTAGTTTAACTACCATACCTTCACAACAAATAATATGATGACACGTCAGCGGGAGTGTCATCAAAAAACTAGAGATGGATGCGTCAGCAGGCCGCAGTCAGCGGGCCGCAGTCAGTTTTTCATCAAAAAACTTGCATGCCGCTCAACCTTTTTTGGTTTGCCTGGTGGTGAACCGCCTGCGTCATCAGAAACCTAGAGATGGAGTAAGAGCACTGGAATCAGAGCATACCTGTAAGGCTCTTCCCAACAACCACCGGGGACGGACTACGTACAGGGGGTTAAGGTACATCGGCACACCCGTACCATATGTGTACCCGACCAGCCGTGTAGTTTCCTTCGAAACTCTGCCAGAAGAAAGCGGCATGCAAGTTTCATTTTGTATGGAGAATGTTTGTTGTGTATTCATCAGGGAACACATATAAACTTTATATAGGCTAGCTAGTATAGTGTGAAACCAAAACAAAACCCTTTCGCACTACACAGATTCAAAAGCTAGCATTAATGACTAAACGTAGGCCTACGCTGTCAAACAATGACGTTAGATCAATGCAGTCAACAATGACTGTTACATGTGTACGTGCTTATCCTTTCTACAGTCTGGTGGTGAACCGCCTGCGTCATCGGAAGCCTAGATGGAGTTGGAGGACAGGAATCGGAGCATACCTGCCTGGACCAAGATCGCCTGATGTAGCGACATTTTGCTGCATGCCTGCAGTAAAGGCTGCATCCACCATTTGTTTTGATCTGACAGTTGTACTTCCCAGCTATCCAACTAAGGGGTCAATTCAAATCGTTTCTTAAACTCTTGCCTGCTTGCTTCAACATGAGAAAGAGTTTACATGCATATAATGATGCATACTTTAAACATTTAAATAAAACAAACTTCTATCACAAATTAACAGGACTAAAAACACATTAACTATCTTATGTGGCATGCCAATGTGTGGATGTCCAACTCAGAGTAAGGATGAAAGTGAAACTGTTTTTTGAAGTTGATGGACTAAATAATTGACCCATTTGAAAGTTGAAGGACTAAACTTAGTTTTGATTGAAAGTTTGAGGATAAAGTTGAGTATTGCCAGGTTGATGAGCTCAAGCTCGAAAAGTTCGAGTAAGCTCATTTGTAAAGTTGCATGTACGATACTTTAGCTGCTAGAGGTGCCAGGAGATCGCCCGCAGTGAGGCCTGCAAAGCGGTCTGTAATGTAGTATACAGTACTAACAGGTAGTGACGACTGGAAAGAAAAGTGGAGACAATCAGCAGAGAGAAAAGAAAAGAAAGGAGGAGAAAAATGTTAGAAAAAGATAGGTAGGACTCCAATGTACCACTGGCCCTATGCCCCTATAGGCAGTGTAATCATTACCACTACTCCTATACGCGGCCAGAAGTTATTACCATTGCTTCAAGGGAAGTGCTGCGGACTACATGTGCCGATTAGTTTATTTTGTGTTTATTGGGGATTATGTAACAGCTAGTTCTGTCGATTAGCGATGACTGGAACGATAAGTGGATACAATGAACAGAGAGAAGGGAACACTGATTTCCTTCGTTACAAACTACTGTATGATTGAATGTATTCATTTTCGGAAGAATCCATTTCTTTAAACTGTCCCGTGAGTTTCCTTTGATGCAAACGGGGCTAAACATAAGACGAGCACGCATAGGGGAAACACAACAAGTGCAACATTCATCAGAGACGAGCGGGCATAGGGGAAACACATATACTAGTACAAGTTTATTTTATATACTCCCTTTTTCTCTTTTAATTGGCATTGGGAGAACTAGCGGCGCATCCAAATGGGAATGGAGGGAATATAACCCATATAGTACAACGCTAGATGGCAGAATAGGTCATGCTCGTGCTAAATCCTACAGTTCCCTGTACAGAAGACTCTCCACTCCCCCCACGTAGGCCTGCCGCAGCGGGAAGTTCCCTGGTTCCCCCCTATTGAGCAGTCCCAAGCGTCATCATCAATGTTGGGCTCCGCCACCGGCGGCGCTTCTGGACGAGGCCTGCCCAGGAACCTCCAGGCGACATCATCGATACTATTCATGGCTTCATGCTAACACCGGCAGCACTCCTTGTTGGTCCACTTCATGGCGACAGACCTGACCGCGTTGTAGTCGACGTGAGCCTCACCTTCGACCTGCCGGATATACTCGAGGGCATCACGGTCCCCGCTGTCGGCGTCGTAGCGGAACATGGCGAGGACGTAAGCCTCCACCATGTGGCCGTTCGTGGCCACCCGGGCAAGGAACTGGGTGCCTGGCTGCGCGCGACCGTGCAGTAAGACAAGGTCGAACCTGGTGACGTAGCACGCATGAGGGTTGCCGACGATTGCCAGGAGCTCCACGAGGCGGTCGTAGCTCCAGTTATACTTCCAGATGCTCTCCCGCTCCAGCGCCACGCGCCTGCCCATGGCGCGATCCCGGCACGCCGCATGCATGGCCTTGCAGGTGGCGCGCAGACTGGAGAGGTTGTCCATGGGCTGCATGGAGGTTGCGGCGACCCACCCCGTGATCAGGACCGCAATATCGTGCAGCAAGGGGAACTCCATGGGCTTCGAAGGGAACTAATGAGGGCGCAAGCGACGGAGACAAAGAGGAAGAGTACGAGCGGAGAAGATTATGGCCTGTGTGTGTTGCAGAGAAGAGGATGGTGTGTCTTTATTAGTACTCGCGGAGAAGACGATGAGACATGCGCAGTGATGTTTATGGCTTCTAAAGTGCCCCGTTTGGAATGCTACTTGCAAAACTGGGGTTACAGCTTCTAAAGTGCAGTTTTACGCTACTTTAGCCAATGGAGTTGTCAGCAGGCAGGAGATCGCCCGCAGCAGTGCCTGCAAAGTGGTCTGTAAAAAGTACTCCTCCCTCCGCCCCAACTCAACTCTATTTTTAGCTTTGGTCGAACTTACCTTTGATCAATGATTTCTTGCCTGGTTCTTATCCTGATCATCAAGGTCCTCCGCCTGCTGCCCCAGATGACTTGGTGCAGAATAGGGATGAAAACGGTCGGAATTGAGCTTATTACCTTTGACAACTCCTTATTCAAACTGGTGTCTAAATAAAAAATTTAAAGAATTGAGCTTATTACTCCCTCCGTCTCTAAATACTTGTCGCTTTGTAGTTCAAAAATAAACTACAAAGTGATATTTACTACGGCCCCGTTTGGAATGTAGGATTCCAAATCACAGGAATCGGAAAAAACATAGGAATAGACAAAATGCAAGAACGAAGAAAGTGAGAAAACCACGGGAATCAAAATCAGAGGAATGGAGAATTCAAGATGTTTGGAAAGCAGGAATGAAAACATAGGAAAAATGTTAGAGCAACTATAAACAAAATTCTTTAGAATCTTAACTATCATTATATAAATCAAAGTCATAACTTCTTGCCAAGATGAAACACCAGTTTGCTTCATAAACAACTTCATTCCTATATTTCTAACATCAAAACGTCTATTGCATTGCAGTAGCTCAGAAATAATTATTCCCTTATTTCAAAAAAAGAAATAATTATTCCATGCAAATCATTAGGTTAGTTAATTTGACTTTTAGCACCCTATATATTCCCTCCATAGCCAACCAGTAGACCACAAAGAACTTGGACTAGATTATTTCATTCCTCCGTTTTACATAGGAAAGGAAGTCTTTCTACAGGAAAGGAAATATGATTCCTGTGTTCCAAACACCTGTGACATCAGCACAATGTAGGAATGAATTCCTTTGAAGTTTCCATTAAAAATCCTCTATTCCAAGGGACGGAGAGAGTACATGTCAGCCCACTAGACCCAACCTACTATTTGGAAAGTATTCAGTTATTGTTCAAAAATTTTCCATTAAAATATGGTATTCCGACAATTCGGTCGGAAATCAGTCTAAATCGTTTCCATTCCGTTTACCAAATTTCAATGTCCGATAAAAACGGTAATCGGATCGAAAATTTCAAAAATTGTCGAATATGGTAATCGCATCGGAAATTTTTCAAAACGGCGTCGGACGGTTCAGGAATTTACCGTACCGTTTTCATCCCTAGGGCAGAATGATCCTGCCGACCAGAATGAAGTGTCGGATATATGTTGTCCACGACGTAGGGTTATTCAACACAAGCAATAGGTAGCATATCCTAATCTTTCTCCTCATATATAGCGTGTTAACTAATTTTTCGGCCCCAAATGATCTAGAAAAACTACTCCAGATTTGATGATGCCATAAATTAATCGCTGCTCAAAACAATGACGGTGCTCATCAAGCTCGCAAGCTCAACTTCATTCATCCTCAAACTAGCTAATTATTTCGAATGGATTTACGTTAAGGGGTGTGCATTCAGTCTACCCGATATTTTGGTTCGGGTATTTTGGTCTTTTTCAAAATTCTGTTTCATGAAATCACTACCCGAATTGTTGTAATAATATTAGGTACCCGAACATTTTGGGTACCAAAATTCCGGTTTGGTCTTCGGTCCTACCCGATATATCCGAATTATACATTATATCCATGTCATGTTTGCACAAATTTAATATGATTGATAAATTTAATCCCACGAGGTCATTTATTATAAATTGACAAATGAAAAATAAAAAATAAACGTTTCAATCCAACAACACACATCACAACTTGAAAATAAAATATCTAAATTTGAATTGTTCATAGTTTAGCATGCATAATTTAACTTATTATATGATGGACTGGCTATTCGGTTATTTCAGTTACCCGAGAGTGGTACCCGAACCCGACATTTATTTTTCAGTTATTTATATTTGCTACCCGAAAAGTACCCGATACCCGATATTTCGGTCTTTTCGGTTCTAGTCTCGGTTTTATCGATTTCGATTTTTCGGTCTCAGTTTATTTGCCCACCCCTAATTTACGTTGTAGTAGCATATGGGATATACATATTTCTCCTCCATGTTTTTTTTTTGCAAAACTATTTAGTGATATATCCTATGTGCATGTTAAATATGTAAAACTAATGTAAAGTATAAAACTTTTTCAAAGGGAAGTCTTAGGTTTCGTCAAATCTATCTTTGAGATTTACGCAATTTTGATCTGTTTTAAAAATACAAGAATTGTACTTTTAGATGCACCATGAAAATATTTCCATAATATACAATCTAGTACTACATGTTATTGAAGTTAATAAATTCCATATAAATCATTGGTCAAAGGTAATTAGTTCGACCAAAACAGAAATAGAGTTGAGTTGGGGTGGAGGAAGTATTATATGTTGATGTTTGCCGCATAAGGTTTGGTCCTTCGTTCAAGCCATAGCCATTTGTACAGGCGGCTGATGCTACCGGGCGCACCGAGCTTACGTGCGCGCCAGTCACCGAGGTGCCTTAAACGCGCGCAGTGCATGCGCATCTTTGAATTCAATTAGAACCGCTCTGCGTCCCATCACCACTACTGCGCACGTCGAGAGAGGAACAGCCAGGCGGGTGCAAATCCCTTGCACTACTGCAGGTGCAATAGAGATGGCTGACATGAGGGCCCCACATGGTGTGGGACCCACATGTCAGCCACCTCTACTGCACTTGCAGTACTGCAGAGGATGAGCACCCCAACCAGGCTGCTACTACGCTATAAGATCACCCGAGCACGCCACCGTAATCTCCGCACAGCCACTCTTCCTCTCTTCCCAAAACCGCGCCAAGAACACCATGGCCAACAAGACAACGCCGCCGCCAAGCCCGCCGAAGGACGCCAAGGGGAAGCGTCCCCGACCGGACTCCCCCCGGACAAGGAGTGGGCTCTCCGGAAGATGGCGCGCGATGTATTTGACAATACATCGTGCTCCATGCATCGCCTTGGGCTTTGTCCCCTTCCAGAGTATGCTGCCATGGGGACCACAGGCACTACGTCTTTGGCATGTCACACTTGGCCGGTCGCCTCGATGTCCTCTGGGAGACGCTGGCGGACGAGCTCGGCATCGCCGACTGTGATAACCTAGTGGCGGCTACGTCCAGGAAACTAAGCTTCCCATCTCCGCCGCGGGAGGCGTCCCCGCCCAGCCAGGAGCCCAAGGAGGAGGAGGAGGAGGAGAATTAGGTGGAGCGAGGTGGAGAAGTAGATTTTTTCTTGTTCTTAGTTGTGTTGTTTATCTTTTCTTGTTTGTAGTTTGTGTCTTTCTTTTTTCCTGTTTGTAATGTATCATCTTAAGGTAATGAACTTTATATTTTTGTTCATTGGTGCGCAAAAATAGTTCTAATGTTGCTGTTCTAACGATAAACTAGTGGACTATTTATCTCTTTTATCTTTTAGAATGGAATATATTTGCACTTTCAACTCTACTGAGCTAGAGATCCAGAAACTGACTATCACCTACTAGTTTATCTGACAGGACCAGCAGGGAGAAGCCCACTCTCTGTTCAAACCCAACACGGATCCAACATAATGAGCAGTCAAACAGCAAAGCACGTAGTAAATCACAAAAAAACGCAACAACAGTTTCTTGAGTACGTATCAACTTTAGCCCAGATTAGATGCTCGTGGGCGTCATTGCAAAAGGGTGAAGACAAAAAAGACTTGATTCGGATGGCTTGCAAAAACAAACTAGAAGTCAGGGTCATCGAAATTTTTGCCCGATTTGGATTGAGTCTTAGTTATAGACTTCCATAATAATAAAACGTATCAGGTATTTTACTTTCACAAGTGTGTCATAAAATATATTGGATGTTTTACTTTCACTAGTGTGTCATAAAGTGTACGCCGGCCACGTATCCTGATCCAACCGTACAACTTCAAATAAAGGAGGGTTAGAGCATCTCCAACCCCTTTGTTATTTTTGGTTTGCTATTCTTTCAAATGACAAATATGCTATCCATATTTAGCATCTCATTCCATGAGCATCTCCAACCCGTTTGCTATATGATGTGATATATTAGATTTTTTTCATATTTTATTAGTATATAATAATTATTTTAAAATTCAAAAAACATTGTTGCAATGGCTATATTGTAACGGTTGTATTTATAACAGCTATTTTTCAATGGTTATATTTCTAACTACTATTTTTCAATGGATGTATTTCCAACGGCTAATTTTCAACGACAATTTTGCAACGGGACGACGATAATGTACCGGAAATTGGGAATAGCAAACCGGATAGCATTTGCTACTAGTAGCACACCGAGAGCTCCATGTAGCAAATGGCTATTAGGATTGCTACTTTTATCCATTTGCTATATGGAGCTCTCGGTGTGCTACTAGTAGCAAATGCTATTCCGTTTGCTATCCCCAATTTCTGCTACATTATTGTCGTTTCTTTTGCAAAATAGTTGTTGAAAATTAACTGTTGGAAATAAAACCGTTGAAAAATAGTCGTTAGAAATATAACCATTGAAAAATAGCCGTTAGAAATACAAACGTCACAATATAGCCATTGCAACAATGTTATTTGAATTTTAAAATAATTATTACATATTAATAAAATATGAAATTTTTTAATATAGCACATCATATAGCAAACGGGTTGGAGATGCTCATAGAATGAGATGCTAAATGTGGATAGCATATTTGGTATTTGAAAGAACAACAAACTAAAAATAGCAAACGGGGTTAAAGATGCTCTTAGAAGATTTGTGGAAAATAATACGAACTTATAATAAAAAGGAGAAGAAGAAAAAGGTCTGTGCGCGTTTCGATACATGAACCGTGACACTGCTGACATCCATCTTCATTGGCCAGTTCCCGATTCTGCTGATCTCTCCAGCATGTATTCACACTAGCTACTCTGTGGTGACTGGACCCAGGGTATCCCATGGCCCACCTGGCATATCCAGTGGGTGGGCTCCTGAGAAATGTTGTTGTCGTTGTACGTGGTGTTAGGTTGAGACAATGCAACTTGTGGTCATAACGATAAGAATTAAAAATTATAAAGAGTATATAAGCTTCAAAAATCTTCATTACTCTCTTTACTCCGTGCTCGGGCCCGTCAAATTCAGAAACTCCTCCGCTCATATCGTAACTGCATCAGTTATATATCCAGGCCCGTTTCCAATTAAAATCCAAACTAAAGGTGTAGATGAAGGTTTTGCACAAGAGAGAGAGAGAGAGAGAGAGAGTTGCGTCGCGCCGCCGCAGACGGCAACTGTAGGGACAACAAGGAGAGAGACCCAATGGCGGGGACTCAGGTGTACAACATGACGTTCGAGAAATACGTGATCACCACCACCATGACGTCCTCCGGCAAGGCCGTGGAGGACTGGCTCGATGAGGTCTCCTCCGTCCATCATCAGCGCCTTCACAAGCTCGTCGTTGGGCTCGACGTCGAGTGGCGCCCCAGCTACTGCGCTGACCAGAACCCCATCGCCGTTCTGCAGCTCTGCGTCGGCCACCGCTGCCTCATCTTCCAGGTCATCCACACTGACTACTTCCCCGATGAGCTGGAAGATTTCCTCGGCGATTCCAACTACCGCTTCGTCGGCGTCGGCGTGGAGGGTGATGCCGACTGACTTTGGAAGGACTGGCAGCTGAAGGTGGCCAAAACGGTGGACCTGGCCGAGCTCGCGGTGGAGGAGACGGATCGCTTGAGCCTCCACAGCGCGGGGCTGAAGGAATCCGCGAGCGCCGTGATGGGCGCCGACATGGAGAAGCCTTACGGAGTGAGGACGAGCAACTGGGATGGGTACAATCTCTCTGGCGAGCAGATCAGCTATGAGTGCATCGACGCCTTCGTCTCCTTCGAGGTCGGTCGCAAGCTGCTCTCCGGCGACTACTGATCTTACCACCAAGTTTGCAGATCGGCTGCCGTCGATCATCCCGGCATATGGAATTCGTAGGTGCATCGCTCAAGTTCTAGCTTTTGTGCTTGTGCACCCAACCTCTCATAAAATAATTTTTTCTTGAGGAAACACTATATCTTGCTTTTAAAAACATGCATGTTATTTCACATGCATCGAGGTCTTTCACATGCATGTTAGTTGTCCATGCATGCTACGCCCCAAACATGATCAAAGAGCCTCAAACATGACGATCTCTCAACAAAAAAGAGAACACGTAACGTCAGGAAACATGATCGAGGTCTTTCACATGTATGTTAGACGTACATATGCTATGTCCCAAACATGTATTCCAAGAATAGAATAATATTTCCTACCATGTATATATACTATATTTATCATATTCGCTACCATGCATGTGTGTATGCTCTCAACCTATAGTATATGGCTGTTTAACTACCACACTAATGAAGAATATTATCCTGTCATCAATAGAGATAACAAATTTGACACAAGGATGTTCCCTCGACGGTACGAGGATAGAATATGTACTACCATCATCTAATAAGCACACAACTCTCACTACGTACGTACGTGGTTCATCAAATTAATCAATCGCATGCTACCATTATGTATCGCTGTACTCGTCTTTTGAAGAAACAACAGGCGTAGGCGCTAGCCGCTATGTGTTCTGATCTTAGGAACAAATGAACACACTTGTGAAAACACGTACGCCACATCCGATCCTAAACGTCATCCAATTAACATGTTCCTCAACAAGGGGGCACAAAAATCCTCAACACGTGACCAAACATGCTTGATCGCGAGTCTCTTTCACATGCATTACATTCATGTCCACCATCATCCATGATCACGACAATTATCAGTTCGATATGGACTCTCGGTCGGCAACGATCGGATCCTTAAAAAAAAGATATGGACTCTCAGTTGATTGCCACGCGCGTTCACGTCAATCTCCGCACCTTTGTGTGTCAAATTAAAAAATTGGCCGATGGGACGTGTTGAGCCATTGCGATAACCGAGAGGAGGCGAACCGCGGTTTGGAGTAACTCTAAGCGTCGATTCAAAAGCACAATTTTGGAAGTGTCCGATCATCTCCACTCACGCGCTTAGACGACGACCGGCTATAAAGGCACACCTTCCTCTTCTTCTCTACCGCACCTCTCGATCAATTTTAGCCTCCAAACTTCTCCTCTTGCTTCTCCGCCGCACCACCGTCGACCACCTCTCTCTCTTTGTTCACACCTCCGTCGCCGCACAAATGGGTAGCCCCGCACCAAAGCGCTCCAGGTCATCGACGTCCTTCGAACCTCCTTCTCCGTTTCCGTCGCCGCCAAGGCCGGTGGAACTGGAGGCGGAGCCCGCACCTCCTCCACTCTCGTCTCCCCCCGCGGCGCCCGCACCTCTTCCGTCCGACTATGATGAGACTGTCCGCCTCATCGAGGAAAGCATCGACAAACTCGACGGCAAGCTTAAGGAGGTCACCGACAGCCTGTTCGCCACCGACGTGCAAGCAAAAGTGCTCGACAAAATGGCGCAGGATGTATTTCACAATACATCTCACTCCTGTCGCCGACTGGGACTTGGTGTCCTTCCCCACCATGCCAGCATGGACTCCGCCGGCTACTACATCTTCGAGTTAGGCTTTGTTGCCGCTCGTCTCGACTGCCTCTATGAGACGATCAGTGAGGAGGCTGGGGAGGGGTTTCGTGAGCAACTCGTGAACTCTGTCAGCTGGAAGAAGTTCGATCTGGTGTTGGAGGATGCTCCGCTGGTGGAGGCACCGCCGGCGGAGGCGAAGGCGGCGGCGGAGGTGGACAAGTCCTCCTCCGAGTAGAATAGGATGAGTAGTAGTTTTTTCTTTTGTTTTCTATGTGTTTTTTTTGTTTGTAATATATGTGTTATTTTTATGTTAATGAAAAATGTCTTTTATTTATGTTCAGGAACAACGTGTCCTATAGTACATGCACTAACGAAAAACTCCTCCTTTTATCGAAAAACATCACATATGGAAAATTAACACATTAGTAATATTATACTGTATATAATAAATACTCCCTCCTTATTCTTTTATTTGACGTTTTGGACAAAGCATTGAACTAACATTAGTAGGACGTACGTAGTAGAATTATATTTCAAAAAATTACAAAAATAAAAAGCTACACACTTAATTAATTTTATTTCTTTTCTCTTTATCGGCTATCATCGTGCCCGCCCCACCACCCCCACCCACCGGCCTAGCCCTAGGCAGTAGCCCACAAATTTTCTGCGACCCTGCCGCATAGCATCGCACAAGCACCCCCGCCTAGCACGCCTTCCGATAAAAATCGCATAATCGTGGGAGCAGGACACGCGGGATTTCCATCCTGCTCTAAAACTCCAAAAATACCAAGTTCCCAAACACCAAAATCGAATTCTCTGCGGCCCTTCCGCACAGCTGTCTCTGCGTGACCCTGTCCAGATGGTTGCCACGTACGTTCACGCTCCAAATCTTACAGCCAAGGGTGCACTGCACGGTTCCCGCGACTGTACCACCCTGCCCTGATGATTGCCACGTACACGAGCGCACCGAATGTTGCAGCGCACACGGGCACACGAACTCCACGTCCGAACTTTGCTCAGCGATCCGAATAACTCGGCACTCGGCGTGCACGATCCATCATCACGTGCAGGAATAATATTATGAAATTATATACTTTGATGATTCAATAATCCAATCAAATTTCATCCAACCTACTAACAAAATATTAGATCGTCCAGTTCATCCGACCAAACGTTAATTTGGATGATCCAAGACATAAAGAAATGGATGATCTATCTCCAATCGAACTTCAACGTCAAACCAAACGCAATTGATGACTGAGCACTTTGTCACATGTCACTAGAGTGTACGCACAAATGACAAATACACAGCCTCAACACTGGGTTCAGGGTGCATCATGGACTAACCACATGACCCGACTAAACACTCACGTAATTACCAAACACCTGCAAGAGCAACTACCTGTCCGCATCCAACAGTGCATCCCGACCCTGCGAAAGGATGATGAGCAGTGGCTGGTGAACATGTTGAAGTGGCAGCGCAATGGAAAACAGAGGCAGCGGACGGCGACATACCTGGATGTTGGCGTAGTCGACCTCGCACATCCTCCGCAAGTCGTTCACCTTCCACGGCGAGCTGAACCACACTGGCAGGAACTCCTCAGTTTCGCAGTTGAAGCATGACTTGGAGAAATGGGCCACCAAAGCATCCCGATCCTGCGAAAGGATGATGAGCAGCGACAGGTGAACACCATGCGCAATGGAAAACGGTGGCAGCGGACGGTGACATACCTGGATGTTGGCGTAGTCAACCTCGCACATCTTCCGAGCGGCATTCACCTTCTGACGAGAGCCATGCAGGTGCTTTGTCAACAGCCGGAACGCCGCATCTTGCAATGTGACGTTGACAAAGCAGTAGCCCTTGTTGGGCTCGGACCTTGGCAAATGCAACAAACAAGGTTAAGTATCAATCAGTAAAAGACCGGAGCTTGATTAGTATAATCATATATTTCAAAGCATAGGCGTGGTACTTGAAGTCAAATGGAACGTAAATAAAATCGTAAAACCGACTTGACGCGGCCCACTACAATTTTTGCGTTCTCCTTGGTGCAGTGCTCATCAATGATGTTCATTACTTTTTGCCTCCTGTGGAAAACGATGTAAAACATCAGGTATTAACGCATCAACAAATATGAGGGCAAGAATACCAACGCGCAGATTTGAAAGTATGTTGCAGATCATCAGTGTCGTCAGACCAGAAGCAGGGTCGAAGCGGCGCCGTGGCCATCGGGAACTCGAGAACGGATGAGGAGAAGGCTCATCGCCAACGGATCGAGGGGACAGAAGCTACACGGCCGCTATGGGCGATGAGCCTTCCCCTCGATCCGTTCTCGAGTCGGGGGCAGGGCGGCGATAAGGGCGCAGGGGCGGCGGGCTGGGGGCTGAGCCAGGGGCGCGGCGGCGGGGGCGCCGCAGGTGACATTGTGCGGCAGGGTCCCATAAAATTTATTGCCACCCGCCTCGGCCCAGAGCCGGGGCTACCTTTAAGACCATTCGCAGTGGTTCACGGTAAAGCTTTAGACTGTGTTTGGGAGCACATTTTCTCAATACTAAAGTTTTGGAAACCACAGTTTTTAAAATGACAATGCAATACCAAAGTACATATTTCAATAACACAGTTTTGTAATACCAGATTTTGCAATTCATAGGACTGTTTGGTTGACAAACACCATTCTGTAAAAAAAACCATAGTAATCTCAAATACCACGGTATTGCTAATTGCTCTAAGACCATCTGCAGTGGTTCACTGTAAAGCTTACTGGACTGGAAATATAGAGTAGATTACTAGAAGTATAGAGTTAGTGTCCAGAGTGAAATGATGGAAGTATAGAGCATATACTTGAAGCATAGAGGGACAGAGTAAGTTTTAGACGAAACCGCTGCGGATGGTCTAAAACTCCAAAAATACTGTGTTCCCAAACACCAAAATCGAATTCTCTGCGGCCCTTCCGCACAGTCGTCTCTGTGCGACCATGCCCAAATGGTTGCCACGTACGTTCAAGCTCCAAATCTTATAGCCAAGGGCGCACTGCATGGTTCCCACGACTATACCACCCTACCCTGATGATCGCCACGTACGCGAGCGCACCGAATCTTGCAGCGCGCATGGGCACACGAACTCCACGTCCGAACTCTGCTCAGCGATCCGAATAACTCGGCGCTCGGCGTGCACGATCCATCATCATGCGCTCGAATAATATTATGAAATTATCAACTTTGATGATTCAATAATCCTATCAAGTTTCATCCAACCTACTAACAAAAAATTGGATCGTCCAGTCCATCCAACAAAACGTTAATTTGGATGATCCAAGACATAAAGAAATGGATGATCTATCTCCAATCAAACTTTGACATCAAACCAAATGCAATTGATGAGTGAGCACTTTGTCACATGTCACTAGATTGTACGCACAAATGACAAATACACGGCCTCAACATTGGGTTTAGGGTGCATCATGGACTAACCACATGACCCGACCAAACACTCATGTAACTACCAAACACCTGCAAGAGCAACTACATGTCCGCATCCACCAACGCATCCCGACCCTACGAAAGGATGAGAGCAGTGGCTGGTGAACACGTTGCAGCGGCAGCGCAATGGAAAACGGTGGCAGCGGACGGCGACGTACCTGGATGTTAGCGTAGTCGACCTCGCACATCTTCCGCGAGTCGTTCACCTTCCGCGGCGAGCTAAAGCACACTGGCAGGAACTCCTCGGTTTCGCAGTCGAAGCATGAATTGGAGAAATGGGCCACCAACGCATCCCGATCCTGCGAAAGGATGATGAGCAGCGACAGGTGAACACCATGCGCTATGGGAAATGGTGGCAGCGGACGGCGACGTACCTGTATGTTGGCGTAGTTGACCTCGCACATCTTCCGCGAGGCATTCACCTTCTGACGGAGGCCATGCAGGTGCTTTGTCCACAGCCAAAACACCGCATCTTGCAATGTGACGTTGACAAAGCAGTAGCCCTTGTTGGGCTCGGACCTTGGCAAATGCAACAAACGAGGTTAAGTATCAATCAGTAAAAGACCGAAGCTTGATTAGTATAATCATATATTTCAAAGCATAGGCGTGGTACTTGAAGAAAAATGGAACGTAAATAAAATCATAAAACCGACTTGACGTGGCCCACTGCAATTTTTGCATTCTCGTTCGCGCAGTGCTGATCAATGATATTCATTACTTTTTGCCTCCTATGGAAAACGATGTAAAACATCAGGTATTAACGCGTCAACAAATATGAGGGGGAGAATACCAACGCGCAGATTTAAAATTATGTTGTGGATCATCAACGTCGTCAGACCAGAAGCAGGGTCGAAGCAGCGCCGTGGCTGCCGTGAACTCGAGAACGGATGAGGAGAAGGCTCATCGCCAATGGATCGAGGGGACGGAAGCTACATGGCCGCTATGGGCGATGGGCCTTCCCCTCGATCCGTTCTCGAGTCGAGGGCGGTCCGGCAGTGGGGGCGCAGGGGCGGCGGGCTGGCGGCAGAGCCGGGGGCGCGGCAGGCGACGTTGTGCGGCAGGGCCCCATAAAATTTATTTCCGCCCGCCTAGGCCCAGAGCCGGGGCTGCCTTTAAGACCATCCGCAGTGGTTCACAGTAAAGCCTTAGGCTGTGTTTGGGAGCACATTTTTTCAATACTAAAGTTTTGGAAACCACAGGTTTTAAAATGACAATGCAATACCAAAGTACGTATTTCAATAACACAGTTTTGTAATACCACGATTTTGCAATACATAGGACTGTTTGGTTGACAAACACCATTCTGTAAAAAATACCATAGTAATCTCAAATACCAGGGTATTGCTAATTGCTCTAAGACCATTCGCAGTGGTTCACTGTAAAGCTTATTGGACTGGAAATATAGACTAGATTACTGGAAGTATAGAGTTAGTGTCTAGAGCGAAATGCTGGAAGTATAGAGAATATACTTGAAGTATAGAGGGATAGAGTAAGTTTGAGAGGAAACAGCTGCGGATGGTCTAAAACTCCAAAATACCGTGTTCCCAAACACCAAAATCGAATTCTCTGCGGCCCTTCCGCACAGTCGTCTCCGTGCGACCCCGCCCAGATGGTTGCCACGTACGTTCACGCTCTAAATCATACAGCCAAGGGCGCAATGTACAGTTCCCGCGACTGTACCACCCTGCCCTGATGATTACCACGCATGCGAGCGCACCGAATCTTGCAGCGCGCACGAGCACACGAACTCCACATCCGAACTTTGCTCAGCGATCCGAATAACTTGGCGCTCGGCGTGCACGATCCATCATCATGCACACGAATAATATTATGAAATTATCAACTTTGATGATTCAATAATCCAATCAAGTTTCATTCAACCTACAAACAAAAAATTGGATCGTCCAGTCCATCCAACCAAACGTTAATTTGGATGATCCAAGACATAAAGAAATGGATGATCTATCTCCAATCAAACTTCGATGTCAAACCAAACACAATTGATGACTGAGCACTTTGTCACATGTCACTAGAGTGTACGCACAAATGACAAATACACGGCCTCAACACCGGGTTTAGGGTGCATCGTGGACTAACCACATGACCAGAACAAACACTCACGTAATTACCATACACCTGCAAGAGCAACTACCTGGCCACATCCTTCGCGTACGAACGGCAACGACGACCAACTTATACTTTTTGTACTAGGTACAAAGAATTTTCCTTGTCCATGAGCCAATAAGCAAGCTCTTCTGATGCGGCTTTTGTAGTTAAAAAATGAACTACGACAAAGCGACAAGTTTATGGAGACGGGGGGAGTACATATGATCATCGACGTCTCTCTCACATGCATGTTATAGTTGTCCATGCATGCTACCCTACGCCCCAAACATAGGATCAACGAGCCAAACACTATATATATATATATATATATATATATATATATATATATATATATATATATATATATATATATATATATATATATATATATATATATATATATATATATATATGACAATCTTTCAACAAAAAGAGAAAACTATATATACATATAACATGTTAGTTGTCACGCCCCAAACATGATCAACGAGCCTCAAACTATATATGACGATGTTTCAACAAAAAAAAAAGAGAAAACACATAATAATGTTGTCATCAAACATGATCGTCGCGAGGTTTTCAAGTGCATATGTTACTTGTCCATGCATGCTTGCTACACCCCAAACATGATCAACGAGTCTCAAATAAACGATCTTTCAGCAAAATTAGAAAACACCTAACGTCATCAAACATGCATGATCGAGGTCTTTTGCATGTCAAACTGGGAAAACATGAACGAGGGTTTGTGATATATATATATATATATATATATATATATATATATATATATATATATATATATATATATATATATATATGATGATCTTTCGAAAAATAAGAGAAAACACGTAACGTCATGAAACATGATCGAGGTCTTTTGCGTGACAAACTAAAAAGAACTGGAACATTGCATATACCTTGGTCCGGCGGGCCCTTTGCGTGTCAAAATAAAAAACTGGAACTGAAAAACTGAAACACCGCCGGACAAACCTACAAAGTATGTCAGGTGGGCGAATGCATACCCTGGACCCTTTGCATGTCAAATTAAAAAACTACGTGTGAAGCGGAGATGGAAGCCAACCGCAGTCTGTATTAATTCAAAAGTGCAGTTTTCAAAGCGTCCGATCATCTCCACTCGCACAGGACGAGGACCCGCTATAAAGGCACACCCGTCCTCTTGCGTCTCCGCCGCACCACTCCATCTCCATCGATCGTAGCCTCCAAACTTCTCTTCCTTCACCGCTGCACCATCGCCAACCACCTCTCGCTCTATCTCCACAACTCCTTCGCCGCACAAATGGGTAGCCCCGCACCGAAGCGCTCCAGGCCGTCGACGTCCTCCGAACCTCCTTCTTCTCCGTTTTCGTCGCAGCCAGTGCTGGTGGAACTGGAGGCAGCGCCCACACCTCATTCGTCCCCTTCTCCGCCCGCGACGCCCGTACCTCCACATCTCGTTTGGGTTCAGGAGACTGTCCACCTCATCGAACACCGCTTCGATGAACTCGATCGGCGCCTGAAGGAGGCCACCGAGCACCTTTCCGCCACCGCCAGGTGAGCAAAAAAGCTCGACATATTGGTGCGGGATGTATTTTCCAATACACCTCGCTCGTGTGAGCATCTGGGTCTTGGGAAACTTCATGTCTGCACCAGCATGGACACTGCCGATCACTACTGCTTCGGGTTAGGGTTTGTGGCCGGTCGTCTCAACGTCCTCTATGAGACGATCGGGGAGGTGGCCGGGTTGGAGGTCGCCCGGAAGCTTCAGACTCATTTGCCAGAGGAGGCGGCGGTGGCAGCAGTGGAGGAGGCAGCGGCGGCAGCAGCGGCGGCGGAGGAGGTCTCCTCCGACTCCGAGTAGAGTAGTATTTGTAGTTTTTCTTTTTCTTGTCTTCTATGTGCTTTCGTAGTTCTTGTTTGTAATATATGTGTTGTTTCTATTTTAATGATAAATGTCTTTTCTGTTCAGAACAATGCGTCCTATGCAGTATCAAAAAACAACTCCTTTCTGAAAAAGGGGCAAGACAACTGTTGTTCAATGTCTAGCCAAGAATTCGTTGTGTTGCGACAATCAACGACTCTTGGTTAAAACTCCATTGAGATCGTGGTTGAGGCTGCATTTCTCCTCTTTTGTGTTTTTTCACTCAATTTTTTCATTTGTAGTCGGCGCATGGGAAAATGTATTTTTAGTATGTAGTAGTATATACTACACATTATCATTTCATTGTGATTAATGTTACAAAATGCTGATTGTTTACTATCGTCCTTTCGTGCACTTGGCTGTATTTGCATATCGTTTGCATTAGCACATACGTATACATTTGGTGATTCATATTTTTTTTTGTATTTTTTTGGAATGTCCCACTACCTAGCAGATGACTGCTTTTAGATTTTAATCTCCATGCATGGCAACAAAGGTGAATTAAGAAGCGAGTAAGTTGTCCTAAGACGAAGTCTACCCCTCTAGCTACACACACTAGCCATGTGCAGGAATCGACGCGACATGAGATGTAATTAATCACGATTGGATGCATGCACAAGGGCACGACTTGCGTCAAATTCTCCACTCCCGTGAAAATTTTATAGTTCTACTTGGCGCCACATTTGAGATATTTACAATTCAATTTTTACTACCCGCGCCACCAATTTCAGTCCCGCCTATTATTGTAACACTATTTCAGCCACGACGAGTATAAATGGAGACACTGGCCTCCGTTACTGACACACCGCTGCACCGCCCTTCGGTGACCTCGCAGTACTCTAAATGTGTTGTCTCTCTGTCCTGTGTTCCATACTTGTATTCCTAAGAAATTCCCGTGTTTTCATTTCCCATGGTTTTTACAATTTTTCCCCCATGGATCTCGCAGTGACGCATCGAAGCTCTTGGTGGTGTTGACTCCTGGTTACAACGTCGGGCGACCAAGTTTGGCAGGCTCTATAGAACCTCTTCGTCGCCAACACCTCCATGCGACATCGCATCCCAGACTCCATTTTTGTGCTAGGTAAACTACAGGATCCATTTCATCTTTTTATAGAGCCATATTGGCTTGGTTCTACACGATCCATGCAGTTTTGGCCTAGTTAAGTTATACACGATCCATCCTGATATACGAAGATTAAATAAATTAACAAAGAATAAATGTGGTCTTCTGTTTCACGAATTTAGTTATATATATATATATATACACTACATCTGTCCCTAAATAAATGTTGCTCCCACAACTTATTACGGTAGTGTATTTCTATTCCAATTCCTTGCTGGGAACGACAAATACTAAAAATTAGAGGTAGTAGTATGTAATTTCTGGATTTAGAAGTAAATGACGCATGGGTTATCTGATCAACCACTCCACATGTTGTACTCTCATTCTTGTTTTACAAATTTGTATTTCTAAGATTTTTAGTTCCCATGGTTTTCACTTTTTTCTTTCTTGTGGCTTTCTCAGATCGTACGTTTTTTTCTATTCTTTCTTTTCTAATTCCTCCGTTAGCAACAAACACTGCAGTTTATAGAAAGCACACCGTCTGATCCAAAATCTACGTCGGTCATGTAATCTGACGTTATCACTGTTATTTGGAATGACTACTTACAATGCTCTTTACATTAGGAACAAGACATCAAACCGTGATGTTGTCTACAAGCATTCATGGTGGCCAACAAGCACCTAGTATAATTATAAATGTGTTTACTATCAAAATTAAACAAATTTAGACAACATTAAATCGTTTGCATGGTACGCAGAGAATACTGTAGCACATGATGTTCAGGAACCCCGAGGTTCTTCACTCCCTGGTACTACTACGATGCATGAACCAACAGCAGGTATAGATATACAAACCAAAAATACTCCTTCTGCCCCAGTGTAATTTTACTTTTGGAGCTTAAAAAATGTCCCACTCCAACTCTATCCTCGGTAGTAGCTTCCAACTACCCATATCACATCACATTACTACCAGCCTCTCTACCATGCCATTTGTTTTGGCAGAGCGTGTTAGTTTTTTACTCTACTCCTTTGACATTGAATTTAGAGCATTTTGAGAGACTACGTTCTGTCCTTTAGATGTATTGATGATGGGTGTATCATGGTCATTTGCATTCTTTCCTAGGCTCTACTAATTGTTTTAGCATGCCTTGCGATTCTACTTTCTTATTAGTACTTAGACTTTATAGTTAACAGTTCATCAGCCTGTGTGATGGCATGATTTTTTTATGCCTCCACGCTGTGCTCTCTCGCCGCCGGCCACTCCAGCCGGCACCGGCGCCCACGCCCTGCTGCTGGTCACTTCAGTGTCCTCCCCTACGTGTCTTCCTCGCCCATCGCCACGTCCCATCCTCCACGTGCCATGCCGCCCGCAAATCCCTAGCCATTAATCGCCCTACCACCAATCCTCCTCGAGAGTTTCGGCGAGACCGAACCCTCGCTTTGTTGAGTGTCGCAAGCTGGCACTATGCAGTATTGCACCTGCAGTAGCCGCCACTAACAAGTAGACCCGATGTCTTATGGGCCCACATGTCAGTGGCAGCTAATGCAGGTGCAGTACTGCGGAGGATTTCAATCCCGCAAGCTGCCTGCCTTATCTGTCTTGCATTCGCCACCTGCTACCGCTGGCATTCATTACTTGCCCTGCAACTAATAATTATCTTCGAGACACGCTCCAGCTGATGTCATTCAGACCGAACCAGTGAACCCTATCTTTGTCTAGTCTAGCGTTGCCAGCTGCATGCCCCCTCACAGTCTTGCTTGCTTCGCTCATGGACTGAAAATCCTCTGCAGTACTATGAGTGCGTACTGCCACTGACATGTGTACCTGATGTCTCATTTTAGGGTATGAACAACAATAAAGAAGTCAATAATGTAACCCCCCTCCCCCATCAAAATAGTTGTCGTTAGGACAGTCCTAACTACTGTAGTAGTTCATTTTTAATTCATTTGTTGGTCTGATACGACTATTAATATAAACCAGGAGGGAGTACTACAAAATAAAATGGTGCTAGCACGAAGCGGTCGTCCCACACTCGTATTTGCCGCACTCGTCCTGAAGATGGTATGAACATCAGACTTTTCTTCTTTTCACACTATTTGTACATGATACTAAACTTGTTCAGGCAGTAATTTGCTTTAATCGTTTACCGTTTGAATCAATGTAACAGAAGGAAGGAAGCTAGGAAGAAGTGTGGCTAAAGGACTTAAGGTTGCCAGAATACGCTATGCATCCCAAGTTAGTAGAACTGAGCATGTGAAGCTACCATTTCAGTTTTCTGCTAGGTTGGGTGTTGCGGTTGGTATTAATCAGCGGCACTTTGTCGATGATGTGGTTATGTTTACAAAAAGACATGCATCCCTCAATGGTGCAATGAAGGGGGCAGAGGTTGGCCATATTAACAAGATAGATATAGTACGAGACATTCTGGTTAGGGTTGTCACACCCCCACACAAGTATTTTCTTTCTTGCAATCTCCATCCTGTACATTTACAGCAACTTGTTATACAATGTACAAGATTCCTGGGACATGGAGGACACACCGAAGAGCGCAATAAAAATTTTGAAAATTGCTGGTGAGCGCTACAAGGGGTGGCGCTCGACTTTGCATGCCATCTATAAGAGTTATTCTACCGATGAAGAACGTATACGAAACCAGCCTGCTGACGTAACGACGCTCGAGTGGTTGCACCTAATAGAATATTTTGGGTCTGAGCGATTCAAGGTCAGCTAACTTTTTAATAGTTTCACATCATACAAAAAATATTTCATTTACATTCATTCGCGGAATTAATTCTTAAAATTATTGCAGTCAATAAGCAGGACCAATTCTCAAAATCGAAGCAAACAAAAGGCGTGTCACTTGCTTGGCTCCAAATCCTACGCCCAACTTAGTTACAAGAAGGTATGAAAAATAAATCATGCTTTTAATTTGCGCTGCAAACAATATGTATACCGACATGTTGAAGTTCACTTGTATTTTATGTAGCAAGACCAAGAGACCGGAGAAGAACCCGATGACATACAACTGTGGGAGGCAAGCCATTTGTTGAACGGTAACTGGACAAACAAGCTGACAGAAGCTGTACATGTGAGTAACACTTCAAACAATCCCCAATTAAATAAATATCTGCAAATTAGATGTGACTTTTATTTTCGTATATAGATCCAGGCACGTGCCCAAGTGAACGACATGGAAGCTGAGCAAGGAGGCCCAATTCCAAATGAGGAGAGAAACCACATCTTCCAGCGTTGTTATAGATCCTCAATCGGTTGTGCAGGATCACAGGTTCGGGGGTGTGGTTATATGGCTAACCCAACTGGTCCCTAACGTGAACGTATGCATATCCAGATGTCTGAACACCTCAACGACCAAGTTCGAAACTTAGAAGTTAGAAATGCAGGCCAAAATGAAATGGTGCAGGACATGGAAGGAAGAAATGATAGCTTAAACACCCAGATGGACTGCATAAACCAGAAGAATGAAGAGTTAATCATTCATGTCCAGAACTTACAAGGTCAGATAGCAGCTGATCGTGAACAAACAACTAAGAAAATGCAGGATATGCCCGCCTCAGTGGCTGAAATGCACAAAATGATGATGGCGACCACTTCACAGAAGGTCCAAGAAATAAGGAACCGCCAAAAGCCACCTGCTCCAACAATTAGTCCTGGTCAGGTTAGGAAAACTCTTAGCATGCAAACACGTCACTTAAGTAATCCTTGAGTGTTGTTATGCGTGTTGTAATATCAATTGATGGATGTTTATTGTTAAAATCGTGATTCTGTTGCCACTAATTTTCAAACCATGTGCATTCGGGTTCTACTGCCGCTAATTATAAAACGTGGCATTACGAATATAAATTGTTGCAATAGGAAGCTATTGCCAACACGGATGATAAAACGTGGCAATAGAATGACAAAAGTTGCAGTATAAACATTTGGCAATGACTCAAAAAACGTTGCATTAAAATACTATTGCCACAGATAAGAAATCGTTGCAATACCAAACTATTCGCCACGGATGCGAAATCGTTGTGGTACCATACTAGTTCCAACGGATCTAAACTCGTTGCAATATGGTACTATTCACCACGTTTGTGGACTCGTTGCAATACCCAACTATTCGCCAAGGATACGAAATTGTTGCAATACCAGACTAGTTCCCACAGATCTGAAATCGTTGCAATACGGTACTATTCGCCACGTTTGTTGACCCGTTGCACTAACCTACTATTTGCCACGGACGTTAAACAGTCGCAGTATCATACTATTTGCCACGGCTGTGACATCATTACAGTACCATACTATTTGCCACGAATGTGAAATCGTTGCAATATTGTGATATTCGTTGCAATATGGTAAATCGTCGCTACACCATAACTCGTTGCAATATGTTACTATTTGCCACGGCTGTGAAAATCGTTGCAATATTGTAGTATTTGCCACAAATGTGAAAATCGTTGCAATCACGTACTATTATCACGAACGTGAAATCTTTGCAATACAATGCTATTCGTTGCAATACGTTAAATCGTCACAATACAGTGAACCGTCACAACAACATACTATTTGCTACGAATGTGAAATCGTTACAATACCGTACTATTGCCACGCCTGCGAAATCATTGCAATACAATGCTATTCGTTGCAATACGTTAAGTCGTCGCAATACACTAAACCATTGCAATAACATACTATTTGACACGAATGTGAAATTGTTACAATATCGTACTATTGCCACGCCTGTGAAATCATTGCAACCACATACAATTACCATGAATGTGAAATCATTGCAATACCATGCTGTTTGTTGCAATACGTTAAATCGTTGCAATACGCCAAATCGTTGTAACAACATACTATTTGCCACGAATATGAAATCATTGCAATACCGTACTATTTGCCACGATCTTGAACCCATTGCAATACCGTACAATTCGCTGCGATACGTTAAATTGTCGCAATACATGAAAACGTTGCAATAGCGTCCTATTTGCCACCGATGTAAAATCGTTGCAATACCATACTATTCGCCACGGATGCCAATGCATCGCAAATAACCTATCGCCGCGGGAATTATTATGATGATTCGTAAAAACTATCGCCATGCTCTTTTTCGTTGCAACAGCGACCTATTGCGACGAAAACAACCTATTGCGACAAAATTTTCCGTTGTGATAAACCGGAATCCTTGCAGTGTTCGGGGTAACCACAGACTAGTCTGTGGTCACTTGGACAGAAAAATATAGGCCTTTCATATATATTTGAAGGTGCTTAAAAAGAAAAATAGGGGCAATAACACACAAATAATCTTGATGAATATGATAAGTAAACATACAACAATCAAGCTATCACCATAATTCACCAAGATCAAGTAATTAACATAGTTTTTCAGAGAAAATAGAGAGAGATGATTTTTCAACACAATCAACATGATTTTGGAGGTGGCAAACATGTATACAAGTTTTCAAGCCACGTTCCGAGCATCAAGGATGTTTAGTTCATTTCGGAGCTCACAAAAACGTTTTTCATCAAGTGGTTTGGTAAAAATATCGGCTAGGTATTTTTTAGTGTTGACATTGGAAATGGCTATGTCTCCTTTCATTGAGTGATCTCTCAAAAAGTGATGTCGGATGTCTATGTGTTTGGTTCTAGAGTGCTCAACAGGGTTATGGGCAATTTCAATTGCACTCTCATTATCACAAAGGAGTGGAATACGGCTCATATTTTAACCGTAATCCCTTAGAGTTTGTCACATCCAAAGGAGTTGTGCACAACAACTCCCGGCTGCAACGTACTTCGCTTCGGCCGTGGATAAGACAATGAAATTTTGTTTATTGGAGGACCAAGAAACTAGGGATCTACTTAGGAATTAACAAGTACCGGAGGTACTTTTTCTATCTACCTTGCATCTGGCATAATCTGCATCGGAGTATCCAACGAGATTGAATTTTGAACCTTTGGGATACCAAAGGCCTAGGTTGGGTGTATGAACTAAATATCTCAAGATCCTTTTAACGGCTGTCAAATGACATTCCTTAGGATTGGCTTGAAACCTTGCACACAAACATACACTCAACATAATATCTGGCCTAGATGCACATGAATATAGTAAAGAGCCAATCATGGAACGATACAACTTTTGATCCACGTTTGGTCTGTCTTCATTGAGATCCAAGTGTTCATTTGTCACCATGGGTGTCTTTATGGGCTTCGTTTTGTCTATTCCAAACTTCTTGAGAATGTCTTGAGTGTACTTTGTTTGGCTTATGAACGTCCCTTCCTTTTATTGCTTCACTTGAAATCCCAAAAAGTATCTCAACTCTTCCATCATTGACATCTCGAATATATCTGTCATAATCTTACTAAATTCTTGACAAAAGGATTTGTTAGTTGAACCAAATATGATGTCATCAACATAGATTGGCAAATGAAGAGACCATCATCAATGTGTTTGGTAAACAAGGTGTAATCAGCTTTACAAGTTTTGAAGCCATTCTCAACCAAAAAATCTCTAAGGCACTCATATCAAGCTCTAGGAGCTGGTTTGAGACCATAGAGGGCCTTACGTAGTTTGTACACATGGTCGGGGTACTCTTGATCTTCAAAACCGGGTGGTTGCTCCACGTACACCTCCTCCTTGATTGCTCCATTGAGGAAGGCGTTTTTCACGTCCATTTGATAAAGCTTGAAATCATGGTGAGTAGCATATGCAAGTAATATACGAATCGACTCAAGACTAGCTACAAGAGCAAAAGTCTCGTCAAAATCCAAACCTTCGACTTGTGAATACCCTTTGGCCAAAAGTCATGCCTTGTTCCTTGTTACCACTCCATGTTCATCTTGCTTGTTGCGGAAGACCCATTTAGTGCCGACGATGTTGGACTTGGGTCTTTGAACAAGCTCTCACACTTTGTTCCTTTTGAAGTTGTTCAATTCTTCTTACATTGCCATCACGCAATCCAGATCTTTTAATGCATCTTCAACCCTGTATGGTTCCAAAGAGGATATAAAAGAATAGTGTTCACAAAAATTGGCTATGCGAGATCGAGTTATTACTCCCTTTTGGATGTCATCGATTATGTTGTCAACAGGGTGATCTCTTTAAATGCTTTGGTGTACTCTTGGATGTGGCACTTGTGGTCTTGAATCTTCATGATTATCATCTTCTTCTCCCTCTGGATAGTTGCCTCATTGATGTTTTGATCACCTTGATCTTCTTGAGGTTGATCTAGTGTGGAAACTCCCCCTTGATCATTTTCCTCCACTTGTGGTTCATCTTCTTCATTTGCATTTGGAGGTGGAACATGTGGTCGAACATCACCCAACGCCATTCTTCTCAATGCTTGATGTGGAGCTTCTTCTTGATATAGCACACATTGATCAACTTGCTCTTCTTGAGAGCCGTTAGTTTCATCGAACAATACGTCACATGCTACTTCAATAGGTCCGAAGGCCTTTTTGAAGACACGATAGGCATAGGAGTTCGAATCATAGCCATGTAAAAAACCTTCAACAGACTTTGAAGTGAACTAATAAGCCCTAGGCTTCTTGTTTAAAATGTAAAATTTTGAACCAAAGACTAAAGAATATGAAATATTCAGTTTGTTACCCGTGAGTAGTTCATATGAGGTTTTCTTGAGTAGATGATGAAGATATAGTCGGTTTATTGCGTGACAAGCGGTGTTAACCGCTTCAGCCGAAAACCTGTCCGAAGTCTTGTATTCATCAAGCATTGTCCTTGCCATCTCAATGAGTATTCGGTTATTCCTTTCGGCTACTCCATTTTGTTGAGGAGAGTATGGTGCTGAAAACTCATGATTTATTCCTTCCTCATCTAGATACTCTTCAACTTAAGTATTCTTGAATTCCGTCCCATTGTCACTTTGTATGTTCTTGATCTTCAGTGAGAATTTGTTTTGGGCATGCTTGATGAACTTCTTGAGGGTTCCTTGAGTTTCTGTCTTATCATGCAAAAAGAAAACCCACATGAAGCGTGAAAAATCATCGATAATGACTAAACCATACTTATTACCGCTGATGCTTAATTAAGCAATTGGACCGAATAGATCCATGTGGAGGAGCTCAAGTGGTCTTGTTGTAGTCATGACATTCTTCGCGGGATGGGGTGCTCCTACTTGCTTCCCGCTTGGCACGCTCCACAAGGCCTGTCTTTCTCAAAAACAACATCCTTTATACCTCGGATGGGATCGCCTTTAAGCAGTTTTTGAAGATTCCTCATACCAACATGTGCTAGTTGTCTATGCCACAGCCAACCCATGTTGGTATTTGCAATCAAGCATGTGTTAAGTTCCGCTTTATCTTTGTTGAAGTCAACTAGATAAAGTTTTCCTTTTAACACACCCTTGAATGCAACTGAGTTAGCACTCCTTCTATAGTCGTTCACACCCTCATTAGTGAATAAACAATTATGACCTCTGTCACATAATTGAGATATGGACAAAAGGTTATAATCCAAGGATTCAACATGTAAAACATGAGAAAGAGTATGATGTGATGAAATTGCAATTTTACCGGTACCAAGCACCCTTCCTTGACTATTATCACCAAAATAAATGCCTTCACATGAGTCTTCATTTTCTTCATATTCCACACATCCTTCTTTCTCTGGTCATGTGATTGGTGCATCCACTATCTAGCATCCATTTTGCTCCACCGGATGAATAAGCCTACAAAAAACAAATTATGCCTTGGTCTTAGGTACCCAAGCTTGCTTGGGTCCTTTGAGGTTAGTCACAATTGATTTGGGCACCCACACATGAGACTTGGTGTTCCATGGAGTGGTCCAACATATTTAGCATAAACTCTTCCAAGATTAACTTTCATAAGTACATATGAAGCATCAAAAGTTCTAAATAGGAGTTGTTGTTCATATGTGTTCACAATCTTAAATTTATCAACATTATTAGGTTTTCTAACTTGAGAAGAGCTTCCCTTGACAAGGGCAATATAATCCTTGTTATTCTTGTGGCTTCTAGCGTTTTGCTTTTCACCATAAGAATACCCAATGCCATATTTGACATTAGGAGGTCTTGTGACCGAGTAAGCATTGCGTGCATACTTGACCTTCTCCTTGTCAAATATGCCACTTTGGGAATGTTGCATGTCCTTTGTCAAGTTTGGCTTTTCCTTCAAGTTATTGTCATTTTTGGCACAAGCACAAGTAATAATAGTTTCAGATTTTATATGTTAACAAGGTAAGATCGAAGAGGATGATGAACCACTTTGCTTGAGTGACTCAACATGTACCTCAAGGATCTTCTTAACTTTGTTTAAGTTAGCAAGTTCATCCTTGATGGTGGCGTTTGAGTCTTTTAACTTCAAGCAAGCTTCCTTGCTTGAAGCTAGCTCAAGTTCTAGTGATTTACTTCGCTCCTTTTCAAGTTCAAGAAGCTTTTCAATCTCAAGATATTCCTCCTTTTGGGAGATGATCATATCTCCCCGACGATTGACTAACTTGTCCTTGTCAACAATCTTATCAAGTAAAAATTTCATTTTAGCCGCAACCTTTTTGTCTAAACCCCTAAGCATGTACTCACTTTGATCACTGCTATCATCTTCACTAGAATTATCACTATCACTAGTAAAAGAATGTGAGGAGGAAGATTTAGTTGTTACCTTTCTTTTACCTTCCATGGCCATTAGACATGTGTGGTTGGTGTCCTTCCCACCCATGGTTGGGAAGAGAGTGGATTTCTTGGTAGTCTTCTTAATGGCTATGGTGGCCATCTCCTCTTCTTATTCGGATGAGGATTCATCATTGGAGTCCCACTCCTCCCCTAGATGCGCTCGGCCATATTTCTTCTTCTTATCGAACATTTTCTTTGGTTGATGCTTGTTGTCCTTAGTCTTCCTCTTATTTTCTTCATGTGGAGAATCTACTATGAAGTGATCATATTCTCTGCAATTGTAGCACGCGCGTCTCATCTTTAGTCTTTGTTTGTCCCTTTGTCTTCCTACGTTTGACCTACCACCCTTTCTTCTTCTCATCATTTTCTTGAACTTCTTCATGAACAAGATCATGTCTTCTTCATCGATATCACTGCTTTCATCATCGCTGTTGTCTTCTCCATGAGCTTCTAGAGCTTCTTTTGATACGGGTTTACAAGTTGACTTCAAGGCAACTCCTTTCTTCTTTGCCGAGGTAAGATCGGCAATTTACATGACATGCTTGGCTTGCTTCTCCATCAATTCAAAGTTGATAATCTTGCCAAGAAGTTCGTTCGAGGTCATTTTCCGATACCCAAGGCTTTCTCTAATCATAGAGCAAAGAGTTACGTTGCGAGGCATGAATGCTCTAAGAATCAACTTCACGACCTCATGATCATTCCACTTTTTGCTGCCATAAGCTCGTACTTTGTTGACAAGATTCTTGAGTCTATTGTACATGTCTTGAGGTGATTCACCATCTTCTATAGCGAATCTTCCCAATTCAACTTCGATCATCTCTATCTTTACTTCGCGTACAGGACGGTCACCATCATGTGCGATTTCTTGAGTGTCCCATATCTCTTTGGCAGTTTCGAGTCCATCCACCTTTGTGAACTCGTCTCGGCTCAATGATGAAGTGATCACAGCTGCAGCTTGAGCATTCCGATGAATTGCTTGTTATTGACTTGGTCTCAATTCTTCATCATTGTTCGGAATATCTATCCCTGTACAAACTATATGCCACAAACTTGGGTTAAGTGATATAAGGTGCAGATTCATATTTTGTCTCCACATTGAATAGTCATTTCCATCAAAATAAGGTGTTTTCCTAAAAGAATTGATAGGTAATGACTATTATTGGAATTTAAATGTTCATAGTCAAAAAGATATCGGTAGTAGTCGGTGTGACTACTCCCCTTCATCTTCTCATCTTGAGTCTTCTTCTTTCCTTTTGGAGATAGTCCTTCTTCTGGAGAAGAGCCTTGAGTTGAATCATTTCCTCATAATCGTCCTCACAGTCTTGAATTGCACCGAGGAGCTTCTCCAACTTTTGGGTCTTTTCATCATCACCCTTCTCATTGTTGAAGTTCTTGTTTACATCCTTGATGTCCGACATCGTCTCTTCGAGCGGTGAGTCTCTTCTGAAGAGTTTGACTCTGATACCAATTGAATGTAGCCTAGAGGGGTGGTGAATAGGCTATTTGATTCTTTGTCGATCCCTGAAACACTTAACAGATTGATCAAATACATGGAGATCGGACTAGTCTAGTACAATGCGGACTAGTCCGGTATGCGTGGACTAGAAAGATCAAGATTGATCGATAATTTCACTTCTAGTATCCTATGCAGTGGAGAGTAATTGGCTACTTGGATGTATTCCAACAATGAAACAATGTATGACAAAGATCAACTTTAATTCCAACGTTTCAATGTGAGTTACACAAGATTATGCAAACCCTAGAATATGATGAATGATGAAACAAAAGTGCGCGAGACAAGATTTTATCTCGAGGTTTGATTCCACACAGGAAATCTACACCCCGTTGAGGAGTCCACGGAGGACCGGGTCTTCACCAACCCTACCCTCATCGAATCGCCACAGAGGCCGATTCTCTTTAACTAATCACAAAGGGGCAAGTAACTTGTTCAAGGGGCCTTCTCACAAGTTGAGGGCTCCCCAAGAATTACAACGATGAACACCACCAAACACACTCAAAATATATACAATAAAACAATTAGAGTGTGCAAGAGATCAAACCCAAGAGCTCAAGATGTGTAGAAAAAATCTCTCCTTTGTTCAATTGCTAATCCTCAAATATTTGATCTTTTTAGGCTTAGGATGTGTGGAGAGATGTGAATTTTGGGCTCTTGTAAGGTGTGACGGAACAGGGGGTCAGGGGAGTTAGTTGTATGGTCGTACACCTCTATTTATACTATGGTTTCCAAAAGTTACCGTTACGTGGTGGACACCGGACTAGTTCGGTGTACTGCGTGTGGAAAACCCTAAGTATTGATGGATACAGAACTAGTCCGTTAAGATGCGGACTAGTCTGATTTTAGTGAGAAAATTTTCGGACTAGTCCGGTGGTGGACATCAGACTAGTCCGGTGTGACGAACACCGTGTAGGACTAAGGACAAGTCCGCACTTGGAGGGACTTGTCCGATTTTAGTCAGAGAGTTTTCAAACTAGTCCGGTCAATATCGGACTTGTCTGGTGTTGTGCAAATGTGAAGATGTAGGATAAAAGAGCACGTGAAAAGCTACCAGAGGGGGGTGAATGGTAGATTTAAAAATCTTACGCAGCAGAAACAATTAAATCCCAATCCCTTCGGCAGAAAAACAATCTGTTAAAGAAATCATGTGTGAGACTAATCTAAACGTGTTTCACCATGACAAAAGTGATAGATATCAGAGAGAATCAAGTCACGAAGACAGCACACAAGGAATCACTTAAATTCGTCGAGAGAGACTCAAGTTACGATTGAAAGATCGAACAAAGATCAATCTGTCCTACCCGAGAAAAATATTTCTGAAACGCTGCAAAGAAACTCGTGTAGATCCGAAACCACAGATCCAGTGTCCGTGAAATTTTGAAAGATGATTTATAAACAAGTTGTGAAGACAACCCAAAAAGAATCACGTCAATTAGATCTGTAAAACTCGAGTTATGATAAAACCACCGACAAAAGGTAGTGCTGTCCAGAAACTCGATGAGTAAAACTTGTCTGGAACAAGTCGGACGAACAAGGCACAAAAGTTCCTTCAAACTACAAATATTGTTCAATATAATACAAGAGGAACAGACCCAAAGTCGTGCACCACGAGCTCTGGCCTCCTTGCTTATATAACCAGGTCGAAAGCCAACTCAACTCAAATCAGGACTCTAATCCTACTCCGTTCACGAATCGAAACTTTCCATAACTGCTTAGGACTCTTCTATACGCAGATAGAAGCAATCTTAAGACTTCCAAACACCTTAAGAATTTATCCCACATTCCTAAACCAACTCAAATTCGTGACCCACACAAAATCCTATCATAACCAACTCGATACTTTCCATACCGAGCCATAACCGACTCCGCCGCAGCCAAAGTCATTAACCGATACGATCCGATCCTTCCAACTAGATCTTCTCATCCATAAACCATCTTTGGAACCATGTTGGCACATCATGCACCGCATGCATACGTGCAACACCTTCCTTCGACGTCCAGTAACCATCATATGCACTGTCCTTGACTCAATCATCCTGCGCGACCTCCTGACCCGCTCAACCACAATTCCTCCTGAATTTGGTTGTTGGAACCTCATCTCCTCCCTGAGACTATCCAAAGGATCTTGTAACCAGCCATGTATTGAAACTCAAGCAACACCTGCACATGAATAAACAACAATCCGTACGAGCCCATCCGCGACTTGACTCAAGTTAGTTCTGAACACAACACCTTACGTGAGCACCTCACATAAGCATGTTGCAAAGCATAGCAAAACGATATCATCCATATCAACCAAAAAGCACCAAAAACTTAGCAAATGAATACTAAGCAATCTTTCCAAGAATGTAAAGCAAGTTTGAAAAATTTCACATTAAAAGCCGGAACATTGCGATTAAGCACCCGACCTTGCCAAAGCTAACCGGAGCTTGAGCTGGAGCTTACTAAAGGTAATACAACCTAGCGCTGGAGCTTATCAAACTAGTCGTACTTAACGCCAGTTCTTACCAAAGCTAGTCGGACCTAGCGCGGAGCTAACCAAAACTAGTCGGAACTAGTCAACCCAAAAGTCAGAGCTAGAAAAACATGTCAGATCTAACCAACATAAGTCGGACCTAGCAAAACATATCGGAGCTGAACAAAGACATGTCAGAGCTATCAAAGACATGCTGGAGCTAAAGACAAAGCAAACCGGAGCTACCCAAAAACATGTCGGATTTAGACAAAGAAAGTCAGACCTATTGTTGGACCTTGTAGAAGCTCGAAGCTAGAGTCGGAGCTTGCTAAAAAGACGTTATGGCAGCATTCAAAACATTTATTGTCAAGCCAATGTATTCAGCACACATAGGTCTAACAATCTCCCCTCGACGAATGCATTGGCAACACCATTTCAAATCCGAACATTGGCATGAAAAGTTTTGAGAACAATTTTCCGTTTTTGAAAACCAAATGAGATAGAAATAAATTTCTCCCCCTATACATATTTCTCCCCCTTGCATAATTCACCATATTATCTCTCCCCTTTGACAATGTATTCAGCAAGGTTCAAACGAGAAATTTTAATTGTTATGAGCATATTATAACATATACATATAAAACAAGGCTCATCCAAGTCATACTATCAAGTAACTTACGCTACCACAACAATGAGATACATAAAGTAGTGTAATCCATGCTAGAGATCAAATATAATTTTCAATTTAAGCAAGTCATGATCTCACAAACTTAACTATTTCAATACCTGAAAGTGTGACACTTGTTGCTGCATTTTAATATTTTTCAAAGAACAAATTTAGATAATATGATATTTGTAAGAGATTATATGCGCATCTGCCTTATTCTAACCAACCAAGCCAAGCCTATGTCATTTGACAATCAGAAGCTTAAGGACATGGTTTTAGTCATACACAACTTCTTCCAAGTTCATATCTAAGTGCAATGATAAGCCATCTCAAAAGAAGAAGTGCGATGCATGCATATTCTCTTGATCTTTTCTCAATTTATATTTGTTCATAAAAACTCAACATGTGAGTTGATTACTTGATAAATTCTTAATGATTAAAAGCATTGTGAGCATGCAACAAGTTCAAAACAGCAAGAAAGTTCGACCATGACCAGATTTAGTGTAAGTAATTATTCAATTACTAGACATGGAAAAAACTACAAAATGTATAACACGAGTAATGTAGTAAGAACTTTTAGCATGTAAAAGGAATCACAAAGTCATATATGTATGAAATACTGTGCTCATATTATTTTAATTTCAGATTCACACATAGACTTCTCAAGTTTGAAACCCACCCCCCTCAATGTAAGCCATGGGGATGCATAACCCGTATTTCACTATGAATGAAACATAAACGAGTGAAATCCAAAGGTTTTGTAAAATTGTCAGCCAATTGTTGTTCGGTATCTACATGGTGAAGCACAATGTTTCCTTTTTCAACATTATCACGGAGAAAGTGATACCTAACATCAATGTGCTTAGTTCTAGAATGTTGCACAGGGTTTTTAGCAATGCAAATGGCACTAGTGTTATCACAAAACAGTGGAACACTATCTAGATCAACCCCATAGTTCTTAAGTGTTTGAACAATCCAAAGAATTTGTGAGCAAGCACTAGCAGTAGCTACATATTCAGATTCGGCTGTGGATTGTGCAACTAAATTTTGTTTTCTAGCGGACCAAGCAACAAGTGAATTACCAAGAAAATGACAAGCACGGGAAGTACTTTTCCTATCAATCCTACAACCTCCAAAATCAGCATTGGAAAAAGCTTTCAAAGTAACGATTGAGGAAGAAGGAAGAAAAATGCCAAATTCTTGAGTCCTATGTAACTACCTGAGAATCCTTTTGACGGCTTGACGATGTGAAGCACGTGGGGAGGCTTGAAACCATGCACAAAGACATACGCTGAATTGTATGTCCGGTCTTGATGCCGTGAGGTACAAAAGTGATCCGATCATGCTTCTATATTCGTTTTGATCCACGGGTTCACCATCTTCATCAAGTTCAAGTGTTGTTATTATTCCCATTGGTGTCCGAAGAGGCTTACTTTTGTCCATGTTGAAGCGCCTTAGGAGGTTTTTTGTATACTTCGTTTGATGCACAAAGGTACCCTCCTAGGTTTGCTTGATTTGCAGCCCCAAAAAGTATGTGAGTTCTCCCATCATACTCATCTCAATTCTGAACTCATCATAGCTGAAAACTTTAACATAAGATCATGAGAAGCACAACCAAAGATAATATTATCCACATACACTTGAACGAATAATGAGTCATTGCCATGCTTAAGCACAAAAAGAGTTTTATCAACCTTGCCCATGGTAAACCTCTTTTCAAGTACGAATGTTTTTAACCTATCATACCATGCTCTAAGGGCTTGTTTGAGACCGTACTTGGCCTTAGTCAGTTTGTAAACATGGTTAGGAAAATCTAAATTTTCAAAACCCGGTGGTTGTTTGACATAAACCTCCTCATCTATGTAGCCATTAAGAAAAAGCACTTTTAACATCCATTTGATATAGCTGAAAACCTTTAGATGCAGCAAAAGCAAACAAACTTCTTATGGCTTCTAATCTAGCAACAGGAGCAAAAGTTTCATCAAAATCTAGACCTTCAACTTGAGTGAAACCTTGAGCAACCAACCTAGCCTTATTCCTAACCACGACCCCATCCTCACTTTGTTTATTTTCAAATACCCATTTAGTTCCAATTAAAGTGTGATCTTGAGGTGGAGGTACAAGTTTCCAAACATTATTTCTTTCAAAATTTTCCAACTCTTCTTGCATGGCAATAATCTAAGATTCATTAGTGAGTGCATGTGATATATCTTTGGTTCAAAAGAAGCAACAAAGTAGAATGAGCATGAGAGTTTGGATCGCAAAACCTGGACCGTGTGACCCATTCATGCAAGCTTCCAATAATCTGTTGTGGGGGATGATTCTTGACGATCCGTAGGGGAACAAATGTCTCACAAGCTTCTTCTTCATCAGTTCATTGCATATTGATGAGCTTGTGGCTTGTGGACAATCAGGACAAGCAGAGGTGGTAGTCAAAGCTTGTTCAAAGTTCGGAGCTGGACACGTGCTAGCTTCGGAACTATCAGGTAGTATCATGGTCTCTTTTCATCTTCGAAAATTCCCTCCACGTGAGGATATGGATCTGGTCTTGCAATACCGGAGCTAGTACCTGGGCTAGCTTCATCAAAAGACACCTCACAAGTCTCCACAATTTTGTTAGTGTCAAGAAAGAACACACCGTAGCCTCTAGTATGAGATGGATAACCAAGAACATGCCATCATAGATCTAGGTTCAAATTTATCAAGGTTACCATGTTTCTTAACAAAGCATTTGCAACCAAAGCCCAAAAGTGTGTGACACTAGGCCTATGTCCAAACCGGAGCTCATATGGTGTTTTACCTAGCTTAGCGCGCAAGAAAACATGATTTGAGACATAACAAGCGGTTGCAATCGCATCAGCCCAAAATTTCCTAGGAGTTTTGATATTCATCAAGCATAGTCCTAGCCATCTCAACTAAGGTTATGTTCTTTCTTTCTACAACACTGTTTTGTTGAGGTACATATGGTGAAGAAAATTGATGATCTATTCCATTTTCAGCACAAAGTGATCAAAGGGTTGATTTTTAAATTCAGTTCCATTATCACTTCTTATTGCTTTTAAAGATCCTGGGTGATCAATTGATAATCTAAGAAATAAAGTTCTAAAGTGAGTAAAAGCTTCATTCTTAGATGCCATAAAGTAAACCCAAGAGTATCTAGAATAATCATCAACAATCACAAGAACATACCATTTACCTCCGAAGGATTGAACACGTGAAGGTCCTACGGTGTCAAGGTGCAAAAGATGACCCGGTTCAGTTGTCATGATCATTGTGAGAGGAGTATGTGAACCTGCAACCATCTTAGCATGTCTACAAGAAGAGCATACAATTTCTTTGTCCCCTTTAAGCTTAGGCAGCCCACGTATGCGATCAAGAGCACTAACACGTGTTAGGTGATCAAAGCCTACGTGACCAAGTCTACGATGCCAAAAATATAAGTCCTTTGAATCATTAGCAACTAGACACCTATGCTTAGAGGTAGACATATCAAATCAGCTTTAAAAACTCTTCCAAACCGAGACATGTTAAAAATAAGCTCACTATTTGAACCTACAACTTTGCAGCAGTTTTTATTGAAAAGAATTTCTAGATTTTCTTCTAGCATTGTGAAACAGAAGCAAGTTGTATTTCAAATTTTTGACAAGTGACACATCCTTCAAAGTGTAGTGATCATTTACTCTAACCGAACCCTTAGCAATTATAGGAGTTGAAGAATTATCGGCAAAAGTAACATTCTCTACACGTGACACAAAAGAGTTAGGAGAACCAATCTTTGTTACCAGTCATGTGCATGAGCAACCTGAATCCACAATCCAAATGTTCTCCTTCTCAAATGTGTAACCTACATAGAAGCACAATACGTCGATGACTCAATACTGGATTAGTCAAAAGACATTTAGGAATCTAGTACTGAGTCACACGACGGCAGCAGGAAAAACACGCGAAAGCTGAGATAAAACAGCAAGTTTATGTGTCAAAGTTTGAGGTTTTTTATTCTTAACTACTGACCTATAAGGTTTTACTTGTGTAGCACAAAAATCAGTAGCTCCGAGGCAAAAACAGAAGGTCCTGAGGTAAACTTTGAATGTTTTTGACTCATAACAGCAGGTTGTATGTTCCTGGCATTCGGTTTAATATGTGCATCAAATTTTGCATTAAAGTTATAAGATCTAGCAATCATTCTTTCCCTTTTCTGTTGTTTAGCTAGTCTATAACAAAAATCTATGACATGACCATCTCTACTACAGTAGGTACAATGAAATTTAACTTTGTGTTCATGTCTAGATTAGCAAGCAATATTTTTATTTGAAACCGAATGAGACAGCACTCCTGCAGATTTGAATACCACTTCTTTTTGTTTAGGAATTGTTTGAATCAAACACTTCCTAATGACTTTACAATTTTAGGTGGATGTGCTTAGCATGAGCATGAGAATCAAAACCTAAACCAGTTTTATCATTGCAAGACATGGAAGAATTCAGCAGCAAGTTTAGGTTCTTATTCCCATTACAAAACCGACGTAATGTCCTATACATGTTATCAAGTTATTGGACATATCAAGGAAATGTTCACATGAAGTTTTTCCTTTTAATTTGCAATTGGAACAATATTTAACTACATGAGCACGTAAAGCATTATTCAATATTGAAATTTCATTCATAGCATCTTTTAGTTTCTTTTCCAGATCATCACAACTAGAACAATGCAAATCAATTGTAGAACAAGAAGCATCTTTTAAGTTTCCAATGTCAAGTGCATCAAGCTTTTGTTCATTTCAATTTCAAGTTCAAGTCTATCTAGAGTAGAGGAATGTGCAGTTCTTAATGTGAACAATTGTTCATAGATTAAATCACACGAGGGACATGAATCATCACTAGGAATCAAGGTTTTCAAATGGTTGATTTCAGATTCTAGTGATTCACTTTTAGCAGCATTATCCCTAAGCTTTTGTCCTTTTTCTTAACAATAATAGTTGCACGAGAAATTGCATCACACATTTCATTACAGGTAGAAGATACCTCATCGTCGTCACTATTGTGTTCTGCATCCTCCTGACTTGATCTTGATCTTTTTTGCCCACCATGAAGCATAAGTTGGCCAAATCATCTTCATCTTCGTCACTTCCAATGTCCATGTCGCTTGAGCCAAGTTCCTAGAGTGCGGAGATAAAACTGTTCACCAGTTGGCGACTTGTAAAGCCCTTCTTCTTCTTCTTCTTCTTCTTCTTCTTCTTCTTCTTCTTCTTCTTCTTCTTCTTCTTCTTCTTCTTCTTCTTCTTCTTCTTCTTCTTCTTCTTCTCTTCTTCTTCTTCTTCTTCTTCTTCTTCTTCTTCTTCTCTTCTTCTTCTTCTTCTTCTTCTTCTCTTCTTCTTCTTCTTCTTCTCTTCTTCTTCTTCTTCTTCTTCTTCTTCTTCTCTTCTTCTTCTTCTTCTCTTCTCTCTTCTTCTTCTTCTTCTTCTTCTTCTTCTTCTTCTTCTTCTTCTTCTCTTCTTCTTCTTCTCTTCTCTTCTTCTTCTTCTCTTCTTCTTCTTCTTCTCTTCTTCTTCTTCTTCTTCTTCTTCTTCTTCTTCTTCTTCTTCTTCTTCTTCTTCTTCTTCTTCTTCTTCTTCTTTTCTTCTTCTTCTTCTTCTTCTTCTTCTTCTTCTTCTTCTTCTTCTTCTTCTTCTTCTTCTTTTCTTCTTCTTCTTCTTCTTCTTCTTCTTCTTTCTCTTCTTCTTCTTCTTCTTCTTCTTCTCTTCTTCTCTCTTTTCTTCTTCTTTTTTCTTCTCTTCTTCTTCTTCTTCTTCTTCTCTTTCTTCTTCTCTTCCTTTCTTCTTTTCTTCTTCTTCTTCTTTTCTTTTCTTCTTACTTCTTCTTCTTCTTCTTCTTCTTCTCTCTTTTCTTTTCCTTTCTTGCTTCTTTGTCTTCTTCTACTTTCTTCCCATTTTCTTCTTTCTTCGCTCTTCTATTCTTCTTCTCTTCTTCTTCATTTTCTTCTTTCTTTCTTCTTCTTCTACTCTCTTCTTCTTCTTTTCTATTTCTTTCATTTTTTTCTTCTTCTTCTGCTCTTACTTCTCTTCTTCTTTTCTTCTCTTTGCTGTGCTTCTTCTTTCTTTCGTCTTCTTCTGCTGGCTTTCTT